>CM076570.1:614599421-615090347 GCA_034641835.2 Pinus albicaulis | reverse complement strand
TTCTGCCAGCATGCGTTACCTTCTTGTTGTTGTGCATGCTTTACATGTAAGCATTGTTGTTTTTGCACAATTCTTTATACTGGTTCTAATTGTTGCAGATTTGTTTTTGCAAGTAGGGAACTACTATGGTGGATGCATTGGAACTTTGAATTCACATGACCCAACCTCCTCGCTGGTTAAATTACGGTTTTAGGTTTAGGCTAGTTAGGGTTTTCTAAGTAGGGGTTTCTTGTTGCAATTTGCTAGTCAAGGTTTAGACTAGTTTTTGTTGTATTTCCTTATTGCATGTAGTGTAGTACTTCATGACATTATGCACTTACCTTGCATTCATATTCTTGCATTTCTCATTGCTACACTTCTTTCACGAACTCTCTACAGATGCATTACATGGCTCTTTTATTGCAATCAGTTGGTTTCTTCCTTACATTTACATAGCATTGCATTTCATTGTAGCTTTTTTTGCTACATATCTCATCATGCATTCATCTTGACCTTTGTTCTATCTGCTTCTTTCATTATACTTGTTTGTCGTTGAACTAGCATTGAATTTTTCCTCTATGATGCATGAGATTTCACACTTTTATCCAAGCCATATCCTATCCATGCTACTTGTAAACATTTTATGTCGTGATGAGCTTTTAGTATGTCTCTTTACACTTGAAGAAACCCTAAAAGAGCTTATTTGATTACTTTAACCTAATGTTAAAACCCTAACAGTTGTGTGTGCAGTAATGGCTACTCCAGGAGGCAGTTTCTCATAGGTCCATACATCAAAACTACATCCTAAACATCCTTCCTATAGGTTTGACCCATTAGCAAGGAAAATATGAATAGGTACTCATGGGGGAACCCTAATCAGTACATTATATCTATACATGTAACGTAAACCTTCTGCGCAACATGGTCTTGAATATTTCAATGGTTTTTTTTCATTGGTCACTTGTTTGTTAGAGATGAGATGTGGAAGCTTGGCATGAAGTCAAACCCTAAACCAGAAAATACTTTAGTTTCTATAAAGGAAAAACCTCTCATAATAAGCTGAGATCCCTCATTTTCCCTAGCGAAATGAATTCCTAATAAATTATGCCAATGTGCATATACAGATAAAAAAAATTAATAAGGGGTAAACTAGTGAGAAAGGCTTCCTGCACAGGGAGGTAATGCAAACGACTCAGTTGAGGTAATGAACAGGATCATTGGCAACGAAGAAACGTTTGTGATTCCTTGAGTGACTTTGCTAGGGTACTGAACAGGCCTATTGGCAGTGAAGCAACACCAAAAACTCGCTTTAAATTTTGTGAACAATAAGCCTTTTGCCTTTTTATTTGCATCATCATTAACTATTGGCATGCATGAACTCTTGATTTGGTGTTTACTAATTAACGGGACCTAGCTGGGACACAGGTATTAAATGCATATCGACATACGGTCAAGAAACCCTAGATTAGTACCCATAATGTTTGTTTAATACTTGTTTTCATCATTTAAAAACTCAGTTTGTTATAAGAATGTAGATATAGATGTTGGATTCTACCAGTTGTTTGCCAATTATTGTCGTCGCTACAATAACACCGAAAAATTTTAGGCGTATCCAAAAATTTTGGGTCCCCCTCTACTTTCCTCAAGTCATTAGGGTTATGATTGGTTTTCAATTGGTAAATCTCCCATGAGCCAATTTCTATCAAACCCTATCATTTCCCTGCTCACGCAATATATATTGCATTGATGAATTAGGGTTTTAAGGGTGGTTGTTATGATAATGCATTACAAGCCTCATGCATCCTCAAGCTTCACCCTTCAACAAGCATTTCAATGAGGTAAAGATACCTTGTATTAATGAAAAATGGCTTCTCCCTAATTGCATTAGGTTTGAGAAAACACGACTTTGCTTAAGCATTTGTTAAACCCAAAATTATCATGATGAAAGCCTCAACTATATTTTAATGAAATCCCAACCTTTAACATGCTTTCTCGTGAGCATTTTTTGTTGTACCTATTATTGCATCATGTAGAAGATCATGTCTCATATCATCTCACAGATGATCCTCAAGCTCTTCCACATGCTTGTATGCTACATTATTTAAATAAAATATGTTGTTTAGGCATGACAGACCAAGCCCTTAAGATGCCATTAAGTGTATGGCATATTACAATTTCAAAAAGAACATTTGGCACTTACGCACGCTCTCATGCACCCTAAGCTTTGGTTTCTATTGAGTTATAAAACATTATTATTATATATAAACTCATTTAACTAACACATGTTATTATCATTGTGATATGTAGGGAAACAAAGGAAACGTGTTTATAATTTGCTTCAAGGTGTAGTCAAGAGGTCCTATCTCCCATATGAGTGAAAGTTGTGTTTAACAAAGGGTCTTTCAATAACATATATTAAGGCCAACACAATGTGATGCATTGAGGACCACAAACCAACATGGACACAAAGAAATTGTATTTCAATAGATGTCCAAACGAATATCAAATAATTTTTCCCCTTTGTAAAAGCCTTAGGTTCAATACCTTAGGTTCAATATTGTTGGACAGCAAAACCTCTAAATGACAGTTTCATTTTGGAGGCATTAAAGTTGTATAAACCTTGATTAGAACAACTCATCGAGTATGTATATCACAAGCACTTAAAAGAGATGTAAATCAATGATACCACACGATGCTAATAGCGTTGGCAACATTGATGAGCTTATGCAAATAGTAAGAAGGAGGCAATGCAACCAACGCATCACGGCATGGCTTATTTTCTTGTCTATACGCCATTTAATGCAGTGTGGTCAATATTGCTCACCATTAAATTTAAAGATATTTAAATCTCACAGTGGGCAATATCTGCCACATGGCATTTAAATGACATATAGACAAAAATAAAAATAAAAAAAATAAGGCTCGCCACACATCACTCACACCCATCGAAAATCGAGAACATCGTGCATTGTGCCAATGCATGCACATGTGCTGCAATTATGATCATGTCAAAGTACAAGGAACAAAGGCGTATCGATATATACATAGGTAAGGGATTGGAAATCAACGACAGATAATGTGATACATTGCTAAAAGAAAGGACATTGAGCGCTCTGGTGTCAATAACCAATAGCATAGTAAGCTTAAATAACCAATGCATGTTTTAACTATTAAGAGTGTAGTCTTAAGAAAAGAATGGTTTAGAATCTGGCAAAGATTTTGAAAAAATTTGGCAAAGATTTTATTAGAATCTTATTTATAGTTGTTAAACTTTAGTATTTTGAGTACTCTAAGGATTTTTAATAGTGCTGAATCCATTTCACTATCAAAAATAAATTCTAAACACTTCAACTACCTGTTTTTTTTAATTTTATTTAACTGAATTCCGGCAAAAAACTGCAGTCCAGACTATTCTATATACTAGGTAGACAACTTCGTTTACACTACTAAAAAAAAGCAAGGCACCTGGGCAGCATAAATATGGTATTCGGAGTGAGAGGAAGCTAAGGGAATTCTGACAAATAACGCATGAAACTTTTGGGGCACCATTGATTCTTGGAGCGCTAACATAAAGAACACTTAGGAGTTTACAGTTCTATGGAGAGAGTGATGATTTCAGACATTCTAAATTTCTTGATCAAGGTGCATTAAGGTTCCTTCTATAGTCTGGAAAGAAACCAAGAATAATTCATTGCCACTATCGGTAAACTACATTTTTTGCACCGGTGTGTTGGGATAGCCATGCCCCTCAAGGCCTTAATTCAACAAGGATTGCTTTTACATTGCATAATTTTGAGTATCAAGGAAGATGATCTGCCACAGCTCTAGCATCCTCTGGTCTAGATGTTCAACAACAGAACAAACCAGACAGAATGCAGGACAATCTCAAGCATGACAGAGTAAATACTGTTAAGATGGTATTGTTTTCTCAAATATTGTAACAATTGTATCACCAACATCTGCAGAGGGGATAAAATTGTGAGATTCCAGCATGTTAGACCTATTCATTGCAATGATAATAGACAGAAGACATATATAAATAGTTCCACACACTTCAATGACAAGGTATATTAAGACAGACTTCTTACTGGAGGTTGTGAATAAAGACTCTAGAGGACACATAGGAAGGTTAACGGCACAGGAAGGGAGTTTAGCTTCACTATGCATTAGGACGTTGAAGGAAGATAAATATTGCTTATGTTGGGCTCGTAATTTACCTTTAAATTAACCCTAGAGAACAGTTGGAACGAGTCGCACTTTCTAAATGTGACTTGGGCAGTTGCAACACTCTTTCTCTCAATTTGCGACTTGATCCTCCTCTTAACCTAAAACTGCAAAATAGCACTTGAGTTCCTCATTTGCAGTCAGGGAGTGCAATTTGAAATGCAGTGTGACTATACGACCTCCAAGAGTCGCGGGATCACACTTCAAAACTTTTTACAAGCAACAGAAGAGTAATAGTTTCATTAAAATACGACTATGTGATTGATCGCATCACCCATCTGCGACTATTCTCTATGGTCGTAAAGTCACATCTCAGAGCTTTAGAGGAAGCCCAGAAAGTGTGACATGTCGTCCTCTGCGAACTTGAAACCTACCTTCCTATGTGACCACCATAGTTGAAATAAGCTGTGAATTTCCCTGTACATTCAAATTTGCAACCCATGCTCTACTTTGAAATTTGCGACCTACAAATGAAGCCAGCACGCTTTCTTCCAAAGGTGTTTTTCTGATGTATGAAAGTCCTGGCATGACTTTCCATGCTCGAGCTATATAGAAGAGCCTCTCATTGATATCATACTATTGTGGTACTGCATTTCTGAATATTAGTAAAATTGTTTGTGTTGTGAGCTTGGCTTGTTTTAGACCAAATCTACCCCTCGAGTCTTGGTTGTTACCATTGGGATCGCTTCATGGGAATGCAATAGGTGGGATGAATCACAAGAATTGCATCCCAATTTCTATCTAATTAGTTAAGAACTCAATAGACAGGCCACTTTCACTTCATCTATCTAGTCATTCGTGGAGGTACTGATTTTGGCGTTACTTTAATATTTTGTTATGTTCGTCAAAAGATAAACCCTATGACTATTGTAGTAAAGGTCATGCATCTTGGAGTTAGTGAAATGAATATCGATGGAAATGTATATAATGTGATGGCCACAACATTGGTTCTTGAGGAGTGAAGTGCAAGTTGGACCCAGATTACAATGTCATGGGCCCCTTAAGACTCTTATTTTAAAACATGACTTGGACTTTAACCTTGAACAAGGATATGGGCGATGAACTTCAAATAGAGAGACATTGCCACTACTCTAGCAATATTTATTGCAAATTCGCTATAATTTTATGTTTTATGATGGCAATAATACTTCTAGGTCTATGTTAATTTATGATGATTTAGTGCAGGGAAAAGGGCATATATTTCTCCTTCAGACATCCTAAATGTATTCTACCATTGGTAGAAGGTGTTAAAGGATTCGCCTTTTCTTTTTCTAATGAACCAAATCAAGCTAGAACCTTTTATCCAATATAGTAAAACAAAGGTCCAAAAGTCCTACTATCAGTGAACAAGAATACTACAGAGTGAAAAGGAATACCTATGCACTTCAAGGTCGATTCTGACCCAAAATAATGCCAAGGAATCCATGTTACCTGAAACATGCTCTATGTTTAGATGGATGAATACAAGGAAAATGGACCTTGCCAGGGTTTGAAGTTGGTGGCCTAGGAGTGACCAATTCCCATCATTTTGGGCCATTCCTCGAAGAATGTTTGGACCAACAATCCAAATAGCAAGAGGGCACCCCCAGTAGCACCAAAGGATGAGTCTCAAAGTTGGCAAATCATGTATAGATTGATCCTAATTATGTCAACCTCTTACAATCTTCAACCACTCTTTTAGGTTTGAATAAAATAATCTTGTAGAAACTATCATTTCTAGTGTTGGTCTGCAATAGATTATTCCTGTATCCAGCTGAACTTTGGTGCAGAAAGTAGCCTACAATCATCCATTTTTTTACATTTCCTTATGAGAAAACATATATTAGGAAGAGGACATTATGCTTTAGAAATTATAAGGTGGTACTCATAGCAATGACATTTGCAGCTTGGTGGAGTAAGGATAACACAATGATGAGGAAGCTTAGAAAGACCCTGCAAAGTCCATGTGCTTTGACAACATTGTTACACAAAGGGACCATACAGGGGTCCAAATTGATCTTTTCTCGTCATGAATATGTCATTTTATCTAAAGTTATTATTTGGTTGCAAATATGTGTTTGACCAAATGTAATTTGTTTGTAGATACAAGAAAGGGGACAAAATGTTGATTTGTGTGGAGAAAGCTAGGGTTTCCTACAAGAGGTAATGAAATTAGGGTTTCAGTAAATAAGAAAACTGGCCCATGTAGCAGCTCTAGGAAATGTGCCAACCTTGATGGAAGGTGTGGTGGAAAGCAAGAGGTCAATCAATTAAGCAAGTGAACCAAGCAACCTTGCCCCAAGACCTAGCAACAACATTGGCATTGAGTACTCCAGGGTTTCCAAGAACCCTCTATAATCACCTCATGTCTTCCCTGCCATCATGATTTAAATATTTCTTATCATGATTCTAACTGTTATACACGTGTTACTTGAGCATGTAATAGGCATCGTACATGAGAGAGAAGTGAGGAATTCCAAGAGTCGTGAGGGTAGGTCAAAGGCCACGAAAGGTGAACAGACACCTCACCTTGATAAATATGCCCCCCATGCCTCATTTGGAGGGGGTGGAGGACTTTGGCACTTGAGCTTATACTAGGAGTACATAGTTGATTTGTGCTTGAAGATCTAGAGGCACTCATCTCTTGGCATCTAGTGGGGTGAGTTGTAGTGAGGCTATGGTTTTGCATTGGATAATCGTATGAGCAACCCCTGTTCCATTCTTGGGCTTTGATGAATTGCAAGATGTGTACTTGTATTTGCAGAAGCAATAATAAGAAGTTCTTTATTTTGGCACTGATTCTCGTGCTTACTCATAGTGGTTGTATCAGTTGTTTGGTGTTTTCATTGTATACGTATCTGTGCTTTCATACTAGAAATATGTTATAGACTAGTTTTTAGTTTTTGCATGTATGTTGGCTTTCAAATCTATGCTTATTCCACGCCATTCTGGTGACCTATTGTGAACTAATTTGCAATTAACCTCTGGCATGTTCTTGTTTATGTATAATTGGGGAATTTTTCGCTCATTGATCCTTCTCACGACATACTTGTTATGGTTATTGTGACTTTCTTGTACCTCTTTTTGCAGTTAGTCAATCTTGGGTTCACCTTGTCCCATTGTCTGGGCCTTTCATTCTTGTCCTCACTCTGACATATTTTCATTTGATAGCCAAGAGTGAAACATTCATGGTGGCAGCATGGCCGACATGCTGGATGGGGCTACTATCCCAAACGCTGTGAGTTCTGATTGGGACTTCACACCGAGGAGAACCCCTCATTATTGGTGGCATCAAGCACCATCAACAGTAAAAGGATTTCTTCACTCCATTGACCACCTCCTTGTTTTTATGTGGGGCCTTCCTCCTTCCATATCTTTGAGCAATAAAATCTTCATCATAAAATATTCGATTTAGAACACGTTTCAAATTTTGGAATGGAGTAAACGTTGGTTGAGAGGGTTTGGAACACTTATTATGCATGTTGTTGAGAGGGTGTTGCTCCTTTGAAAGGTTGGTTTTATCTTTTCGTTGGGACACTAAGGCCTTATTAGATGTACCTGCACTTCAATATGTAGGATTTTTTTTTTGTTTTCTAATCAGATATTTGTAAAAATATTCAAGAGAGGGTTTTTTATAAGAAGTTCCCAAAGCTTCTCTAGTGGCTTAAAATGTAGATACAAAAATAGAGTATTGAGAACAAAGCCTTGAAATAATATTATATATTAAAATTTCATTGTCTAGATCAACCTTACATTCTTTAAGCAAAATTATAAGTGTTTTAAATTTATATAAGTAATCTTCAATGCAAAATAAATCATTAGGACTTAAAGTCAGGATCTGATTTTGAAGTTGATAAGATGTAATAATATTGGCTTCACCAAATATCTTTTTTAACTTTTCCCAAGATTCATCTAGAGCATTAGTTTATTGAATATGAAATTGAAAATAAGGAGAAATTGACATTTTGATTAATCCATGTGCTTTGTCATTCATTTTATCCCATTTGGCTTTCTTAGCAGGATCACTGGGAGCATTTTCTTGTCCCAAGGAAATCTGATACAATCCTTTATTTATTAGTACATCCTCCATGTGGGATTTCCATGAGAAGCAATTGGTACTGGGACGAACAATTTCACTTGGAGTGGATATATTAAAATATGAAGATAATATGGTTTCAAAAGTTGAAACTGACTGCCTAGATAGAAAACTCTCAAAAAAAATCGTTGTTAAAAAAAACAACATTGAAAATAAACTTTGGATGTGAAAGTTTGTCATTTTCAAAAAATGAATTAACAATATCAAAGAGCCACATGGAAAGTATAAGTTGGCCCACATGGTTATGGATGATAAAAAAATTAAAAAATATTTTCCCTCACTAGCTTTGCCTATAATGCATAGTCAAGGGAACACTTTCCGCTATGTTTCTTATTTGTGGAGATCACACAGAGTGCAAGGAAAAGAACATGCACAGATCATAAAGAGTAGCAAACTGGGAATATAAACAACTCTGCAAAAAACATATTTTTTTTTTAAAAGGCATATTTGAACTTTATGTCTCAAGACTCTATTCAAAGTCCTCTTCTGTCTTGGTGCAACCAACTCCACAAAAAGTGTAAACAGCAGTGAAAGTGACATGTGATTCTTCTTTGAATGTTGCATGATGCCTTGTAGAAACGTGTTGGTGCTGAGAGTAATGGTAGAAATATGTTTCATAGAAATTCTTTCGTTGTTCCTTTCCTTTGGTTTCTTGTTTGTCACGATAGGGTCTCGAATTAAACATGGAAATAATGTTGGAGTGGAAAAACCCATATAAATATGTTCCAAACTAAAAGACTAGGCATGTGAAATATATGAGAAGGAGACATGTTGAATTGTGGGCCAGCGGGAGAAATAAAAGAGGAGCGGGAAATATGGAGGTTAAACAGGTTATGGAGGCGGATTGAAAGAGATAGCGGGGTTTCATTTTATTAGTGGGGGAGATTATTAAATAAATGATAAGTGGGAGGAGAAAACCTTTTATACATATATCGCAGTCGCAGATCAGGGTCGGAAACGTTTAAGCATAAGACACAAGCAGGAGGGAATGTGATTTGTGATGGGGGTGATGACATGGCAAGGAGGTTTGGATTGAGGGGGGTGTGAAATGTAGAGAGGAGGACATGTAGCAGGAGGAGCGACAGAGAAAAAAGCTTTTCAGACCCCCCCGTAATGGTAAAAGCAGAATGGAGACAGGGGGATTGAAAAGGCATGAGAACCGTGGATCAAAGAGCGGGGAAGATCACGAGGTGTAATGGCCGGTGGAAATTGCAATCGCATTTCGGCATTTATAACGAATTCTTGAGCACCTATCCTCCTAAACTTGCGAATTGTGATATGCGATTGGGTCCCACCAATATCGCACATCACACTTTGGCGTTTATAACATGATCCCGAGTGCCTATCCTCCACATTTTTCCATGTGCGATGGGGAAAGGGTGATGTGGCAAGGAAAGGTGGGTCAATTTAGTATCGCATCGAAAGATTTGTGGATTGGAAAATGAATGTGGCGAGGATTTTTGCGATATGCAATTAGCGACGATGACGTGGCAGGAAAGGGTCCCACTCAATATCGCAATCGGGGAAATGAGGAAGCGAAAGTGAATTCGGTAAGTGAACTTTGCGAAAATGCAATGCGAAAAGGTAGGTGGGGCCCATTAAACGGATTTTAAAAGCGGATAAGTGAAAAATCCGTTAATTCAATGAATATGGTAAAATTCATCTGAACCATAATATAAAAGATTTTTATAAAACATTTTGAATGTTATGAAAGGGATCAAAAAGAAATTATGGGTCCCAGCAATATCGCATATCAGAAATTTTGTATGATTCGGAAATGGTTACATTTATAAGGTTTGAATATGTGATAGAAGGTAAGGTAAAAAGAGTATAATATGATATGGTTGTTAGAGGGTGTGTGGAGTTGTTTTTTAACTATAAAAATTGAATTTTAATAGTTAAAAAGGGGTTTTGAAAGAAATGAAACGTTGGATTTTGGGTTTTTTTGCATAAATGAAAGGTAAAAGAGGGAAAATCAAATGAATGAAGGTAGAAATGAAATATTCTCACCACTACACTTTGGAGTTGTCTTTAGTGCGACTTTTTGGAGTTTTAGGTGCCGGAATCCGATGAAAAAAATTGAGGTAAAATCTTGATTTCTGTTATTTAAATTGGTTTTTTTATTGTATATATGAATTCAGCACCCTAAAAAACCCTTAGAGCACTTTGATTGTGCAAGGTTATCCATCAAACTTCTATTTTCAATAAATTCCTGCCGGAATTTAGAGAAATTAGACCCAAAAAAACTACCATAAAAGCCTTCAAAAAGTCACATTATAGACTACTCACTACACTTTGACAACGACACTTTCATCTTACAACCGAACTGAAAAGGCAGATTGATTCCTTGGAGAATGATGACCAAATTTTGAAAATATTTGAAAAATTGCAGTGTTAACAATGGCTCCTATTGGGGATGAAGTCCCCCTTGTGAGGATTCAAGGACTGTAGAATCAGTGCCTTAAAAACTCTTTAAACTTAGAAGACTTCTTGGAAATTATGACTAGAACTGAGCATTGACTGATTGGACTCAAAAATGAACATATATACAGACACGAACACCATTGGGCATGGAGTTTTATTGACACATCACACCGGATATTTAAAATGGAATGACTCAACTAACTTACTAAACAAAGAACTTTTTAAGAAAATGACCATTAACTAGGCCTCCAGTCAGCTGATCATCATCCAGATGTTTGAGCAGAAAAGTATTGTTTCCCAAAACTTCAGCAATTCTAAATGGCCCAAACCATAGATTGTCTAACTTACCATGCTTTCCATGGTCTTCTCTCCTGACATCCCAACGCAGAACCAAATCATTCTCCTGAAATAACTGTTGATTTTCTCTTTTGTCAAAAACAGATTTGAATTTAGTTTGATACTCATGTACTTTATCCATCAGTGATTCTCTGATTTTGTGTGCCTCTATCAAACGCAGCATTCTCCTTTGGATTGGATTTTCATCATCAACTTCATCTTGCAGGAAATTCATCACGGGAAGAGCTAATTACAAAGGCATTACAACATTAGTACCATATACACGCTGAAAGGGAGACATTCCAATTGATTTTTTACCTCTTACCCTATTTGCCCAAAGAGCATGTACTAGCTGAGTGTCCCATTTTCTCTTATTTTCAGGCAGCATTTTCTTAATGACCAAACTTTTATTGGATGACTCAGCTAATCCATTACCTTGAGGGTAATAAGGCATGGAATGAGTCAATTCAATTCTGTATTGCTGACAGAAGTTGTACATCTTAGTAGAATTAGTATTGCATTATCAATTACTAATTTATGTGGACAACCAAATCTGGACATAATATTTTCCAACATAGATTTTGATACTTAAAGTATCGGTAGAATTTATGGATGGTACAGCGTCAATCCATTTAGTAAAATAGTATGTAGCTGTGAGAATCCATCTATCTTGTCCTGATGAAGGTGGATGAATTTCACTGATGAAGTCTAACCCCCACTGCTGGAAAGGAACATCTGCTGAAATAGGAATAAGAGGTAATGGTAGCAATTTATGTTTACCAGCAAATTTCTGACATTCGACATAGCTCCTGACTTTGGAAAAAACATCATAGAAAATAGTTGGCTAATAATAGCCACCTCTTAAGAGTTTGTTTGCAGTAGTTTTCTAATACAAATTCCCTCCACACACTCCTGCATGTATCTCTGTCATAATCTCTTGGGATTCAGCTTCATCTACACATCTTAATAAGACTCCAATAGGGTCTTTCTAGTAAATATGGTCTTCCAAAATGCAATACTTCATAGCTCTCAATTTGAAAGCTCTCCTTTTTTACTTCTCCATTTCAGGGGGATAGTTGAAATTTAACAAAAAGTATACTATATCCTTGTACCAATCTGAATGAAATATTTCAGGATAATTAGAAATACCTTCTCCATCTTCTCCTTCAGCTACCTCTACATTCAGATTTAAAGCCTTCCAGTTAGATACTGCCGTCAAGCGAGCCAAGCCTTGAACTTTTATCAATTTATTTGGTCTGATCTCAATATCAAATTCTAGAACTTTGGTCAACCATCGTCCTTTCCTACCATATGTATCTAGTTGCAGCAATACATCTTTAACGGTAATATTTGGCACAAAAGCAACAATTTTTGAATGTAGCACATAAACTCGAAAAGACTTCAACGCCTTAACTAGTGCATATGCTTCTTTTTCAGTTAGGTTGTATTTTAATTCGACATCTCTTAAAGCACAACTAAAAAATGAGATAGGTTTCTCTAAATATTCTTTGTTCTTTTGTAACAAGACAGCTGCAATTGTCTCTTCTGAAGCATATGAAAAAAATCAGAAAATATTTTTCAAAATCAGGACTAATCAAAACTGGAGCTTTAGTCAAGGCAGACTTGATTGCTGAAAAAGAATTATTTTCTCCATCTCGCCATTTAAATTCTGCATCTTTTTTTAGCAAGACATTTATGTGTTTTATCAGCTCTGCAAATTTTGGAACAAAGCGCCTCAGAAAAATGATTTTCCCTAAAAATGACTGGAATTCTTTTTTATTCCTTGGCAAACCAATCTTTCTGAATAGCTTCTACTCTTCCCAGATCAATACAGATGCCACTTTCTGTTACAATATGTCCCAATAATTTCCCTTCTTGGACAGAAAAGGATGAATTTTTTGGGTTCAAGGACAAACCAAACTTTCTGCATTTGTCAAAAAATTGTTTCAAATGTTTCAAGTGTTCTTCATCAGATTTTGAATAGACTATGATGTCATCAAAATAGATGACTACAAATCTATATTTTTCTCCCACAAAGACAATGTCCATTTCTCGTTGAAAAGTTGCACCTGCATTCATTAAACCAAATGGCATTTTGTTGTACATGATTGTACCCCAGGGTGTGGTAAATGTTGTATTTTCTCTGTCTTACCTGTCAACCAAAATCTGATTATAGCTTGATAAGCCATCAATCATTGAAAATCTTTTGGATCCTACAACCTTCTGCAAAATATAATCCATCTTGGGCAGTGGATAGTTATATTTTAATGATTTCAGGTTGCAAAAATCGACATAAATTATTATCTCTCCATTCTTTTTCAGAACCGAGACTATATTAGCTACCCAGTTAGAAAATCTCAAAGGCGGAATTATCTTTACTTCCCATAATTTTTTGATTTCTTTCTCAATGATTGGGAGTAGTATGGGATGATATGTCTAATTTTTTGTGCTACAAGATTTGCAACTGTTTTCAAAGGAATATTGTGCCCCATTATGCTTTTATCATAAGTTTTCAGCTCACTATAAGACCATGCAAAAATATTAGCAAATTCTTTCAACAACTTGATATATTTTGTTATGGTTTCAAGAGAAAGTAATTTGGACACTTTGACTAATTTTGGTTGATCTTCTGTGCCAGTGTTACATTCTATTGTATTCTCTCCATCAAATTTACTTCAAGTCTTGAGAAAAACATTAGTATTATCAAACAATCTTTCTAAAGAGACTAAGCCTTTAGGAATATAGTTAGTTTTCAAATCTATAATGTTCTTCCCAGCCATGGTTTTCTTAAAAGTCTTGTTATTTTTATTTTCAACAATGTCCTGCTCATCATCAATTTGTAACTCTACAAACTCTTCAACACACTCTAAAAATTTATGAATTTCCTTGTAATCCTCAAATACTTTCCAGTATTTTATGTTATCAGGAATTGAAGGTCTGTTTTTTATTTGAACATCATAGGTTGCCTTGACATCTAGAGGAACTTTGAAATTACTAGCAGCAATAGCTAGTGAATCAGCCATTTTATTTTCCTCTCTAGTGACAAAATTTATATTAAATGCTGAAAAAAAATGCTCAATCAA
The DNA here is from genome assembly GCA_034641835.2 of Pinus albicaulis. Classification (NCBI taxonomy): domain Eukaryota; kingdom Viridiplantae; phylum Streptophyta; class Pinopsida; order Pinales; family Pinaceae; genus Pinus; species Pinus albicaulis. The sequence continues at coordinate 615,076,226 of CM076570.1, read as the reverse complement.
GTCCCAGACTTCATTTCTATATTTTTTCAACTTGGAATTTTTCACTTGGTAGTTGTTTCTCACCTGCTTTACCACCAACTCTAAATCACCAAAATAAATTAGCTACTCTGCTCCCAAATATTTCGCTGCCTTCATACCAGTACAAGCACCTCATATTAAGCAGTGTTGTTAGTGGTAGAAAATTGCAGTTTATATGATATAGTTACCCTTTGCTGAGTGGGAGAAAAGAGGACTACACCAAATCCTGATCCTTCTCTTGATGAGGCTCCATCAAAGTGCAACTTCCAGATCTGTCCTCCCTCTAAATGCTGCTCATTTTTACCTTGAAAGTGTTGTTTTTCAGTTATTCCAGGTTGGAAATTGTTATCATCGGCAGCAAGGTATAGTATTGATGACCCCAATTCCTTTTATTCAGTGTATATGGGATGGTTTAAAGGATTATGTTGATCATTAATGATGTAGGTCATTTGGGTTTACCTATACAGCCTTCTGAATTCCCCTCCAAACACTAGGATTTTGGCATATGACATGTCCATTTGAAGAGTGCCAACCAATTTTTTAGACCAAGATCTGGAAAGCAGCATCCTGAATCTAGAAGGTATGTCTACAACTACGATGTCCATCACTAAGCTCTTCATAGGCAACTGGGTAAGGGAAACAACCAAGTCCTTGATCACTCCTAAACACTTGAATTTTTTGGAATCAAATATGTATAGGTCATGGTATTGCTTGGTGATCTCTAATCCTAATTCATCCATGACCTTCTTTGGCATCAGAATATGAGAAGCTATGGAATCTAGTAAACAATTATGCAGCAATTTGTCATGTATATTGAGTGACAGGTAGAAAGGTGGTGAGTTGTCATCATTTTGGTCTTGGACATGACAGCCTAGATAAATAGTGGGATGATCATCCTCAAGGTTGACTAAATCGAGAGTGAGGGGTGGTTGTAAAAGACTTTTAAAAGAATCTTTATATGCTGGATTTTTCAACAATTATAGAAGTGGGACTAGAATTTTGATTTTATTCAATTCAGATTTGAAACTGAAATAAATTGGAACTAATTCCTTATTTTTTGTAGTGATTTTGACAATTGGGGTGGAATTTTGAGGTGGAGGAACCTCATTGACCTTGGCCTTCTGTTTAGTAGCTTGTTTATCTAAATCTGATTTTTTTTGAGGTTGCTGAACAGGACCTTTGGACCTCAAAGGATAATTTTTGTTTTGAACTTCTTGATGTCTTTTATCATTTTGTGCATAAATTTGGGCATTCTCATCATTCGAAAACAAATAAATCCTTGACTGGTCTTCATATTCTTGCAAAGTCAAATATATTGACTGTGAGGTTTCTCCCACAAGGTTTATTTCTTCATTTTCTTGTTCTTCTTCTTCGGAAAAACTATTCAAAGGAGTCTAAACATTTTGATCATCAACATTCCTCCTTGGGCGTTGTAGGATTTGTTGAGGTTGAAAAGGCCTCCTGAAGGGAGCCTAAATTCTATTAGCCTCATTTTGATTGGCTCTAGCATTAGGTTTGTTTTCAAACTCTAATTTTTTCATCTTAGAAGAAATTTCCTTGATCAAATTGGGCATTCGATCAATTTTTTCTTCTGTTGTAAGAGATTTAGACGAAGAAGGTTTTTCTGCTCTCATTTTTTTTTTGTCTTTTTCTACTTTCTCTTCCTCCATTTTCAATTTATTAGATGCCATAAGATTAGACTGCACTCCAATTGTAGCCTCTTGCATATCCATCAATGTTTATGCTTTCGCAACTCTCAACCATAAATAAAACTCAGAATATAGAGCATTTTCAAAATTTATCATAGTTGTAGTCTCAGTAGACTAAAATTCTTCAGGAATTTTCTAATAAATCTTATTAAACCTCTTGGTAAAATCAGCCAATGAGTCATCTACCTTCTTTTTCAGAGTTCCAAATTTTGTAAGGTAGTACACATAGTCTTTCCTATCACCCCATTGCTTCACAAATACTTCCTCCTATTCATCAATTCTTGTTATTGAGTTTGGTGGCAGACTTCTAAAGCATTTACGAGCTTCTCCATCTAGACTTTGAACGAAGAGTCTTGACCAGACATCTTCATGCTCAATGTTCTAGTTGTCAGCATAACTATAGAAAGAAACTAAGTGTTCCTCAGCAGCAACTCCTTCTCCCTCCCCAGTGTATTTTGGAATATATTTCAAGTAATCTCCTTGAGGAAGTGGATGCAAGGGTTGAGGGAGAACAAGTGGTGCATATCTTGCAACCACTATCTGCCGCATCCTTGTGAGGGCAGGCTGAGCCATGGCTTGCTGATGTACAACTGATATATGATTGGTTGATGTGTTGTTTGGGAACTAGGAATTACAACCTGTGGAATTTGAATCTGACTTGAGACAGCAGAAAATTGGAATTCTCAAGCTGATTCTTCAAGTTTTGGGGCTGAAAACAGTGGATTTTCAAAGAGATGAACAAAGGAGGTTTTGACTGCACCTTCTACAGAAGAATCAAATTCAAATGTTGTCACTTGAGGAGATGAGATAATTTCAACTTTATTTTGTTGAGCTAGGAAGTCAGATAAGTTAAAAGTGAGGCCTTCAGAAACACTCCCTTTTGGTTGATGAGAAGAGGATGAACCATCAGCTGGATTTCGAGACAAAGGAAAATACTTTTGCTGAGGGGTAATAAGAGACTGGTATTCAAGATGAGTTTTAAGGAAATTTAAAATATTCTTAAAGCCTTCTTCAGTCAAAAATCCCTATCAAGAAAATGTGTAATAGCCAATACTTGCTCTAACTCTCCTTCTGACAGCACAAACTCTTCTGATTTTAATTAATACTTAAAAACTTTGTTTTTTCCTCTTTGACTGGAATAGTACTTATCTCAGCTTTACTAGGTGATGAGTGAGAAAAAATTTTAGTTGAGCCTAGGTTAACAACATCTACTTTATTTTCTAGGGAAGCAATTTCAACTTTAGATTTTTCAGCAAAATATTTTGAAAATAAAACTTCTTTTGATTCTAAAGTAGATAAAGGTACCTTTTTCTTTGGAACGTACTTTTTGTGTACCTTCTTCATTGACTGACATGTGGCCTCAACCGATCTCTATTTTCCTTTTTCATTTTTAATGATCTTCTTTGGGTCAGCAACTGGAGTCACAGTAGGTGATCTATGATTCCTCCTTGTAGAAGGAGGTCTTGAAACCCCTCTTCCTCTTTGTGGAGTTTCCAGGTGAAATAATTTGCAGTCTTCTTCAAGTCACCAATTATTTTTCACCATCAATAATTGATTATCATCAATTCAAAACAAGAGACTCGGGAGAGTACATCGTTTCAAGGCCTTAGTCTCCCAGGAGATGCACCAAAATATGTTAGCGTTGGAATCAACACTTGGACTGCTTCAAGCACCTGACCAAACACATCCTAAACTTTAAGGCAATTTAATGATTTGATTTATAAGATTGGTAGGTGGTTTAAACTCCCATTCACTAAAAAGAGATTTCATTCAAATCAATTGTTCTACTAATGAGGGTATTGGGTCTGATGTGGTGGAAAAATAGTGAGTTTGTAGCCTATGAGGGGAAGAGAATGTGAAATTGAAGAAGAAACAGTGGCTCTGCAAGGCATAAATCCACTGCTTTTGGTAGAAAATAACACAAGTAGCAATTTGTCAATATTTCAACAAGAGAAAGCTATTTCTAGACTTACAATATTCTCACTAAAATATCATGGAAGATAATTGTTATAAGTGATGTTTTTTACAACGTCATCATGCATATTTCATCAACAAACCTCGTTGTGTGAGACTAATAAAAATTGATAAAACACATGAACATGTCAAGGGACTAATAAAAACACATAACAACATGCGGGATTGCAAAATTCCACTAAAGATAATAAAATATGGAAACACAAGTGAAAATTAACAATACACACACCAGATTGATAATAAGTCCTCAGAAGTTTCTTTCAATTTTATTCACTGAAAATAGTAATGATCATATGAGCCAAGATTCTAAAACCACAAACCTTTTTTACATAGCAGTTTGTCACATATATACAAAAATATAAAATTATCATCTCCATAAAAGGAGTAAACACGTTCCCAAAAGTTATTACGATCTCGTGCAAGAGATGAGGCTTATCCTAAAATTTTAATACAAAGTGCTATGACATAATCTAAATAAACAGCATCAAGGCTAACAATTCGAAGTAGTTGTATGATGTGGTAGTCTATGGGAAGACCCATCTTCTATTTCGGTGCAACCAACTCCAAAAAAAGTGTAAACGACAATGAAAGTGACATGTGATTGTTCGTTGAATGTTGCATGATGCCTTGTGGTAATGTGCTAGTGCTGAGAGTAATGGTAGAAATATGTTTCAGAGAAACTTTGTCATTGTTCCTTTCCTTTGGTTTCTTGTTTTTCGTGATAGTGTCTCAAATTAAACATGGAAATAGTGTTGGAGTGGAAAAACCCATATAGATAGGTTCCAAACAAAAGGACCGGGCATGTGAAAGATATGAGAAGGAGACATGTTGAATTGTGGGCCAGTGGGAGAAATAAAAGAGGAGCGAGAAATATGGAGGTTAAACAGGTTATGGAGGCGGATTAAAAGAGATAGTGGGGTTTCATTTTATTAGCAGGAGAGATTATTAAATAAATGATGAGTGGGAGGAGAAAACCTTTTATACATATATCGCAATCGCAGATCAGGGTCGGAAACGTTTAAGCATAAGACACAAGCGGGAGGGAATGTGATTTTCGATGGGGGTGATGACGTGCCAAGGAGGTTTGGACCGAGGGGGGTGTGAAATGCGGAGAGGAGGAGCGATGGAGAAAATAGCTTTTAGTACCCCCCCCCGCAGTGTTAAAAGCAGAATGGAGAAAGGGGGTCGAAAAGGCATGAGAACCATGGATTAAAGGATAGGGAAGATCATGAGGTGCAACGATCGGTGGAAATCGCAATCACATTTCGACGTTTATAACAGATTCCTTAGTGCCTATCCTCCTGAGCTTGCGAATTGCGATATGGGATTGGGTCCCACCAATATCGCACATCGCACTTTGGCGTTTATAACATGATCCCAAGTGCCTATCCTCTAGTGCTTGTGATGTGTGATGGGGAAAGGGTGACGTGGCAGGGAAAGGTGGGTCCCTTTAGTATCGCATAAAAATATTTGCGGAGTGGCAAATGAATGTGGCGAGGATTGTTGTGATATGTGATTAGCAACAATGACGTGGCAGGAAAGGGTCCCACTCAATATCGCAATTAGGGAAATGAGGAAGCGGAAGTGAATGCGGTAAGTGAACTTTGCAAAAATGTGATGCAAAAAGGTAGGTGGGGCCCATTAAACAGCTTTTAAAAGAAGATAAGTGAAGACTTTTTTAAGTCAATGAATATGGAAAAATTTGTCTGAATCATAATATAAAGGATTTTTTCTAAAACATTTCGAATGTTATGAAACAGATCAAAAAGAAATGATGGGTCCCATCAATATTTCATATCAGAAATTTTGTAGGATTTAGAAATGGTTACATGTATAAGGTTTGAAAATGCGATATAAGGTAAGGTGAAAAGGGTATAATATGATATGGATGTTAGTGGGTGTGCGTAGCTTATTTTTAACTATAAAAATTGAATTTTAATAGTTAAAAAGGTGTTTTGAAAGAAATTAAACACTAGACTTTGGGTTTTTTTGGAAAAATGAAAGGTAAAAGAAGGAAAATGAAATGAATGAAGGTAGAAATGAAATTTTCTCACCACTACACTTTGACAGTGACACTTTCATCTTACAACCGATCTGAAAAGGCAGATTGATTCCTTGGAGAATGATGACCGGACTTTGAACATCTTTGAAAATTTTCAACGCTAACAGATACCATGTTTAGGTAAAATAGCATATTCCATATAGGACAAACACCTTCAATAACCACACATACAACTTGACCAAAATCACAACACCAGTATTTTTATGTGGTTAAAACCCTTTGAAGGGGAAAAAATCCACAACCCTAGTCAATGTGACCATTTGAGGAAATTTTATTAATGCAAAAGAAATTATTTTACATAAGAGAGTTCTCACAATTGATTATCTTCCATGAAACTTCATTCCTTTTAAATAGAGATCATGTAGCAATCATATATTAAGCCACAAATCAATATTCGTTAGTATTAGGAGAATATGAGTCGTTGGATCACTCTATCTCTAAAACATATGTGATTGTCGAATTACAATGCAACTAATTCATACTAAAGAAACACAATTTTACCTAATAAACGCATTAGACCAAGTTGAACTTAACTAACTCTTACGTGTCTAAATATTCTAACAAAGTCGCACTACAAACAAGAGGAATTTGTTTTCTAGGGAAAAACCCAAGGTGTATATTCAAAACAAATTAAACTGCAGCCATCTCCAAGGTTTGCAAGACTCTACTGTCATTAAGGTAAATTAATTAACTTTTTACTGACAAATGAAAATTGAATCAAAGTCAATACACAAATTAAATTTCATCACATGTGATATTATATATGGTGGTAAAACCCTATGGGCACATGCCACATATGCTAGGGGTGGAAATTTTCTAGCTAATCATTCCATATTTTTATTTATTTGGTTCACTCCACTCAAATTTATGGAGATCTAATATTTTTATTAGATTTTAATTTGGGTTTGGTAAAAATTGATCTAGAAACTATAAAATAGATTTTAATTATCCTTGATCTATTCATTTACACATGATTTAAAGTGTTCATGCATCCACATCTTTGACGAAATTTTAGGTGAAGTAGTGTTAGAGCAATAGGTGAGAAACATTTTGTAGTGTTAGAAATAAAAACATGCTTGGCATTTTTGGAACATAATGAAATGGATTTGAAAAGAACTATCTATGCATCACCATTCTGTACTCCTATTTTGTGATGAGATTCAGGTCGAGTTTTGTCATTGGAAAAAGGGATTTGAATAGTCTTGAATTTTTCGTTGACACAGAGTAATAGAATAAGAAAAAAATATCAATGTAGATCAACTACATAAATCTTTATTGGCATCTAGATAAGCATGTTGTGCACCACAACAACCACATAATGTCTAAAACTAAATTTTAACCCTCAAAGAACCAAGGGAACATATAGATTTGAGTACAGTTTCATAATGGTTAAACCATGTATACATGATTTCCAAAAAATTAAGTGAATTGAACCAAAATAATAAAAATAAGGAATTATTGTTTCAAGAATGTGTGCTTGTAGCATATGTGGCATCCACCTACAATATTTTACCACCATCAATAACATTTTTGGGCTTAAATCCCCTAACTTACATTTCATACCAAAAGTCCAAATATAGATTATACTATACATATAAACTATATTAGAAGTTCATTTATCATATACTTTTGAATGCACCTGACATAACTAAAAGAATATCTTTAAATATGTAATATAATAAAAATTTATTCTAACTTAAATATAAAAAAATTAATCCTTATCAATTTCTTTAATATTAATAAAACCTTACATTAAAACATTATCTAAAATAAAATTATTAGTATTGAATTTAGATTAAATCTTAGTTGCCATTATACATTATCTTGTTTTAAAATTACCCTAGCACCCAAAAAAAAACTTTACTAAATAAAATACACTTTAATTAAATATAAATAATAATAATAAATTAATAATAAGAAGTAAATCTTAATATATTATTATTAAATCCAACTTCTTTCTTTTTATCATTGAGTTCGTCGGCTCTTCTCTTCCTCCCATTCCCCTTTCCTCTAATTATTTATTTCTTTTTCTTCTCTTCTTTGTAGGTTTGTCCTGATGATGAGTCTTATTTTAGACTCGAAACATAGACAAATAAAAATGAAGACTGTGGATTTTCCGATTTCTCAACCTACATTATAAAACAAACAATGGTACACAATAAAGGTTCAAATAACGTACAAAGAATTTTCCCTGGAAACCCTTAACTAGGAGAACCAACCAAACTTTGAGCTTCATGGCTCTTATATTCTCAATCATATAGCTAGATATCAATAAACATTTATTTTGGTTGACTCCTAAGAATAATTTTCTCATACATCACCAGATCTCTATCGATGATGAATATTCATCATCGTCTCTCTCATTAGCCTTATATTGTGCTCAATTTATAGGCATGAAAACCACTATTCGAAAAATTTTTAATCAACATAGGTGGTTAAATATCATTGGTCAATATTGTGAGAATCTTAAGATTCCTAACAATTTTTCGACTAGTTCTTATTGTAGTTGATTTATCTTCAACCATTAGTTGACCACCAGTATTAGTTTACTATGCACGCATGCTCAACTATGATGGCTTTGATTTTTCCAGTCGATTATCGACTTATTTCAATTTTTCAACTGCCCATCAAGTTCAACCAATGTAAATTTTTTGTAACCTATTCCATGTTATAATTATGTCTTAAAAGCATGTATGGATCCTTGATTAAGTTTCAACGATAATATGACTCACAAAATAATGTTTCATAAATACTTGTCTTTGCCCAATATCAAAGACCAGTATACTTTTGACCTTTCTTGAATGAATCATAGTCATTGTGATTATATTTGTAGCTACATCATCATATTCACCCATCATCAAACTAGATGACCATTGAGGCACATGTTTCTGAATTTCTCTCATTTAGAGACGTTCATTTATTTTTATTTCCCTATAAATGGTAAGAAAATATTTCAATTGCATTGAATCATTTGTAGATACATTCCCATGACAATTTTGTAGTATTTCCTCTCATGTCTCACCAAAGAATCAAAAAGGAAAATCTATTCCGAAGTAATCTTTTGTTTCATAGTAAAAAGATCAAGAAACAATTCTTCTACCGTGAATTTGGTTGTAAATATTCACTAAATAGTTTGTGTAGATATGTTCATTACATAAAGCTATTTCCAATAGTATATCAATATATGCTACTTGAAAGGCTATCCTCAACTACAAGAAATTTATCAAGTTTCAACTAATCATCATTTTTTGTATAGATTTATTGGATCTAATCAGCAGGCATTTCCAACAAATCTTTTGGATAGATTAGTTTCCCAAAAGAAGAATCTATATTTGAAAAACTCTTTAAATATATTAATTTTTTTATTTGGAATTATTTTTTTTCTAATAGAGAATTCGTTTTCAAATAGATTCAACTTTTCCTCTTTTCGATGATTTAGTGATAGAAAAAAATGAACAAACAATATTTGTAGGTAAGGGCTGCCAAGGTAGTCGAAAGTTTTTGTGTTCCAATTCCTACAAATGATGAGAGATATGGTACCATGGTGCTATCTAATTTATTATCGATTTGTATTTTCATTAACTTGACTTCTACTATCCCATCAACATGTTTTCCCTAGTCGATTATTCCTGGTCATACTTGTTGAGGTTCACTCTTAGTCATCTTACCCGACTAGTCAATCGATTGACTGAACTCTAGACAATTGAAATTACCTGCAAAGAGTACAACACCTCAATATTCTCCCACTTGTGGTATTATTTGCATGAAATGTTAATATTTTGACTTTGGTGAACTTGGGCCCTAGGGGCCCAACTCCCCTCTACACCAAGAGAATTTATCAGCACACACTGAATTTGTTAGAAAGTCTACAACATTATTTATTGATTCTACTTTTACTAGAAACACCTTCTTTATTTCCACCATATCTCTAATGAAATGGTACTATATATCAATATATTTTATCCTTGAATGGTAAGTCGGGTTCTTCTCTAGGAAGATTTCACTCTAACTATCACAACCTATCCTTGCTTCTTATTGAGCAACCTGGTCTCTGAATGCAATACTACAAGTATACTACTTCCTTGCTTGCATGAGTGGTTGCTATGTATTCAGCCTCCATTGTCGATAATTTTATGATCAACTGTCACTTACTCATCGAATTAATAGCTCCACCAAACAACTTGAATACATATCCTCTATTCTACCTTATTTTTTCTACATTTCCATCCCAAACAACATTGAAAAATCCTCATATAGTTGTTTCACCATCATCCTTAGGTCCTTCATGGTAGCATATTGCATGATCACTTATGCCACACAAATACTTAAATACTCTTTTGGTATTGGACCAATGTTTTTTTTCCAAGTTTTGTCATGTATCTACTTAATACTCCTATTGCATGAGAAATATCCAGTCGAGTATTGACCATATCATGCATCAGACTTCCTACAACTCTTTCATATGGAACATGGGCCATGTTCTCTTTTTCTTCCTATGTATTTGGAAATTGATCAATAGTTAGTTTTTCCCCAACAAAAATTGGTAACCTTAATCAGTTTAAAATCATGCTTGTTAAAACAATTCAAAATTGTTTCAACATACTTTCCTTGACTTACCTAGAGTTTCCTAACTCGATGGTCTCTCTTGATCTTCATTCTAAGGATGAAATGTGTAGCATTGAGATCCTTCATGTTGAATTTGGAGGATCTCTACATATTTACCTCCTTGATTTCACCCATGTTGTTCCCAATCAACAGCATGTTATCGACATATAAAACCACATATATGAAACACCTACCTTTTGAGTTGAGACATACGCAGTGATCAACTCGTATTCTCACAAATCCCAATTCCTAGATATATGTGTCGACCTTTTGGTACCACATCCTATATGATTGTAATATACCATAAGGGACTTCCTCGACTTTCAGGCCAACTTCTCCTTTCCCTTTACTATGAAACCTTTAGGTTGTTTCATGTAGATTTCTCCTTCCAAATCACCATGTAGAAAAGTTTTCTTTGCATCCATTTTCTCTATCTCCATATCAAATGTTGTAGCCAGAGACATTAGTATTCTAATGGAAGTTAATTTTATAACAAGAGAAACTAACACACCAAATTTGACTCCCTGAACTTGGGAATAACCTTTCGCCACTAGTCGAGCCTTATACTTCTCGACTTGAATTGTTGCGCTCAATTTTTTATTGAACACCCACCTGCAACCAATAGGATTCCTTCCATTGTGTGTTTTGACCATATCCCATGTCTCATTCCTATGAAAAGAATCCATTTCTTTCTTAATGGTATTTGACAAAAGTTTACCCTCTATCAATTTGATTTCCTCCCTAATTGAGATAGGTTCACCATCAGTGGTAGATAAAACAAAAGTAGACTGGAAATTATGTGGGGCATACCTTTCTGGTTCATTCCTTACTCGACCAAACCTCTTCAAAACCAGTGTTATAGGTAAATTTGGGCATCATCCCCCATGACCTAGTCAAACTGGACATCATCCCCAGGACCAATGAAATAGGGTCTATCATTCCCTATCATTTCAATTGCTTCATGCCCTAAGAGAATAACAAATCATTCATGACTTATATTGTGAGATTTCCAAGATTTGAAGTATATTTTATATCACTTATGAGCTCGCCAACACTGCCTTTCAAGGGACTAACTGTGTTGCATATGCATCTCCCTCCATTCAAGGGTGCACCGCAATGCACTTCTCGACATTCAAGGGTGAGTTGGTCAAATGGGAGCTAAATTCTAATTGTTCTGGAATATCCACATGGCCAGTGCCTTCTATAAGAGTCCATCTGTGTCAAAATTTGAATCCATGTGTCTATCTAACACCTCTGAACTTGGAAACATGTCTTTCCTATTATGAGAAAGTCATTGATTGAGAAACTACATTCAATTTCCTTATAAATTGAGCACGGATCCTAGTGCTAGGAAATGAATAATTTTGGTAAAGAAATGTTGTTGGATTCTCAATTGAGAGAGTGATAAAAGTGATATGTTTTTGGTGAGACGTTGATTATGATGAGGCTGGGATGAAGCTGGAGCTGGTGACATCAAATCAATCATTGGTTGTAACCTCCCCCTTCTACTCTTTAATAAAGATTGATGGTCATTTTCCCATATATGTATCTGATTATGTTTCTATTTCTCATGCAATGGAATCTTAAATGATATATATGTTTCATGTTCAATTGATTTAATTGATTAAAATAAATAGGCATATGTATATTGCAATATCTTTTTTGTTCTCTATTTATACTTGCAGGAATCAATATGGCAATCTAAGTTGGATTGGAGGCTACAGCAAAAGCAATAGAAGGAGAATAGGAAGTGCTTGGATCACAAGTAGGTTCTTATATATTTTTGTGTGTCTATTTACTCTTAGAGAAAGTGATAGAAAGTTATTTAATATGTTGGTCTAAGTGCATAGCACCACACCTAGGGAATCTGATTTATCCATAGATCAAAATTATGCATAACAAATCAGGGACTCTGTTGGGGAGTTTGCTATCATTCCTGGTGTTTTTTCTTTGCTAATCCTCCCAGTAGCATCTGCTTTCAGTTATTAGACTTTTTAATCAAATAGTTTCATTAGAAGTGTGTTCTGTAGCTTGACTTTTCAATCTTTGTTGCGCCCAATGCACTGTTGGTCAAGACACCGTGTATTGTCTCCCACTCAGGGGTGCATTGCAACTCATTGTCTCCCTTTAGAGACTATGTTTCCCCCTTAGCCAACCCAATTCCATTTGAATTTGTCATTTCCATCATTCTCAGACATTTGTTTGTTGTGTTTTCAATTGTCTGATACCTTATAGAGACCAGTGAATTTTCATGATTCTTCCTCCTTTAAAAAGTAAGTTTGTTCAATGTCTCTTTAAGTGTTTTTCTTTATCATTGACAAAGAAAATTCAAATTATTTTATTTCTACAGTAGATCCATTTGTTTTCGTAAAGGAAATTGCCGTTAAATTCTTTGTTTCCTGTAGGAAAAATTGTAGTTCCGTTTTTCGTTTTTCCTAAAAGAGAAATTGTTGTTAAATTCCTCATTTCTCAAAGAATAAAACATTTTTTTTTGTTGATTCGATGCATACAGCTTCCTTTCTTGAATTCACATTAAAGGGCTTGAAAAGAAAAAATTTCATTTTCATATAGTGAATTGTGTGTTTTGCATAGGAACAAGTTAGGAAAGCTTCATATTAGTTTGTGTTGTTTGTTGTTTGCTCTCAAAACGGATTGCTCTTGCCCTTAGTAGCTAGGATTTTCATTGAAAAAGCTAAAATTGAAAAGTTTTCTTATCATTTTAGTTTGAAATTTTAGGAATTTCCATTACATCATCTCAATGAACCTCAAAAGTAAAATTTATAAACAAGATCAACTTAAAATTTACATCAATTTATCTAAAAAAGCATTGGAACCATAACGATAACATTTAGAAGGTCTAGGCTAGAGACGTGTTCCAGTGTCGTTAAACATAGCAGTTGTTGTTAGTTGTCTGCGATACATTCCAAGTGTGATACCTCCCTCACTCCATGTACGTAAGTATACTGGAGCTTTTCCACATACCTTCGGGTATATCGGGCGGTGTTATAGTATGAAAAGTATAAGGGGGTGCTCTCACTGTGCGGTTTCACATTAGACAACGCTAATACGAACTTGGGCCTCCACATACCTTCGAGTATATTTGGGAGGAAAAATTAAGGTTTTTATCCATCCATAGTGAACCGAGTCGGCCGCCTTGTAAATTTTGATACACCGAAACAGCATTCGGGGAGATTACCTGCCTGTATTTCTTGGTTCGCTAGGAGGTATTTTGCAGTTCACAGTTTCTTGGTAAACCTTTTTCCTATAATTACCCTTTTATTTTGTTTATTTGTTTTTGGTCATAAAATTAATCAGTCATCATGGAAGAGGAACATCCTTTTCCCCATCATTCGCATAGAATAGCACTGAAACCTCCTTTACCACCGAAAGCCACTTCTGGTTGGCGAAGGCGACACCGCTCTACCGAAACTAGTACTATATGTACCGCTGGTGCGACATCATCCTCACATATACCAAAGTCAGCACAAGTTGTTTCTACAAATTCTGGTTCATCTACTATTGTTGAGACGGAGTCCTCACAACTACTCGTGGTCACGATCCATCCAATCAGTGAGACCATACCTCTGAAACCCGAAGTTGTTCAACTGGAATTTGATCCAAATATTGTCACTTTTTTCCAGAACATCTGCATCCCGAAGTCGAACAACTGGAATTTGTTCCTGTATCGGTCTCCCACAATCTATTGTAGCCATTGAGTCTCCCATATCGCACAGTCAACCTCTTGAAATATACTTTGGGCCTGACGGTGAAATCCTTCCACCTGGTTTAATTTCGATTGAAGAAATACCACAAGATGAAACACCTTTAACTCCAACTCATTTTTGGGTGGAGCTTTACCTGTACAAGTCTTTTCCTCAATTACTTGCCTCTGCTTTAGTTGATCCTATGTTTATTATAGTTCTCGTAGATCCAATAGGGTATAAATTTGGTCGAATAACCATGCCTGAGCCAACATCCTTGGTTGGACCATCTGTTCCAATTGCGACAGCATCTTCTCTCGCTACCCCGTTGATGTTCATGACTTCACGAGAGTCAAATTTATATGGTGTCCCTTCCGTCCATTCGATTACCAATATTTATCTAGAACCTTCTTTGGTGCATCCTCAAACCCATGGACTTCACAAATTTCATCGTCTGGTATTATAACTGGTAAATATATAGTGAGTACTGAATGGCTTGATCCTTCATACACATCATCAGGGAAATATCAAGCTGGTCCATCTGGGTATATTCCATCCAGTACAATATCAACTAGACTCCCTGCATTTGGAGAAAAATATTTTCCATCTTATTATGCTCCTCATGTTGGGGGGAAACCTATGGTCACCCACTTCGATAGTACTCTGTCGTTATTTGGTCATCCTAATGTCGGAATGAATGTTTGTCAATGGCAACCCACTCTGTCTATCTAACCACAAACGGTGGTACACTCGTATCAATCGGTTCAACATGTTGCACCCACATCAACTCCACTTGTTAATACATCTTTACCCCTATTACAGACTCAAATTTTTGTACCTCAACCATCTCAGGTGGGTCCTTCAACTCAATACCCTCAAGTATTTGGCCCTCGGACTCCAACTCCTTTGGCTATTTTACAACAACCACCTGTATCCGGAATCATTTATTCACAAGCTAGATTACCATATTATGGGATGTTGAAACCACAACCAGATTATACCTATCCTCAATCGAATCCAAGCTATCCCAGTTTTGGTTATAACATTGGTGGACAAACCCCTTGGAAACCACAAGCGCAAATGCCACAACCTTCATTTCAACAAGTAGCGTATCCAGGTTTTTTTCAATAGAATCCTCAAGCATTTTCTTATCAAAACAACCCCTATATGGGTTACCAACAACATATTCCTTATGTTGGTTCTCAAAGGCCTGTTGCCCAAGCAATTCCATCATACCCTGGCTATGCTCAACCTGACCTTAATCGACAATTTCCCTTTATTGCAACTTTAGTGTTACCGGATTTAAACCGACTCACCAATGATCCAATCAACTATGCTCCTTGGTGGCCAGTGATACCTCATAAATTACCCTCGAATATTCCTAAGTGTAATGGAAACCCTGGGGAAGACACCTCAACTCATATTATGACTTAAAATTTATGATGTTCATCTAACTCCCTAAACGATGACTATGTTCAACTACGTCTTTTCCAGCGTACGCTCACTAGTCCAGCCGCAAAATGGTACATTGAGTTACCAAGAGCGTCTTTTTATAATTTCATTGCCCTAGCTACTGTATTTTTGACCCACTTCTAGCTACCCATAAGATATGAAATTGGAACGAAACTCTTGATTAATTTTAAACAGACTAATGCTACTCACATTTCTGATCATTTTCATGAGTGGTGTCATCATCATAGAATGTTTAAGACATGTGTTCCTAATCAGCTCCTTTTTTAGTGGTTCATTAAGTCCCTGTTATCATCCATAACTGAGGATGTGGCTAAGGGTGGCGTCGTCATTGAAGAGAAGGTCATTTATCGTGCCCAATATTTAGACTTGATTTATACACAGTCTAGCACACTCTACGAGAAAATTCCTAATGCGTCGCGATCTAATTTATTGTTCCTCCTTCATCAAAGGACTCTCATGTCTGAGATGATATAATTGGTACTGCAAGCACACATCACTCTACTGCATCTAATCCTACGCCTTCTTCTGAAATCCATGCCATGTCATCTGACAAAAGAAAAAGTGACAAGCAACCCGGAAGTAAGAAAAAGGAGAAATCAAACAAAAAGCAAACTTCTACCCCGTAGGAAATATCATCTGATCAATCGTCTGAAAATCAGAAAACTCGTTACCCTTGCATAATTTATAAAGAGGAACACTTTGTTTGGGACTGTCCTCACCATGCTAAAGTCTAAA
The DNA here is from genome assembly GCA_034641835.2 of Pinus albicaulis. Lineage (NCBI taxonomy): Eukaryota > Viridiplantae > Streptophyta > Pinopsida > Pinales > Pinaceae > Pinus > Pinus albicaulis. The sequence goes on along the minus strand of CM076570.1, from coordinate 615,059,949 downwards.
AAATGGTTAAGACCTCGCATGCGTCAGTTGTGTTGACAGATCCATTTCCAAATCCGGACACAAATTTGGTTGCTACGGATATAGCTTCTAGTTCACAAGTTCTTATGGTGTCTGTCACGAAGCCATTGACTGATGTTTTCGTGTCAACGGGTAATAAATATTATGATAGTCAGGCTACTGGTCTACGGAATCGATACTGCCACTTTTTATTCTTGAATTGAAAATCAAGCCACCAAAGGGAGTCGTTCATAAATCAACATTTAATCCTCGAGCTAGAGCTGCTCAAAATTATAATATAATTGAAGTTTTGTCTCAATCCCCTTCAGCTATGTGAGTGCTTGAGGTGCTACAAAATTGTCCCTCCCAGAAGCAGGCTTTGTTGTTGGAAATTGGTGGAATCGATCCGACATATTCCAATCTCGTTGTCTTTAATCATACGGGCTATGTGTCGCAATTACCAGCAGAATTGACATTCTCCATCCAAGGAAATGTTCTCAATCACCTTTTTAATCGTAATATTATTGATGAGGGAGCATCTACGTGCATTATATCTCTAAACTGTTGGAATTCACTTGGCTCGCCGTGCCTATCTCAATCGCCTACGATGTTGAAAGCTTTTGACAGACGTACATATAAGCCTTGCAGTATTATTAACAACCTGCATGTTGAACTAGGGGGAAAACAGTGAATTTTGAATTTGAGGTCGTTGACGGACCCCTTGATTACAACATTTTACTCAGAAGTCTATGGGTATATGCTATGACTGCGATCGTCTCTTCATATTTTAGAATGATCATATTTCTACATAAAGGTGTTATCACAGTCATCAATCAGCTATCCTTCTTTGCCTCCAGTTCCCAAGCAACTGGAAGTGTTTTGTTAGTTCACACACTCCAACTCGTACTTCAGAACATTGGTGTAGGACTCTTAAAGGATTCCACTCTCATGGGAACCTTTGCATTGTCGCCGCTTGTGACGTCGACAAAAATTGCAAGCATAGAGACCTGCTACATGATATCTTCTGCTCCATCTGGCTTAAGGAAGATTATGGTTGATTCTAAAGTTCTTATGTTGGATGAGTTTCTGCCACCCAGCCCAATTGAGCTGGCATAGCAATCAATTTACATGGCATGGGCGGCGAGTCCAAAATCATCGTCACTGGTTGTTTGGGTTGATCGTTCATTAGATTTTGGTACTCCATCTAATCCTTTTTCCTCGACTTTCTTGATAGATGAGAATATTCTGGAAACCATGATGTCAGAAGGAGAACCATGGGAATATCATCATCATCGCTCCCACCTTTAGGATTATGAAGAAGATAATATTAGTGAACTATATCACCCATCGATCAAAATATTCTTTTTAAATTATTTTCTGATTAGTGCAGCCAATTCCGAGCGAAATTTATCAAATATTGAAGAAACCATTTCTATTGATATTTCAACCAAACCCGGTGTTGTAGAAAACATTCATGTCAGCATGTCTTGTTCTCCATCAGAACTCGAAACATATCGCTCTCTCTTTCATGAACTAAGTGATGTATTTTCTTGGTCTTACAAGAAAATTCCAAGCATAGATACTAGTATCATTGAACACACTATTAAAATGTACCCTGATGTCAAGCCAGTACGTCAACACCTTCGTCCTGTTCATCTGAAGAGGGTTGTTGCCATTAAAACAAAAGTTGAAAAACTTTTGTGTGTTGGTTTCATTTACCCTGTTCCGCTAACTGAGTGGGTTTCCAATATCGTTCCTGTTATGAAAAAACAAGGAACCATTCAAAGTGTGCGTCGATTATTAGGATGTCAATATTGCTTGTCCAAAAGACAATTATCCTACCCCCTTTATCGACCAAATTATTGACGATTGTGTTGGATGTAAAATCTTTTCATTCATGGATGGATTTTCTAGCTACAATCAAATCAATATCCGCTTAGAGGAACAATATAAGACAGCATTCATCTATCCCTGGGGCTCATTCGCTTATCGTAAACTCCCGTTTGGTTTAAAGAACATTAGGGAAACTTTTCAGAGAGCAATGTATTATTCTTTCAATGACATCAAGGACATTGTTCAACCTTATCTAGACAATTTACCCACACATTCACAAAACCGGATTGATCACCCGATGCATTTGAGAGCTATCTTTTTACGTTGTTGACACTACAAAATATGCCTCAATCCACATAAATGTTTGTTTTGTGTTGATTCTGGTCATTTTCTAGGATTCATCGTCTCAAAATAAGGAATTCAAGTAGACCCACTAAACATCCAGGCCATTCTTGATTTGCCTGTGCCGTCAAGTTTTCTTCAGTTACAGAAACTTCAGGGAAAGTCTAACTTCCTAAGGAGGTTCATGCCCAACTATGCCGAAATGGCTAAATTATTTACTCAGATCTTGAAAAAGGGGATTCCCTTCCATTGGGTCCAATTTGTGCAAGCTTCTTTTGATGTTGTCAAGGATACTCTTGTCCAAGCGTCATTAATGTATCCCCCCAAATATCAGAGTGATTATTTCTTATATATCATCGCGGCTAATACGACCATTGCTATGGTATTGGCCCAAGTAGAAAATGGGATAGAACATCCGATCTATTATTTGAGTCGTAATCTCAATGATACGGAAGTGAAGTTTCGTATGTAGAAAAACTTACCTTGGCGGCTGTTCAAGTTGTCCAAATATTTCGCCACTATATCCTGTTCTGGAATACCATTGTTATTTTCGATTGCAACCCCATGACTTGTATCTTATCACGTCAATTGCTGGGGGGAAAGTATTCGAAATGGATTTTCATTTTGTAGGAATTTGATTTGGAATTCATCAAATCCAAGTCAAAGAATTATTTAGTTTTGGCTAAGCTTATCTGTGACCTTCCCTCTGATAGTACTGCTACTATGTTGGAACCATCTATTCCTGATGAGTCTTTGTTTCTGATTGGATCATCTGATCCATGGTATGGGTATTTTGTCATTTATCTCCAGACCCAAACTTTTCGGCCTGATACCTCTTGCTCTAACCAACAAAGTATTTGACACCAAGTTAAATATTATCTTATCGTCAGCGATACACTTTATCATCGTGGTGTCGATACAATTTTAAGAATGTGCCTCACTCATGAGGAGGCCAAAAAGGTTTTAAAGGATTTTCATGTTGGGGATTGTGGTGGAAATTTGTCTGGATACGCTACCATGCAGAAGATACTCCACACTGGTTACTTTTGGCCTACCATATTTTGCGACTGCATCCTCGCAGTAAGAAGTTTTCATGCATGCCAGATATTTGATTGTAAAATCTGCAAACCGCCAGTGCTAATGCATCTTGTTATCTATGTGGGACCATTTTAAAAATGGGGAATTCACTTCATGACCTGTAACCCTCATTCGTCTGAGGGGCATGGTTATATTATTGTCTCAGTATACTACTTTAGCAAGTGGGTCGAAGCAATGCCTACATTCAACAACACAGGACAAATACCTGCATTGTTTTTCTTTAATCATGTCATTTCTTTGTTTGGGGTCCCACAAGTTATAGTTACAGATCATGGTTTGCATTTTCGCAATCATAAGATGAATGAGTTGACTACCAATTTAGGACTGTCACATCATAGTTCTACTCCTTATTATCCACAATCAAATGGACAAGTTGAGACTATTAACAAGATTCTTAAATGAATGCTTCAACGAATGATCAGATTTCATAAACAAATTTGGCATTTGATCCTCTACTTGGTCTTATGGGCGTACCGAACCTCGGTGAGAAACGCTACCAGATTTACTCCCTTTCAATTGGTGTATGGTATTGCAATATTCCAAAATGGAAAAGACAGGAATATAGAACATATACAGCATTCCAAATAAATCAAAACAGGAACATAACACTAAAATCTGAAAAACACCGGAAATATGTTGCAACTGGAAATTACATTAAGACATCATAATCTATGAGTAGAAAACAACGGAGCCATATCATTATATATAAAAGCAAATGAAATTACACTGTGCTCCAAAAGGAATGCACTCAAGCCACAAGACGGCTGAAATACACTAAAGAAACCAAGCACTAGAAATGTTGTGCTGCTACTGCTACTGCTGCTGGAAATTGTTGTTAATGAGGTGAAGAACCATGTATGGAATGATGTTAGCTTGATGAGAATGATCATCACTTTTAACCATGGATTCTACTCAAAAAATCTAGAAAACCCCAGAAATGGTTTGGCCAGATTTTAGGTTTGGATTTTCGGCCTTTTTTGAGTTACCTACTTCATTTCTATTGCCTGACTTACGCACTCTCTGGGAATGACTACTGATAAGGGGTTGAAGGAATGATAGGTGAAGGGTTGGTCCCTTCACTAGAAAATAAGCTCATAAAGTGGAGATCTCTCTCCTCCATTACTACACCCCTGCAACACAACCAAATTCTAAACAGAACTGCGTTGTATATGAGACTGAAGCTTGGCTAGAATGCTAGAATGTGGAAATGATAATGCAATGATATTCCAAGAGGCCTCTCGAGGAAAGAGGTGGATCCTCGCTCGGGAACACCCTATGCTAAACAGCACTGCAAGCTCAACTAAACAGCTGAAGGATGCAAGAATTCATACAGACCACAAAATCAATAATCAATAACATACCCATCTATGGTTGCCTTTCCCTCCTTATAAACAATATGAGCCTTCTCACCTTGATTCCCACTCATTAGGGTTTGTACTATCATGGAGACTTCCTCCCATTTACACTGTGATGTCTCTCATTAATGATCCACTCCCTCCACACCAGAGTTGTTGATTTGGTCAAACTTGACCTTGTCCACATGCATTAGTCCCTGTTCACACATGAGGTTGCTTTATCCAGTTATGAAGATTATCTCTTTTCACATTAAGAAGGATTTTATTCATACTAAAGATATTTATGGGTCTCCCTACCCACTTATTCATCTAACTAAATTATAAGAGTAAAAATTAATATTCTAATTAGCTGTATGCTAATTTAGGAATATTACACTCCTCCCCTCCCAAATGTTGTTTGTCCTCAAGCAACTACAAGGATAGAACTGAAGAGCCTCCTCTCCTTCTCCTATAGCATCCTCATATGATAAGCTTCTCCAAGGAACAGGATTTTGTCTCATCAATAAATCTCCAAGTTGCTCCTCCCAAGTATGCGAGTTAGATTTTGGTGACAATCCCAAATCGCTATCATCATGAACAAGTGGAATACCCATGGAGGCAACAATATGCTGTCTAGAGGCCTTCTTGAGGCATGGAATCTGAAATATAGTGGGAACCATCATTCCCATGTGAAGCTCCCATCCCCAAGCTATCATCCATACAAAATGATCCACCCTCCAAAATGGTAACTCATAGAAATACTCCTCCACCTTAGGCTCCTGCAAAGAAGGTGGGTTGCATTGCTGAACTTGATAGACCAAATTGTCTATCCCATGTTGTCTCTCTCTCCACTTATGATGAGTGTAGAGTAGCTGTTGATTTTGGGTTGTAATAATGTTGCTATATATGGGAGATTCCTTCCGAAGTGGAAGTACCTCCTAATCCTCCAAGGCTAAGGAGAAGCCCCTTTGCACCATGATGGTGTCATCACCTACTATTGCAACATTATGAAAAGTATGGGAGAAAATCAGTCCATACTCTCCCAAGTTCTTCCAAAGCAACAACAACTCTTGTTGCCTCCCCACACCATCACCATATAAACTATGGAGAAACAACATGATGGTTGACATGAAAGATATCACATCACCCCAATACACCCAAAATCCTTACTGCCATATGATGCAAGTGCCATGCCAAGTCCTAACCAACAACATACTCTTTGAAATAAAATTTGTCACAGGATTACCAAACTCTTTCAAGAGTAGCCAACGAAGCCTTGCCTCCTGCTACCCTGTGTCATAGATCTGCAAGTGGTTTCCCAACCTCTTGCTCATCAACATCACCCATCCAACCAATCGTGAGTGTCTACTATCATCCTCAAAATTGGTATTCCTCCAATGGAGAATACCATCCTCCCAAATCAAATTTCTATCTTTGCATTTCATGGGATGTTGAACTGCAATCTGTTGTGTAACTAGCTCCAAAAAGAGAAGAAAAGAGATATAAACACCTTATAAATGAGCCACTTCGAGGGGGCAACCTCCAATACATTACATAAATGAAAAATTCTTGGATGATCCAATTTACAAAAGCTCCTTTCTATATATAGGAGTCCATGGGGCCATAATGTAATCCTAGTGGGCCACAATGTAATCCTAGCCGACCTAACAATAATAATTTAAGGGCACAATAATAACAAAATGGGGGTTACAAGCGTACAATAATAACAATAAGGGGGTTACACTAACAACAATAAGGGACTATACTAGTAATATAGGGACCTAACATGCCCCTCTCCTTCAAAAAATTGTTGTCCTCAACACTTGAGTAGCTCTGGGTGCTTCTGTATGAAATTCTCATCCTCCCATGTAGAATCTTCAGTGGGTAAGTTCTTCCACTTGATGAGATATTCTGAAATTGATCGATTCCGTAGTTGTCGAGTTCTTGTTTCTGTGACTGCTTCAGGTTCCAATATGATTTTTCCTTCCTCATCAAGTTCCGGTAATATTGTTTGAACTGGAAGATTTTCACCGATAACCTTCTTTAAGCATGAAACATGGAAAATTGGATGTACTCGCGAAGAAGCAGGAAGCTCCAATTTGCATGCCATAGTACCAATCTTTTGCAACACCTTGTAAGGACCATAGTACTTTGGCGATAATTTATTATCCTTCTTTGCTTGCTTGAGGGACATTTGTTTGTATGGTTGTAGCCGTAAAAATACCCAATCTCCTACATCAAAACTTCTCTCGCCGCGATGTTGATCTGCCTGTTGTTTCATTCGATTTTGTGCCAAATTCAGGTTATCCTTTAAGAGTTGGAGAACTTCTTGCTGATGCTCGATGTGATCTTCCACTGCTTGAACCTTCGAATTTTCCCTTAAAGATGATGTGATGGATGGTGGATGATATCCATAAAGTGCCATAAATGGGGTCATTTTTGCCGCAATATGGAAGGAAGTGTTATACCACCATTCAGCGAGAGGTAACCACTTGACCCATTGTGTTTGTTTATCAGATACAAAACAACGAAGATATCCTTCCAAACATTTATTTACTATCTCAGTTTGACCATCAGATTGAGGATGATAAGATGAGCTACGAGCTAATTGAGTACCCAAACAAGAAAATAACTCCGTCCAAAAATTTCCAGTAAAAATGGGATCTCTGTCGCTCACAATAACCCTTGGGCTTCCATGTAGCTTTTGAATTCTGTCCATAAATGTAGTAGCAACTTTACTTTCTTTAAATGGATGAGATAATGCACAAAAGTGTGCATACTTGGTAAGTCTATCAACTACCACCATGATGACACTCTTTCCTTCGGACTTAGGTAAACCCGTGATAAAATCCATTGAAATCTCCTCCCAACGTTGACTTGGAATGGATAAAGGTTGTAGAAGTCCTGGGGTCTTAATTGTTTCCACTTTATTCTGCTGTCAAACCAAACATTCCGCCACAAACTTTCGAATATCAGATTTAAGGCCATCCCAAAAAAATTCTTTCTTCACCCTGTGGTAAGTTTTTAAAAATCCTGAGTGTCCTCCTAAAAGAGAAGTGTGCAATTCCAGAAGAATCTTTTGTTTTAGTTGGGAATTCTTACAAAGATATAAGCGATCTTTGTACCATAAGGAATCATTTTTCCAACTAAATGTATGAGATGTACTAGGATCTTGCTGCAACTTTTGAATGAGTGTCCATACATCTTTTTCCTTCTTCCATTCATCTCTTGCTTCGGTTATCCAATCTCGTTGGATAATAGAAATGGCACAAAGAAATGCTTCCACCTCTTCATTCTTTCTTGAGAGTGCATCTGCAACAACATTCAGCTTTCCTTTTTTGTAGATTATTTCAAAGTCATAACCCAACATCTTTGTGACCCATTTTTGCTGTTCTTCTGACGATAGTCTTTGTTCCAAAAAGTGTTTAAGACTATCATGATCAGGTTTTTACCTTGAAGTGTCTTCCCATTAGGTAAGTTCGCCATTTCTTTAGTGAATGTAGTATTGCTAACATTTCCTTCTCATAAATAGGTTTCTGTAAATACTTTCCTTTGATTGGACGACTTTCAAAAGCAATGGGTCTTCCTTTCTGCATTAAAACTACACCAATTCCATTTCCTGAGGCATCACATTCCACAATAAAGGTTTTTGTGAAGTCCGGTGTAGCTAAGACCGGTGCTAGGCACATTGCCTCTTTAAGACGTTCAAAGGCCTTAGTTGCTTCAGGAGTCCATGAAAATGCATCTTTCTTCAATAATGTTGTTAGAGGCGCTGCTATTCTCCCATAATTCTTAACAAACTTGCGATAATACCCTGTTAACCCGAGAAATCCTCGCAACTTCTTTATGGTTGTGGGGACTTTCCATTCCTTAATGGCTTTAATTTTGTTAGGGTTTACTTTAACACCCTCGTGAGATACAATATGACCCAGATATTCCACCTCTTGTACTCCAAAGAAACATTTGGATTTTTTTGCATATAATTGTTTCTCCCGCAATAGTTTGAGCACCCTGTCAACATGTTCAACATGATCCTTCCAAGACCTGCTATAGATTAGTATATCATCAAAAAATACTAGCACAAATTTTCTAAGGAAGGGTTTGAAAATGGAATTCATCAACCCCTGAAATGTAGAAGGTGCATTGGTAAGGCCAAAAGGCATGACCAAAAATTCATAATGACCCTCATGAGTTCGAAATGCTGTTTTTGGAATATCTTCAGTCTTCATTCTAATTTGATGATATCCCGAACAAAGATCCAACTTGGTAAAATAAATTGCTCCATGTAATTCATCCAATAATTCATCAATCATAGGAATGGGAAATTTATCTTTAATGGTGAGCTTATTGAGCTCCCTATAATCCGGACACATTCGCTATGATCCATCCTTCTTGTGTACCAATACTACAGGAGCAGAGAAAGAACTTTGACTAGGTTGAATTATACCCGCCTCTAACATTTCTGCAATCATACGTTCAATTTCGCTCTTTTGGAAGTAAGGATATCTATAAGGCCCGATGTTTGGAGGAACACTTCCTGGAATCAAATGAATAGCATGATCATGATCACGTATAGGTGGGAGTCCTTTGGGAGTTTCAAACACCTTGGAATGATTGTCCAAGACTTGTTGGAGATCTGCAGAAATAGATGATTTTGATGTTGGAACTTCTAGTGAGCATAATTGTGAAATTACGCCTCGTTGTTCTTTCTTTAGAAGTTTTTTCATGACATTAGAGCTTATTATCCTTCCCGGCTTCCCTTCAATACCCCGTAATTCGACTTCCTTTCCTTCTGAAAAAAATTTCAAGAAAAGTTCTTGAAAATTAAAAGCTACCGTCCCCAAAGATTGTAACCATTGTACTCCTAGTACAACATCAGTACCTCCCATAGGAATGGAAAGCATTGGAATATTCAATACATATTCCCCCATGGTTAGCTTGATATTATGGCATTTTCAAGAGCAATTTATAGTTCCTCCATTTGCAACCATCACTTGACATTCTGGTGTTGGGTATAGGAAACAATTTAATTCCTTGGCTACCTTACAATGAATAAAATTATGGGTGCTACCTGAATCAATCAACACTATTACCTTTTTCTTCTTGATATGTTCTTCTATCTTGAGAGTTTGAGGAGTGGTAATTCCCTCCATTGCATTACACGATATGGTCGGATTCATTTCTTCCTCTTCTAGGGTTGGTTCCTGGTGTATATCCTCTTCTTGTTCATTTTCTTCTTCCTCTTCACAATCTATGTAAAATAATTTCTTCTCAGCACACTTATGACCTTTAGTGTATTTTCTATCACAATCGTAGCAAAGCCCTTTTTCTCTTTTTTCTTCCAATTGTTGTGGTGTCAACCTTGTAGGTTGTGGAAATCTAGGCGTAGCAACACTTCCTTCTTTATAGAATTGAGTGGTAGGCTTCCTTGTTGCCATAATTTTACATTCAACTTTTCTTGCCAACCCGAATGCCTTCTCCAATGAATCAGGTTCCAAAACGCGAACTTCATGTTGGATGTTATCCTTTAAAGTGCCTATGAAGAGATCAATCATGTGTTCCTCTGGAATATCAGTTACCCTTATATTCAATTTTTGGAAGTCCTCAATGTGCTGCCCCACTAAACCCTTTTGCTTGAGATTTATCAATTGGCTAAAGAAGGTGTTGCTCTTTGTATCCTCATAATGTGCTATCATTTCCTCCATAAAAATTGACCAAGTGACAATTTTTTTACGGGAGCAAAGCCATCGATATCATACAAATGTATTTTGTTCTAAATGTAAAGTTGCAATGCGTACCTTTTGTGTGTTTTGCACATTACAGAGATCAAAATATTTCTCCATCTGTAGTATCCATGTTACAGGATCCTTTCCATCAAACTTCCTCATATCCATTTTTGGAATATGGTGGTTCTTCCCACCAACATTCGAGCTTATGAAATCACGATTAACATTTATTTTGTTCTCATCATGAGGTTCTTCTCCTATATTTCCGCCATTAGGAATCATTTCTTGTTTTAAGTTTGTCATCAAGCCTTCCATGTATGCTTTTAGATCATTCTTCATGTTTTCCATGTTGTCTTTCATGTCATCCATCTTAGCTTCCATGCCCACTTCCATGCCATCCATCTTAGCTTCCATGCCTTTCTTCAAACTGTCCATCTTCACTTCCACGCCTTTCTTCAAAACTTCCATTTCATTTTTTGTTGCTCTTTGCGAGAGTGAAATTTGTTGCACTTGCTCTTGTAATTTTGATAGATCATGTTGCAATTCTTCATCTTCATGATTCATAGTAGAGCCTTCTGAAGGCTTAATGGGTGTTGAATTCTTTTTTGGGGCCATTTTAGAATCCAATATTGATATCTATTCTACAAGATGCCCTTGGAATCAATTCAACTTGATTCTTCAAACAAGACTTATGCAATTCGGAAAAAAAATACACACCTTTTACTAGCTTTTAGGAGCTCGATATTGAAATTGAATTATCTTTGTAGTTGAAAATATTCGATATCTGAAATTCATCCCTGTAGTATATCTCTGAAGCTTCTTTCAAATTCCACAGGTCTGACCTGATTTGGATTCTCCAAGACAAAGTTGTGTCCAATCTCCCACAATGACCTAATTCTGGACTGGTTTAGTAGAGCGAACTTGTACGACTTGCCACGTGTCACTGTTTTGTCCTTTGTCTCTGAAATTGATAGCCAAAAAACTTCAGTCCGTGTACTTGCGACCACTTTTTACGGCACTTCAATCCAATGCCCAGAGAGAGAGTTATTGAAGTTTTCCCACGATCACCTCTTTGAGATGAAATTCAGGAGCCTGAAAAAGCACTACCTTCCACAGATCATATCTCCAAAAATATTGCGAACCAAGCTCTGAAATTTTTTGACGAATTTCCTCATGATTTCAGCTTCACACCATATGAATTTCAGATTCTGAACCTTCGTAGAAAAAAATTTATAGCGCAAATGCCACGATGACCTGTTTAGGAGCCTGAAAAAAGACCTGACTTCCACAGATCATATCTCCGAAAATATTGCGAACCAAACTCTGAAATTTTTATACAAGCTTCCTCAAGATTTTGGCTTCGCACCCTAAAAATTTCAGCTTCTGAAACTTCGTAGAAAAAAATTTATAGCGAAAATTCCACGATGACCTGTTTGGAGCAGCGAAACCCTAGAATCCAAAGCTCCGATACCAAATGTTGTGTAACCAACTCCAAAAAGAGAAGAAAAGAGATATCAACGCCTTAGAAATAAGCCACTTCGAGGGGGCAACCTCCAATACATTACATGAATGAACAATTCTTGGATGATACAATTTACAAAACCTCCTTTCTATATATAGGAGTCCATGGGGCCATAATGTAATCCTAGTGAGCCACAATGTAATCCTAGCCTACCTAACAATAATAATTTAAGGGAACAATAATAATAAAATGGGGGTTACAAGGGTACAATAATAACAATAAGGGGGTTACACTAACAACAATAAGGGACCATACTAGTAATATAGGGACCTAACACAATCTCCTAGAGATCTCCAAATGAAGACCACTCATCAATGACCAAATTGACCCCATAAGGATCCAAATGAGATGTAGGAAAAAACTTCTCATTAAGATGTGAAGTGTTCATCAAGAAGAATCCATCATAATAATGGAAGATTTCATCCATCATAATATGTCCTCCATCAATCATCTTCCTATCCACTGCTACACAAGAGTGTTGGTCATCAGAATGTCTCAATATTAGTTGGGCCCCCAACTCATCATTGTTGCTCAATGACAGCGTTACTAATCTCCATGATGGTGCATTTGTTGTCTCAATATCATGCTTAATGCTAAACACATAGTTATGCATTGCATTTTTTAGTACAATACTCATCCTATCCTCCAACAATCTACACTCCAACCCCAAGAGTGGTGTGCAACTCACCACTGAATAACCAAGATGGTTGTTTATCTCCTCCTTGAACAAATCAAGGCTCCTCAACGCAGTGATATTCTGCTACTCCAAATCAACAATGTGCTTTGACCCTAGGTCATGCAATGGTACATTCCCACAATCCTCCATATGATGTGCTAAAATAAAAGAAAGTGGAAACATGTGCATACCTTGGTAAAGCTTGGGAACATCTTATACTGCTACAAGGGTTCCATCCTCCAGTGTGATGACTTCCCCAAGTACTGATGAAGATGGTTTCTCTTCTATGGTTGCATCAGCGCTATTATAAGTCTCCTCCTCCTCATGCATCTCCATAGTAGTGCATGGGACTCTAAATGTCAAGATATCAAGACCACTTTGCAAAGGTTCAAGTTTTCTCTCTCCTGATGCAATTTCTCCTGCAGCAGGTGGCGGTGAAGGCCTCTTCTCCTCTGATTTCTTCTTGTCAAACCTCTTGATCAACCTTTGAGTAAAGTCTACATATGCAGTCACTCTTGCATGACTCAAATGGCTGAACCACCAAATGATTGCTTCAACCTCAAGGTGCAGCGCTGTAATCTCAACAGCTTCTTTCTCTACTACTGGATGTAGCAGGAAAAATGCATCCAACTTCATTCCCCAAGCTCTTGTTGTGCATGTGGATGACCCATCAAATGTAGACAATAGAAATCTATTGCTGCAAGGTCTTCTTTATTCTTTGATATGAATGAACTATGGGAGAGTTAGATTCTCCTTGAAAGCCCTTGTTTGAGATTTGTATTCTACAAAATATTCACTTAGAATCTCATGATCTAAGTGTCCTCCATCTTCATGCCTTTTGTCTTCTTCTTCAAAATAAAAGGGCATAGTATGTTTCTTTGGAGCTCTATTACCGGATCTTTCTTCTGTTAATAGGAAGTACATGGACCTTCCTCATCTTTAAACCCTCTATAGGTCTCATTGTATCTCTCCTCTTTCATATGCTTAACCTCCTTGGAGAGGTTTTTCATAAATCTAAAAAGTGATGAGACAAAGCTCATTCCCTCCATCATTTAGATCTCTTCTTCTTCTTATAGCATATTGGCTGAAACTCACATTCTGAGCCAAAATTATACTCTGATACCATAGTAATATTCCAAAATGGAAGAGACGGGAATATAGAACATATGCAGCATTCCAAATAAATCAAAACAGGAACATAGCACTAAAATATGGAAAATGCCGTAAATATGTTGCAACTGGAAATTACATTAATACATCATAATCTATAAGCAGAAAACAACAAAGCCATATCATTATATATAACAGCAAATGAAATTACACAGTCCTCCAAAAGGAATGCACTCAAGCCACAAGATGGTTGAAATGCACTAAAGAAACCAAGCACTGGAAATGTTGTGCTGCTACTGCTACTACTGCTGGAAATTGTTGTTACTGAGGTGAAGAACCATGTGTGGAATTTTGTTAGCTTGCTTAGAATTATCCATGCTTTTAACCACGACTTCTACTAAAAAAACCCAGAAAAACTCAAAAATGGTTTGGCCAGATTTTAGGTTTGGATTTTCGACCTTTTTTTAGTTACCCACTGCATTTCTACTGCCTGACTTATGCACTCCATGGGAATGACTGCTGATATGGGGCTGAAGGAATGATCTATCAGCTACAAGAACACCCATTCAACTCAATAGATGAAGGGATGGTCTCCTCACTAGAAAATAAGCTCAGAAAGTGGAGATCTCTCTCCTCCACTGCTACACCCCTACAACAAAACCCAATTCTAAACATAATTGCGTTGTATATGAGACTGAAGCTTGGCCAGAATGCCAGAATGTGGAAATAATAGTGCAATGCTCTTCCAAGAGGCCTCTCAAGGAAAGAGGTGGGATCCCCGCTCAAGAACACCCTGTGCTAAATAGCACTGCAAGCTCAACTAAACAGTTGAAGGATGCAAGAAGTCATACAGACCACAAAATCAATAATCAATAACATACCCATCTATGGTTGTCTTGCCCTCCTTATAAACAATGTGAGCCTTCTCACCTAGGGTCCCACTCATTAGGGTTTTTACTGTCATGGAGACTTCCTTCCATTCACACTGTGTTGTCTCTCATTAATGATCCACTCCCTCCACACCAACGTTGTTGATTTGGTCAAACTTGACCTTGTCCACATGCATTAGCCCCTGTTCACACATGAGGGTGCTTTATCTAGCTTTGAAGATGATCCCTTTTCACATTAAGAGGGATTTTATTCCTACTAAAGATATTTATGGGTCTCCCTACCCATTTATTCATCTAACTAAATGATAAGAGAAAAAATCAATATTCCAATTAGTTGTATGCTAATTGAGGAATATTACAGGTATGGAAGACAATATGAATTTATATGCTAATTGAGGAATCCAATGTGAAATATTGTTGTTAAAACTAGCAATCGACTTGTTACCGACACCTCTACTGAAGAAGCACGTATTTTTCACCTCATCCATCTTGATGAAACGCGTCGTGAAGCCCAATTGGCCAACGAAGAGCATAAGAGACGTATAAAGGTGCAATACGACAAGCATGTCCAACCTTGCATTTTAGCAGAGCGTGACATGGTCCTTCTTTATGATCAAGAAGCTGATGTAATAGGTATAGGGAAATTTGAGCCTTTATGGCATGGCCCCTATATTTTCAAAAGAGTTCTTGCTAAGGGTGACTACGAGTTGGTAGATTACGATGGAATTTTGTTGGCGCAGACCCAAAATGGGTTGTATTTGAAACATTACTATGCTTAATCATGAGCGTAGTATTTTTTTGTATTATATTGTATATATATGCTGTTGATTTTTATTTATTGTCTTAGTTTGCTTTTTAGATTTCTCTTGACGTTAGTAATCCGCTTTACATTTCATCGCATATGTCTAAATCTTTGGACCATTTGTTGGGTATGCTAATGGTGCTAATCATAGTACGCAGAATCTATCCTCTGTAACGTGGGCCATTTTCGCTCTGAACAGCGAGTTAGTGATTTTTCAATGGATTTGTATCGATCGATCTACAAACAATATTGCTGAGTATAGCGCATTGATCGAACTTCTCTCTGATGCCATTTCATTTGGTATTAACCGCATCATCATAAGGTTAGACTCACAATTTGTGGTATTACAACTTACTAGTGTTTATACTGTTAGAAATCCAACACTGCATCGTATGTTTCTAAGAGTTCAACTTTTGGAAAGACATTTTGATTTATTCAATACCAACACATTTTCAGAAACTTAAACACATTAATTGATTCTTTAGTGAATTATGTTATAAACAGACATTTTCAACACATGTAAAGATACATTCACATAACTGAATAGGATTGTGCAATAAGCATAGGAAAAAACTGAAATCAAATAGATAGATAGTTATAGGTTTTTACAAAATTTGTGCCCAAGACACATTGGTCATCTGACCTCAAAATGTATGCAACATGCCAAAAGTAAACTAGTGATGCTCATGATAACATGCTACTGATCTAGCTATCCTACGCAGTAACTACATCCATTGGTTAGGAATGCCAATAGTATGGCGTTGTAGTGGCATGGGTAACTCTTTGATTCGGCGATCCAGCAATCTCGAAGGTTAGCCTCTATAAGTGATGTTGAAGCACAGAAAGAGTCTGAGCCATATCTAAATCCTAAAGGACTTCTCTCCCGACATCCCTCACTGCTAGCTCATATGCTCCATGCTTTGGCTCTCCCACTGATAGAACTCACCCCACATCTGCATTACATTAAATTTTTAGTTTAGTCTTGGGAAAACATCAAAATACAAAAACATGTATAAATCTTGGAAAAATCAAAAAACATGATCAAAACATTCTTACCGATTGCACCCCACTGAGCGCCTTCTGGGAAAGCCAAGTTTTGATCTCCTTGGAAATCGACGCCTTCATATGCATATTCATCAATGGCGATAATCTATCACCTAAACTAGGTGAAGAATGCAGTCAAGAACACGATGGACGATTGGCCTGCATGTCTAGCCATCAATTCTACCCATCTCTGCATCCTCGAATCTCTAAGGTTAGATATACCCAGCATCACATTCTTAGGCTGCATCAGTTGAATCCGCTCTAAGGAAAAATAAATAAGGATCGAACTATAGTTGAAATTCTTCTTCCTTCCTCCCTTTTCCTTGCTCAGTTGTTCTTTCATTTGAGAGAGTACAACTTTAGCCCAATTGAAAACTGTTGGTTCCATGCACTCTAGCACATACTGCATATAATATCTCTTCGCTACATGGAGTGTAGTGGTACCAACAAGCTTTGTGATCATGAATAAGATGGTTCTCAATGGAAAACCATGAATGTCACGAATGCTTTTTTTCCTATCATTGCTAGGCTCTACCCCTAGATAGAAATACTGCAAAACATAGTCTCTCACCGTCTCTTCTCCGAGAGCAGACCCTGAGAGAGAAATGGGTAGGCCTCTCCTCGACAAGCCTATCAAAAAATATATATCCTCAACTTAAATTGGGACCACTTTTTTCTCAATATGAAATGCCTCATTTATCGGATCCCATGCATGAACAAGGAACTCCAATAGTTCCATATGTTGCCTCATACCTGATAGACAGAAGTAATTCAATAACCCACAGTCTCTGAGGGCTCTTACAGTACCCATATCATTAAGGGAAATCATGTTTTGTTCTTCATGCTCTCTTTCCCTCCAAGTAATTGTCATTTTAGTCCAATGAATCCTTGAAATACAACCATAAGACTCATTAGGACCCTTTTCATGCAAAAAATTAGACAAATTTGCGTACAATGCAAGAATCAAAATGTGAATTGTGCACAACATAGTCTTGGACAAGAGACAGTGCATTGCCTATGCACATAGCCTTCATTTCAGGTGCATTCCAATTAGGTTTCGACATCCAAGGGTGTGTTTCCCTCTTTTGAAACTATATTTACCCTAAGGGGCCCAAATCCCTAAACAATTTCAATGGAATGAAACAAAAATCCTACTAAAGGAAAGAGGAGGTTTATGGCACCAACCTAGATCAAACGGCGAGGAAAACCGTCCACAGAATCGATTGCAATCAACGTCTAAAGTTCAGGGGAAAAAACGGTTCAGAGCTCCAAAATGAAAATGGTAACCTTCAAATGGTAAAAATGAATAGTAAAACGCTTTTAATTAGTCATTTGATTATTTGCAAATAATATTTATTGTTGTGACTATGGTTTTATTCAATTTTATTATGAAATAGTACTTTTAATCCACTTGATGTTGTTCTGAACAAGATTGCAACTAATATAGCAGATTAGTTGTGCACATTTATTTCAAGAATTATTTGACCACAAAGCATACTTTTATCCTTATTTTTCGAGCTTTGATAAAAATGAAAATTATTTGAAGCGCACTTTTATCTCATTTTCGAGCTTCACTAACAGTGAAAAAGGAACCCCTGGAGTTTTCTTTTAGCTCTTTTCAGACTCCGATAATGTGAAAATATTGTCGATCAATTGTCTTTTCGAGCTCGTAAAAGTAAATGAATTGATATCTACTCTTTATAAGTTTAACCATTTTCCGGATTGAGATAGATTATTTACGAAAAAGGAAAACCTTAGTTGAACATGGCTAGGAGGTTCTCTCAGATATCATTTTACACTTTTCGGATCTGAGCGACAACTTTACGAAAAAGTGATTATAGAGTTTTCTTTTGTGCTCTTTTTCAAACTCTCTAAATATGAAAAAGGATCAGGTTTTCACTATCGTTAGGCTCGTTAAAACATAAAATAGTGATGGGCTTGTCGATCATGGCAATAATTGAGTTTCATTCCTCGCCAGACTCGTTAAATTATTAAATGGCAATACATTATTCACCCGAAAGGTTGAATTATAGATCAAGCATATGTTATCCTCCTCAAGCTTGTTAAAAAATAAAGAGGTATTGGTCGACAAATGACTGGGGAAAATTTGGGAAAGTGAACAGAAATTTTATAGTAGCAGGTCTCTCTTGAACATGACACTTCACTCCATCATCGTGACTATTTGGGTTGGGTAATATTCTTGACGGTTCATTCATACCTATGGTTCATCATACCTTTCTTCGGTTTTGGGTCAATGTTGCCAACTAATCTTAGTCTCGTTGATATGTTCAAGAGAAGTCATCCAATGAATGCTCATCCTTCTGCAATACTCATAAACCTTCATTCTCATGATATTCATCTCTCAAAATTTCTATATCAAGTCATATTTTGTCTCTAAAATCATTAACTCTCATTTCGTGATAAAGTGGCTTCTTGTCGGCATCAAACCATTATCCAAGAAGTTTACTTAGAAACATCATCTTCCAGTACCATGAGGCTTGTTACAGCATCGACAAGATCGTCGCTTCCGGACCTTTGACTGAAATATTTTGTTTTTCTTTCGACATCAAATCATCTATTCATGCCTTACGGAATGTACTGCAGTACCTTGAGATCCATTAACATCAATGGCAGTTCTCTCATGTTTGTTAACAACACACATCATTGGTTGGTAATCAAACGATGTCTTACCATGTTCGACTAAAAATAATATATTCGCATGGCTAGACTTGTACACAAACGATCGAGTGAACGAGATAAGAAGACCTCGAATCTAGTTTTAGCCATCGAGGATGAGATTTCAGGATTTTTTTACACATCATCTGTATGATGACCTTACATACATATCATCAACTGAAAATGGGCCTATATCTGTAGGAATTTCTATATTGGACAACATTCCAATATAGACGACTTTATGTACTATGTACATGTTATTATATAGTTTATGTGTTGAGCATGGGAATACCTCCCTCAGAAATTCGTGATCAAGATGAAAATATCATGATGTAATGTATTGTAAGATTTATGCAGGTCACCTCTCCACTTCAGTTCCAACCCATCACTTCGTAAATCATCTCATTCAAAAAATATTATTATTATTCTGACTTCATGCTTTAGGGGGAAGCTATTAAAGGTCAATTTGGGCATCATCCCCCATGACCTGGTCAAATTGGACATCATCCCCACGACCAATGAAATAGGGTCTATTATTCCCTATCATTTCAGTTGCTACATGCCCTAAGAGAAGAAAAAATCATTCATGACTTCTACTGTGAGATTTCCAAGATTTTAAGTATATGTTATAGCACTTATGAGCTCACCAATGCTGCCTTTCAAGGGACTAATTGCGTGGCATATTCAGCTCCCATTATTCAAGGGTGCACTACAATGCACTTCCCGACATTCAAGGGTGTGTTGGTCAAATGGGAGCAAAATTATCATTGTTCCGAAATCTTCACATGACTAGTGCCTTCTAGAAGAGTCCATATGTGTCAAACTTTGAATCCATGTGTCCATCTAACACCTTTGAACTTGGAAACATGTCTTTCCTATTATTAGAAAGTCATTGATTGAGAAACTACCTTCAATTTCCCTATAAATTGAACACAGATTCTAGTGCTAGGAAAGGAAAAATTTTGGTAAAGAATGATGTTGGATTCTCAATTGAGAGAGTGATGGAAGTAATAGGTTGTTGGTGAGATGTTGATTGTGATGAGGCTGGGATGAAGCTGGAGTTGGTGACATCAAATCGAGAATTGGTTGTAACCTCCCCCTTCTACTCTTTAATAAATATTGTTATTCTTTCCCATATGTGTATATGTTCATGTTTCTATTTCTCATGCCATGAAATATTGAATCATATATATGTTTCATGTTGAATCGATTTAACTTATTAAGATAAATAGGCATCTGTATATTGAAATATCTTTTATGTTCTCTATTTATACTAGCAGGAATCAATCTAGCAAACTAAGTTGGATTGGAGGATACAACAAAAGCAACAAAAGGAGAATAGGAAGCACTTGGATCACAAGTAGGTTCTTCTATCTTTTTGTGTGTCTATTTACTCTTAGAGAAAGTGATAACAAAGCCTTTAATCTGTTGTTCTAAGTACATAGCACCACACTTAGGGAATTTGATTTATCCGTAGATCATAATTCTACATAACAACCAAGGACAACCCTAGTTTGTTGCGTTGACTTTTCTGAAGCTGCATGCATTGACTTTTCTGATATGTCCCTGGTTTGACTTGCGTTTACTTGTGATGAGCCGTCTTTGAGGGTTGTGGGTGTGACACATGAAAGTGTTGGCTGACCGAGAAATACTTTTTTGGTTGAAGCATCCTGCTGACCGTCGTAACACCACAATATTTCATATTTTTTCTGGACAAAAGGAATTGTAAATCTGATCTATACTTGGCTTGTCTTCTATTGATCTATTATTGTGTTCTATCAACATTTTACTTTCAAGTTTATGTGATTGTTATTTTTTATTGGGCCTAAGAAAGATTGAATTAAAAGTGCATCAAGAATAGAACACCATGGTTATCTAAATTTAACATGGGATCAAAGTTGAGGTGAAGATAAAGTCCAAAAGTCCAGGCTGGTGTTTGAAGCTATCTCTGAACGAAGAAATCCCATCAAGGACAAATGGCCTCCTCAACCCACAAGGGTTTCAAGGCTGATGATAAATTGACTGATAAGTCTGATTATCATGCATGGAATATGTCCTTGGATTTGGCGCTAGAATATCAAGATGTCAGAGACTATGTACAGGGGAATATTCAAGAGCCACCATCAAATGCAGCTGCTACCACGAAGACGAAGTATAGAAAAGGGAAACTCAAAGAAAATATGATTATCCAGGATTATATTAATAAGCACTTGGTTGCTTACATTTGTGAGCTGAAGACATCTAAGGAGATGTATGATAAGCTGGTGAGCATGTTCAGGGCTAGAAAAGCTAATCAAATCCTCTTCTTCGAGAATCAATTGAAGAATATCAAGAAGGGTAAGGATGAATCTATTCAATCCTATTTTATGAGGCTCACTAAGATCAGGAATAACCTTCTAGCTATTGGGGCAGCAATATATGATAGAGATATGGTTCTTATTGCACTTGGAGATCTCCCCTGTGATTGGCATGTATTCCATACCACTATTCTCAATAATAATGTGATTCCTGATTTTGATGAAATATTGAGGAGATGCACTCAAGAGGAAACAATAATTATGGAGTATGCCTCTAATGGTAATGGAAGTGACCATATTTCCTTCGCCGCTCATGCAAAGAAGAAGAACCATGGTGACCCGAGAAATCAAAACCATGGTAGAGCAGGGCCCAAAGGAAGGAATGGAAGATGTTACACTTGCAAAAAGACTGGTCACTATGCAAGAGAGTGCCCTAATAGAAGGGAATCTCCCAGGGATGATGACAACAACAACTCGAGAAGGAATGGCAGGAACAACAGGATCGAAGGAAAAATGAAGGCTCCCTCTGATCATAATAGAAATTGGAAACCTTTCAAGAGGTCAATAAATTACAGGTACGCTGAGTCTAATGTTTTTGATAATAAGATAAATTATTTTATTCGTGTATCTTCCCTCTCTGCTGCATCTCCACCTGACACCCTGGATGTTTGGTTAATTGATAGTGGTGCTTCAAGGCACCTCACTAGTTATAAATAATTCTTTTCTGATTTGGTTGAGAAGGATACTAATTTTGAAATTATCCTTGGAGATAATGCCACCTATCCCATGAAAGGGATAGGGACTGTGACCATCCATTTATCTCAAGTTCAAGTCATCTGATTGAAAGATGTTGTATGTACCTGATTTGAAGAAGCACCTTGTGTCCATTTCGGCAATGGAAGACAAAGGGTTCAAGGTGACATTCATTGATGGAAAGGTACTTATCTAAAAGAATAACTTCAAGGAAGCTCTTTCTATTGGTTTAGAGTTGATACACTCTACCAGATTGGAGGAAGTCCACTAGGGGCTATGACATGTGATACAACTCTTCAAACATATTTATGGCATCAGAGGTTTGCACACCTTCATTACAAATCCCTTCCCGAAGCAAGGAAGCTGGTGACAGGGATACCTAAATTGAGAGATGATCATGAAGGTATATGTCAGGGTTGTGACGAAGGGAAGCATACAAGGACCATTCCCCTCAAGTGTCACAAATACAACTGATGCCCGATGTTGAAGGACCTGTGGATCACATTGATCCACCTCCTTCAAATAAGAGAAGACCCTCATGGCTTATGGATACTCTAAAATATGTCGAGAAACATATTGCCCCAAGGGGGACATTCTGTGAAAGAAAGAAGCCAAAGAGATACCAAGGGTATCTAGTAGCCATGAGTATGATAGTACAATATGAGCCTGGAACATTTGAAGAATTCGTAAAGCATCAATTTTGGAAGGATTATATGAGTCCATTATGAAAAATGATGTCTGGGAAGTGGTCCCGAGACCGGAGGACAAATCTGTTGTCACCTCGAAATGGCTCTATAAGATCAAGCATGGATTTGATGGAAGTGTTGAAAAGTACAAGGCAAGATTTGTTGTCTGAGCCTTCCCTCAAAAAGAAGGCATAGATTATGATGATATATTTTCACCTATGGCTCGCTATACAACCATCCGATCTATTATTTCCCTTGTAGCTACACAAGAATGGGGTCTACATTAGATGGATGTGAAGACCGATTTCTAGCTTGCATTTATAAAGGAAAAGATATATGTGGAGCAACCTCTGGGGTTCGAAGCCTAAGATAGAGATACCCATGTATGAAGGTTTAAAAAATCCCTCTATGGGTTGAAGCAAGCTGCTAGGGATTGGTACGAGAGGATAGATAGCTACTTGATGAAGTTGGGCTTCACTCGAAGTAATGTTGATCTGAACCTTGATTTTAAGGTTGATAGATAAATTCCTCTCATTTTGGTTCTCTATGTGGACGATCTCTTCCTGACAGGTGCTGACCCTCTCATTCATCAGTGTAAGAGGGAGCTAGCTTCTGAGTTTGAGATGAAAGACCTAGGACTGATGCACTACTTCCTAGGCTTGGAGATCTGGCAGAGGCCAGAAGAGATTTTCCTTTCTCAAGGAAAATACGTCGTGAAGCTACTGGAGAGATTGGTATGGTGAACTGTAAGTCTGTGTCGAAATCGATGGAACTCAAATTTAATAAGTTGAGTGAAAATGTTGTTGGGCCCATGCTAGGAAATCCTACCAAGTATCGACAACTCATAGGGGCCTTGATGTTCTAAGTAAACTCCTATCCGGATGTATGTTTTGCAGTGAACAGTTTGAGTCAACATATGGTTTAACCTCATCACATTCACTGGATTGGTGCCAAGAATCTATTGAGATATCTTCAGGGAAAAATCAACCATATCCTAAGATACATTGTTGGTAGTTTGAGACTCCATGGATATACTTATGTCGATTGGGTAGGTAGTGTGTTGGATCACAAGAGCACATCTAGATGTTGCTTCACCTTGGGTTCTGCTTCAATATCTTGGATGAGCAGGAAGCAGAAGTCGGTGGCTTTGAGCACCGATGATGCTGAATACATTACAACGAGTATGGCCTATTGTGAAGTTGTTTGGTTGTGAAATCTCTTCAGTGAGTTGTTCGGGCACATTAGGGGAATTTTCAAGTCTAAAATTGGCCTCCTAAGGAAATAATAAAATAATAGATAAACCAATAAAATAATATTTATGAATTTTCAATTCACTTTTTGCATCCATGTAACCATAGTTAAATTCAATTCAAAAGTCATACCAAAATAAAATTAATAAAAAAATTGTATTGATGTGACTATAAATAAGAATGAGCTTTTTAAGAAAAAATCATTATCATTGAAAAACTAATGCATTTGTCCTTTGTACTTAAATAACTTAAAATAAAATATAAATATAAATTTATAAATTCTTAATTATATTATATGCTATTAATTAAAATTTATATTATTTAAATTGTATAATAATATGTAATTAATATACTATATAAAAATAATATAATATAATAAATGTATAGGGATATGCATTGTTTCTTTCAAGAAATATGAAATGACAATAATATATTTTTATTCAAAAAGTGTGAAATGAAATTTATTATGAGTACTTTAATTTGACTTTAAAAGTACTTAGAGCACTACCATGGTTAACCATGAGTTTTTATCCACCATTGAGAATGTGACAAATAAGTACCTTTAACTCAAGAAATGCCACCATTAGGGATGATGTCATCCCCTAAAATGTGATTGGTTCTCATAAAGTGAATTTTGATTGTAAATTTTCCTTGGGAGGCCCATTTTAGACCTCAAAATTCCCCTAATGATGTGCTATATACCACAGTTATCCTTTGTGATAACCAAAGTGGGATTCGTCTTTCTAAGAATATCGTTCTCCACGATCAATCAAAGAATATTGATATCAAGTACCACTTTATCCGTGATATGGTACAGCAAGGCACCATAAGGCTCGATCATATAGGAACTGATGAGTAGGTTGTGAATATTCTCACGAAGCCCCTGGGGAAGGTCATGTTCCTAACCTTCCGTGAGAAGCTTGGAATCGTGGAAAGACCCTATTCTGAGGGTCTTGCTTGAGTTGGAATATGAGCTCTGGGAGCTCCAGGGGGCTTGGAGAAATGAATTTATTCTTGTATCTGCCCTCTCTGTTGCATCTCCACCCAACACCCTAAATGTTTGGTTGATTGATAGTGGTGCTTTAAGGCACCCCTTTGGTTATAAAGAAGACCTTTCTGATTTGGTTGGGAAGGATACTAATCTGGAAATTATCCTTCAAGATAATGCCACCTATCTCGTGAAAGGGACAGGGATTGTGACCCTCCATCTACCTCAAGGTCAAGTCCTCCAATTACAAGATGTGTTGTACGTACCTGATTTGAAGAATAACCTTATGTCCATTTCGGCAATGGAAGACAAAGGGTTCAAGGTGGCATTCTTTAATGTAAAGGTACGTATTTGGAAGAAGAACTTCAAGGAAGCTCTTTCTATTGGTTTTAGAGTTGATACACTCTAACAGGTTGAAGGAAGCCCATTGGGGGCTATGACATGTGATACAACTCTTCAAAGAGAGTTATGGAACTGGAGGTTTGCACACCCTCATTACAAATCCCTTCCCGAATCAAGGAAGGTGATGACAGGGATGCCCGAATTGAGAGCCTATCATCAAGGTACATGTTAGGGTTGTGTCGAAGGAAAGCATACAAGGGGACCATTCCCCTCAAGTGTCACAAAGACAACTGATATCTTGCAGTTGATACATTCTGACTTATCTGGTATGCTTATTATGACATCCTTGGGAGGATGTTCCTATTACATGACTTTTACAGATGAATTCTCCCGCAAGACCTAGATATATTTTTTGAAGAAGAAGCACAAAGCATTCAAATGGTTCCTTACCTTCAAGGCCTTGGTGGAAAATCAAACCGAGAAGAAAATCAAAGTTTTGAGGACCGATAATGGGACTGAGTATGAGTCAAATGAGTTTAATGACTTTTGTAGAGAAGTTGGTATTAAAAGGGAGACCACAAGTGCGTACACTCTTGAGCAAAATGGTGTTGCTGAAAGAAAGAATAGGACCATTGTGGAAGTTTCATGTGCCATGCAATGTGACCAAGGTATTCCAAAGTTTCTCTGGGGAGAAGTTGTGAAAACTATTGTGTATGTTCAAAACAGATGCTTGCATTCTGCTCTAGACTCCAAAACTCCTGAAGAAGTCTTCTCTGGTAGGAAACCTGATGTTTCTCATTTTAGAGTTTTTGGTTGTCCTATTTATTTTCATGTGCCGAAAAAAAAAGAGAAGCAAGCTAGATGCTTCTGGAAAGAAGGGAATGTTTGTGGGTTATAGTGAAACTTTGAAGGCATATAAAATCTATGTGCCTAGTTAAAGAGAATTGGAGATATGCCATGATGTCACCTTCGAGGAAGACGATGCCCTAAAGAAAGTAAGAAATCTTCCGAGCTCCAAGGAAGACAAAGAAGCTGAAGAAGTAGGGAAGTTGGAAGAGCCAAAGGATGAACTTATGCCCGATGTTGAAGGACCTATGGATCCCATTGATCCACCTCCTTCAAATAAGAGAATACCCTCATGGCTTAGGGAAACTCTCGAAGATGCTGATACATATTGCCCCAAGGGGGTCATTCCATGAAAGAAAGAAGCCAAAGAGATACCAAGGGTATCTAGCAGCCATGAGTACGATAGTACAATATGAACTTGGAACATTTGAAGAAATCGTAAAGCATCAAGTTTGGAAGGATGCTATACACAAATAATATGAGTCCATTATGAATAATGATGTCTGGGAAGTGGTCCCAAGACTGGAGGACAAATCTGTTGTCACCTTGAAATCGCTCTATAAGATCAAGCATGGATCTGATGGGAGTGTTGAAAGTAAAAGGCAATATTCGTTGCCCGAGGCTTCTCTCAAAAAGAAGGCATAGATTATGATGATATATTTACACCTGTGGCCCGATATACCACCATCTGATCTATTATTGCCCTTGCTTCTACACAAATATGGATTCTACATCATTTGGATGTGAAGACCACTTTTCTGCATGGATCTATAAAGGAAGAGGTGCATGTGGAGCAACCTCTGGCATTCAAAGTCTGAGATAGAGACACCCATGTATGCAGGTTGAATAAAGCCCTCTATGGGTTGAAGAAAGCCCTCAAGGCTTGGTACAATAGGATAGATAGCTACATGATGAAGTTGGGCTTCACTCAAAGTAATGATGATCCAAACCTTTATTTTAAGGTCGATAGAGAAAGGCCTCTCATTTTGGTTTTCTATGTGGACGATCTCT
This sequence comes from Pinus albicaulis, assembly GCA_034641835.2. Classification (NCBI taxonomy): domain Eukaryota; kingdom Viridiplantae; phylum Streptophyta; class Pinopsida; order Pinales; family Pinaceae; genus Pinus; species Pinus albicaulis. Next base: position 615,032,726 of record CM076570.1, on the reverse strand, counting down.
TCCTAACAGGTGCTGACCCTCTCATTCATCAGTGTAAGAGGGAGCTATATTTTGAGTTTGAGATGAAAGACCTAGGACTGATGCACTACTTCCTAGGCTTGGAGGTCCGACAAAGGCCAAGCGACATTTTCCTTTCTAAAGGAAAATATGTCGTGAAGATGCTGGAGAGATTTGGTATGGTGGACTGTAAGTCTGTGTCGACACCAATGGAACTTAACTTTAAGAATTGAGTGGAAACACTATTGGGCCTGTGCTAGCAAATCCTACTGAGTATCTACAACTTGTAGGGGCCCTGATGTTCTTAGTGAACTCCCGTCTGGACGTATTTTTTGTAGTGAACACTTTGAGTCAACATATGGTTGAACCTCATCACATTCACTGGATTGGTCCCAAGAATCTGTTGAGATATCTTCGTGGCACAATCAACCATGGGTCTAGATACACTACCAGGAGTTTAAGACTCCATCGATATACTGATGTCGATTGGGCTGGCAGTGTGGTGGATCACAAGAGCACATATGGTTGTTGCTTCACCTTGGGTTCTGCTTCGATATCCTGGATGTGCAGGAAGTAGAAATCGGTGGCTTTGAGCACTGCTGAGGCCAAATACATTGCAGCGAGTATGGCCTATTATGAAGTTGTTTGGTTGCAAAATCTCTTCAGTGAGTTGTTCGAGCATGTGTTAGATACCACCGTTATCCTTTGTGATAACCAGAGTAGGATTCGTCTTTTTGAGAATCCTGTGTTCCACATTCGATCCAAGCATACTCATATCAAGTACCACTTTATCCGAGATATGGTATAGCAAGGCACCGTAAGGCTCGATCATATAGGAACTAATGATCAGGTCGTAGATATTCTCACGAAGCCCCTGGTGAAGGTCAAGTTCCTAACCTTCTGTGAGAAGCTTGGAATCGTGTAAAGACCCTATTCTGAGGGTCCGGCTTGAGTTGGACTACAAGCTCTGGGAGATCCAAGGGGCTTGGGGATAGCTTCTTGGAACTATAAGCACTCACGGGGCTAGGCTTGTCTAACCTTGTGATGCTTCTGCTCCACTGTATGATATTGAGTTGGTTCGCCTCTCTCTGATCTGTGCCCCGCACGCATCCTACCCATGGATTTTCAGACTCATGGGAAGTACATCTCATTTGGCCAATGAGGTGAGAAATGTGGATAGAGACCATAGCAAGACCGATGGACACATCACGTGTCCAACACCTTGATTTGGGATCAAGTATGATGATGTTTTATCCTCTAAACTAACTTCGTGTCAGTAAACTAATTTCGGGTTAGTATGAGACTCTTGTGATTCCGAGAGAGGTTTTTACCTCTAAGTTGACTTTGAATCAGCTGTGTTTGATGTCTTTGTGACTCACCTTTTGTTCTGAAATAAAGAGCCAGCAAATCAGGTTACAACGGGATGATGCATGATGTTTGGTTTAGTACATGATGGATGGCACTTGTGGATAGATGGAGTTATCCCTAGTTGAGAGGGAGTGTTAATTTTGGGAAATTAGGTCCAAACTCCATGTTTCACTACTCATATGAAGACGATCATATTTTTTTTGGATTCCTCTTTCATAGAGGTGCAAGATTGGTCTAAAGATCATCTTGATCAGATGAGCAGAACATTGATTTTGAATTTATTTTCCACATGTGCAAGGTCGGCCATATTTATCCCACATGCCTAAGAGATGTATCACACACCCTCATTGATGAATATAAATTGGAGAGACTTGGAGGTCATTTTCTCATCATATCATCACACATTTTCTCATTGTAATATGATTGGTTTGATATCCTTTTGAGGCCTTTTTCCTCTCACACATGTGGAACGAAGCTGTTATTTTCTACGTTGATCTGTTTAGGGCTTTCTATTTTCTGCGTTGATCTGGTTAGGGATTTTCTTTTGTAGTGTTGACCGTGGTCATCCCTTGGTCATTTTACCTCAATATTCTGTAGAAATTCCAATTTTAGGAGTCCGTACAGCTGGGCACTAAAATCTAGGAATTTCGGGCTATTTGACTGAAGCCCTAGTTTGCTACGTTGACTTTTCTAAAGCTGCTTGCGTTGAATTTTATGCGCTATCACTGGTTTGACTTGTGTTGACTTGTGATGAGAATTATTTGAGGTTTGTGGGTGTGACACATGAAATTTTTGTCTAACCGAGAAAGACTTTGTTGGTTGAAGCATCCTTCTGACCGTCGTAATGCCACAATATCTCATATCTTCGCTACACAAAAGAAATTGTAAATCTTATCTATATTTGGCTTGTCTTCTATTGATCTATTATTGTGTTCTATCAACATTTTACTTTAAATTTTATGTGATTGATATTTTGTATTGGGCCTAAGAAAGATTGAAGTAAAAGTGCATAAAGCATAGAACACCATGGTTATCTAAATTTAACAAGGTCACTTTCCTCTGACTTCAAATCAATTATTAGCTTTTGTTTTCCTTTCTCCTCTTCTAGAGTCTCTTTAGTCCTGGAAGTACAGTTATCTTCCTTGAATATTTTAGTTATGAACCTTGTATAATTTTTCTACAAACATATTCTTAGTTAAAACAAATTATACAATGGAAAATAAACACATTAACATAGAGATTTTATCCTAGAAACCCAAACTAGGAAAATCAACATATTTTTTAATACATATCCTTTTGTGCAGTATTACATACTATATATATCCCACAACATCCATGAACCACCTATCCATTTACCAAGGATTAGAATACAATCATAGTTCCTTAACTGAAACCACAAAACCATGGGAAAAAACACTATGCGCCACAGTACCGCTTTTAACAAAAACAATGTGTTGAAATCACTAAAAACATATGCAAAAAATCACGTAAATTTTTGGGGCACTGCCCTCAAACCTCCATGTATGGGGGTGCCCCCCAATTACCCCTCCATTTTCCTTAGTCAATGCAGTAACCAATCCAAGCATATGAATTCTTAGGACAAAAAATGGATTTATATCCTTTACCCACATCCCCTAGTGTAAGTCACAACATTCATAGACCTAGGATAAAATGGTGAATACAACATGAGATAAGTGGTGTGTTAGATTAAAAATTAAGAGAAGGGTATTAATACCACCTTGACTTCAAATACCTTTTACACATTCCATTCCTACTAGCAACACAAAATATCAAGTAGTGAATGAGTGATATATGACATTGGCTTGGCATGGTGGGATTATTAATGGTAAATGAAACATTAGAAAAGTGTCATGTTACATTAACAATGAAGAGAATGGAATTAATACCACATCAACTTCTTCCACACATACCATTCCTATCGTCAACACAAAATATCAAGTGGTGAGATATGACATTGGTTTGGCATGGTGGGATAATTCCATTTCTTAGCTCGGTTTTTCTCACCTTGATTTGGAATGGTGTAAGAGAATACCATGGCCTTTGTTCATTATCATTCCCCTTTGTTATATGTAAGTGTGTATTATTCCAAAGTTCTGGGAACCATCCTTGTTGTCAAGATAAATCCCCTCTGTGAACAAAGGTGATCTCTATAGCCCTAGAGTGGGTCTACCAACACGAGATTCTTTCTAATGCAAAGATCTCTTAACTAATGTGTATAGTACAATGAGAAAATATACATAAATACCTTTTTCCAAACACTACACTTGGATTCGTTGATGGTGACCTTGATCCACGATCCTTGTAGGCCCGCTTCCTACTACTAATGGAACGCAAATACCTACGGATGATCAAGATACAACAGCAAACGTGATACAATACAGAATAAACGTAAACACTAGCTATCTACCAGATCAAGGAGTACCAGAATACTTGCATAAACATTTAGAAAAATATAGAAAGCAAACATCAGATTTTATTATTGATAAATTAAAAAAGGAGAGCTTGCAACCTAGGCCTTAGTGTTGGAGGCGTCCTTAGGTGAAAATATGAGTCCTTCACCGAAGCTAAAAAATCATTCCTTCTCCCGAGCTCTTAGGCTTTATCACGATGCTAGCATGCAAAGGGATGAGAGTTTAGACGAGACTGAAAATGATAAACTAAGCTCTAAATTTGGGGGAATGAGGGATGTGAATTTATAGGAAGGGAGAAGAGGTTGGGACTCCATGAAAGGAGGAAGGCCCACTTTCTAAGGGATGATCCCCCATGGATGAGATCAAGGCTCTAAAATCTGAGAGCTTGACCTTATCACCCCCGTTCAACTACCAACTCGTTGCCCTTAAGCTTCTAGAAGTCGAAACTTCTCCTATATTTGAGGAGCACTGCCAGAAAGGGGATTAGCGCGGTTTTCCAAGAAATTAGGGCACTGACAGTGCTAGGCCAGAACTGCGAAAAGGACATCAGCATGGTCATGGCACCAGGTAAAGCACTGACCGAGAAACTATGAATTTGACCAAGTTCCTTCAGTAGTCTTCCAAGGCAGTATTCTTTAGATCTTCAAGGGGATATGTTAACATATTTCTTTATAGTGGAAACATTGCACAAGATTTGTCACTGGGAATTTCAGGACCGGGGACAGGAAAATGAGCATAGTGACAAACTATTGTGTAACATATGCCCCCTAAAGAATGAAGGTAGAACAGGGAGTGATGGCTAAAATGCTTTATGAACCAAGGCAAAGAATGCAGACCACCTCCGAAAAACTTTCCAAATCAAACATTTTACAATATATGACATCTCTGGTATAAATATGCCTAACCACATGATGTTGTACTAGGCATCAAATGACACATGAACCCACAGCATGGTCACAGCCACCCGTCTAAAGATATCATGGAAATGGATCCGCGGTATGGACGTAGCCATCCATATAGACAAGATCATGTATACAATCATGAATACTCAATAACTCCTCACATCGTGGACCAAAAATCAAGTGTGACCCAGGGTCTTCACAACGATCTCAATCAACTCGATGTACGAATATAGCCATGCGAATGAATGTCTTGGTGTCTAACATGGTAGAAACCACTTGATTACCAGTCAATGATGAGAACCGTTAACATGCATGAGAGAGAACACCAATAATGGCGATGGACCTCAAGGTACTACAACACAATATACAAGTGTGAATGAATGTGTTGAAGTAGAACACTAGCAGAATAATTCGACCAAGGGCCAATGATGTGAACTTGTCGTCAAACACGAAGAACTTGCCATTGAGGCATGCAAGCTCCAAGGTACTGAACAAAAATTTCTAAATCACATTCTCGGATAATGAGTTGAACTCGACAGGAAGTGATTCGTCAAAGGAGGGCCATGATGATTCCCACATCATCGACATGAAACAATAGGTATCTTAAGATGATAGGAGTGATTTTGGATTGTTACAGAGGCAGTCAGATAAACAGTGGATGTTTGACAAAAAGGACTTCTCTTGAACATATTGGTCACACGACTCTGGAGTGTGGTAGAATTTGACTCAAATAGGGTCAAAGGTCATGTTGACAAAATTGGTAATAAAATTAGAAGAAAACGGATTTCCCAAACCCATGGAGGCAAAGTGAAAAATGTAGGATGTCTCCAACCCGACACGAACTATAGATAAGTGTCATGTTCAAGAGCGACAAGCTGCCCAAAATACACATAGGACGTTCACTTTCAATTTTCCCTTGTTATTGCTAACGAGTACCTCTTTATTTTTTATATCCAGCATGAAGAGGATAGCATATGCTAGGCATGTAAGTTCATTCTTCTAATGAATCCATCCTAGTCAGTTTAACGAGCCCTAGGAAGGAGGAACTTGGTCTTGTCATGGTGACAAGTCTTCTGTTGTTTAATCTTTAACGATTCCAACGAAAGGGAAACTCAGTAACTTTTCATGTTTAAGGATTTTGAAAAGAAACAAAAATGGAAACTACATCATGTCCCTTTTCGCAAGTCGTCTCTCGAATCCGAAAAGGTAGAAAACAATATCCGAGAGAACCTCTTTACCATGTTCAATCAAGGTATTCCTTTTTTGTAAATAGTAAATCTAAACCCGAAAAAGGGGTAAATGTGTACTGAGAACACGTCAATTCATTCGCTCTAACGAGTTTGAAATGACAAGTACTCATCAATATTTTCATTTTTCAAGAGTTAGAAAAGAGTTGAAAGTTGAATCCAGGGGGGTTCCTTTTTCGGAAACGCTTAACAAGCCCAAAAAAGAGATAAAATACAACTCATTTACATCAGAAATTATCATCAACAGTGTGGAATTTTTGTATTGTACATAAACAACAAGCATCACAGATATCAAGGAAAATTAATAAAATATTGGCAAAAAACTTTCAAAAATATATATATAGACCAAAAAACAAATTCATTTTCACCTTTCTATTTTGATAAGAGCATTTTGTCCATTTTCCCTCTGAATTTCAAATCAGTGGTGTGGCCGATCCAGGACACCATTCGTCGATCTGTCAGCGTCAGGTAAGATCTCTAAATCTCCTTTTCATTTTGATTCCATTCATTTGCCATTTAATTTCAAAAATAGGGATATTAAGGGGAGAATTTCAAATTTTAAAAGCGCTTGCGATCAGCGCAATTTTGAGCTATCGGGGTCACGTTGGTCGCATTCAACCCGTTAGGGTAGAGCACCACCAGCGTTGAATTAATTTGGATAGTCGCGTTGGCCATGGGAATGATTTTAAAACAATAAATCCACCCAACTCCACCGTTAATTTCTAAAAATACTCCAATGAAAACTCCTAAAATCCAATTGGACATGTTTTGCAGGTGCTTTCATCAAATATGTCAGTTGAATGGAAAGAACGAGGTCATGAGGTGGAATACCACCAAGCTTTGCAAGATCAAAATTATGTCAATGCTTTGTGCAATTGTGGGTTTTTGAAATTCTTCCAAACATTCGATCTAAGAGCTCAACTAGAGCTACTCCAATACTTGATCAGTATATGGAACGTGGACCCACAGTTGTTTGTCATCGAGGACCAAGAATTAGAGTTAGAGTTAGATGTGATGGGAATATATTTAATCACTGGAATGTCCAGGAGAGTGGATAGGATCCAACTCTCTGGAGCTCACGCAGGGGGTGAGATCACCAACATGCTCATCCAGAGATACTGTCCTGGGGCTCGGAAAATAGAGAGCGAGAAGGTATACATTTCTTCCATCAGAGTGTTTCCCCTATGTAAAATACTACATTGCATAACGAGAGTGGTAGGAGCCCAGGTGTTTCATGAGGCAACGAAATATCAATTCCAATATGCAGTGGAATTCTTAGCCCCAACGATGTTCAACTGGTGTGAGGGTTTATTGACTAACATGAAGAGCCAGCTAAAAAAGTGTAAGAGAGGGAGACTCAAACAATTCGACTATGGGTTGATTCTGGTGACCTTATTTCTAGATAGAGTGCCATTGTTCCAATCCTAGTGGCTATATATCCATGATCCAACCCCGAGGGATCTAAGGCTGATGAGATGGTGCGACATTATGCCCCGACAGGGTGGAGGACAACAGATGCATTTCCCCACAGCCTTTTTTAGTTGGTTGTGGCGTTAACTTATCGTAGTTGAGGACTACGCATATTTTGGCATCGAATTCAGAGGAGATCCAAATCTTTCGATTCCACCAAGCACACAGTGAACCGAAGCAGGTAAAAATTATTTTTCAACATTTTTTACTTTTTAAATGTTTTTTGTTATGTATTCTAAAACGTAAACTTATGATGTGTTTATAGATATGGGTCCTCAGATACCTCCAGGCATGTGACCAATTGCACGAAGTGTAGCCCATCCAACAGAGGATGCTCCCTATGAGGAGGGATCAGATACACTAGTTGAGCTGGAGCGGAACCTAGTTGGCCTCATGAGAGGAATTCCAAAATATGCTACATTCGATGAGATTCCTCTACATCTTTAGAGACATAAAGTTGGAGTTCCGGGCAGACTGTGTCGATTACTCTGGTGAGTAATTCGAGTAGTCTCCTGCTACCATGAGAACCATGTGGGCGGATAGTAGCCCTATTTTACATTTTTGTCCTAATGTAGGCTTGGAGAGCCATTTTTGTAATAAAACACATATTTTTTGAGATTTTGGATGTAACACACTTGATATATATATATAGGCTACTTGTGTATCATGATGATGTCTTGATTTACATATTGTGCAAATCTCTATCTAATACAATGTTTGCTAATATATTTGTTAATGTATTTAAACATCTTGGAATATGTTGATATGTGATAAAATCAAAATGTCTTTCCAAAAATATAACATGCGAATACATACACAAAATTTGAGGATTGTGCACAGAATAATTCCCATTTCATTGTAACATAACGAGTTTTGAGTCTAACTTAACAACCAAATCTCTAATCCCAAGATCAATGGCATTCGATAATAGTTCGATCACCGCACTATACTCGGCAATATTGTTAGTTTTTTGACCTAGCCAAATACCTTGTAAATTAAGCAACTCGCCATCAGGAGTAAAGAGTGCCCATGCTACAGAAGACAAGTTTTGTGTGCTACAGCAAGTGCCATTATCAAAACAAAAGTAATGATTCAAATATATCTTCAAACCAAGTGGAACACAAGGTGAGAAAAGTAAACACATCTACAAGGCAAACAATCACACCAAAAATCAACTCAAAGCACACTAATGTACAAATTATCACACTTATGATTAAACGTAATATTTTTTCAGATAGAGCCCATTTCAGGGCTCAACCAAAGGATTTCCCTCGTAATCATCTAGCTCATAGGCGCCTCACTCCAATACACGTTGAATGATATAGGGCCCATGCCACATTGGCTCAAGCTTTCCTACTCCCAACTTATCATGGGCTTGGTCATAAAGAAGGACCAAGTCGTCTTCAGAGAAAACACAAGGGGTGACGGATTTGTCATATTGAACCTTAACTCATCATTTCTACACTTAAAGAACTAAATAAGAAATTTTTTGGGTCTTGTCAAGATGCTTGAGGTACAGCAGATGTTCATCTTCTAGCAAAGTACCAGAAAGTAGTTTGATAGCTAGCTTCACGGAAGGAATCTCACACTTGTTCGAGTGTGTGTCCTCTAGACCGTACACCAATTGGAATGGTGTGAATCCAGTTCCAGTCTTAGTAGAGGTTCGATACGCCCATAGAGTTGAGAGAATCATGAGGTGTCAGTCTCGTTTGTGCTTACCAATGGTGTGTTGAATCATAGTCACCAAGACTTTGTTGACAGCCTCAACCTAGCCATTGGCCTGTAGATAGTAAGGGGTGGAGTCATCATGACATAACCCCAACTAATCAGAGACCTTTGTCATCAAATGATTACGAAAATGAGTGCCATGATTAGTGACAATCACTTTCGAGACACCAAACCGAGCTATGACATGATTGAACAAGAATTGTGCCGCAATTAGGCCTTCATTATCGTAAGTAGGCATCGCCTCGTCCCATTTAGTGAAATAGTCAATTACAATGATGATATAACCATGCCCCTCCGTCGAGTGAGGGTTACAGGTCATAAAATATATGCCCCATTTCGCAAAAGTTCCGACGGTCACAACTAGGTGCAAGGGTGAGGGTGGGGCACACTCTTTCCAAGAGTATATCTGGCATTCATGGCATTTTTCATACTACGATAATGCAATCTTTAAAAATAGACGGCCATAAATACCATGTGAGAAGGATATTTTGAGAGGTAGCGTAACCAGACATATGATCACAACAAGCTCTGGAGTGGTTGTCATTGAGATCTTTCTATGCCTCCTCGAGAGTCAAACAATGGTGGAGGATAGAGTCAATACTAGTGCGATAGAGGGTGTCTCCAATGATACAGTAAGGTCGAGACTTGTAGCGAATCTGTCTTCACTCAGAGTGTAATAGCTCTAGCCGAAAACTTTAGGTCTAGAGATAGACAATGATGTCTCCATACCATAGATCAAGACTACTAATAAGAAATAGAGTCTCATCAGGGATGGACTCATCAGGATGAGTGGGATCATCCATGGTGAGAAGATCACATGTCAACTCAGCAAAGACCAAGGATTTATTATACTTAGCAGCAGTGAATTATAAGTCGAACTCTTGAAGGATAACGATCCATTTCACGTACTTTCCTCCAAGCAGCTGACACGTGAGAATGTAATTCATGGGGTTGCAAGAATAAATCACCAAAGTTTTGCACAGGAGAATGTAGTGACGGAAACATTGAACAGCATGGACATCAGCTAGTGCGAGTTTCTCTACATGAGCGTAATGGGTCTCAGTATCAAAGAGATTGTGACTCAAGTAGTACACTACATGCTCTTGACCATCATCATCATCCTGAACCAGCACCATACCAATAGTGTTGTCGATGGTGACCAAATACAAGCAGTAATCACAATGATAATTGGGAGGATGCAACAGTGGAGAAGTAATAAGGGCTCGCTTCAATGCATCGAAAGAGCTATGCGAAATTTCATCCCATGAGAACGGGATTCCTTTTTTCAATAAGCGTGTAAAGCCTTTAGAAATCTCAGCATAATTCAGCACGAAGCAGCTGAGGAAATTGGCTTTCCCCAGCAACTTCTGCAGTTGATGAACATGAGAGGGAGGAGGAAAATCGATAATTTCCTCAACTTTCAGAGGATCGATGCGGATGCCTTCTTTGGACACCACGATATCCAGGAGCTGACCGCATTTGACACAGAAGACATACTTATGAGGATTCATCCTAATATTATAGTGTTGACAACTAAGGAAGATAGCTCTAAGGTGTTCCGGGTGATCTCGATGTTTCGTAGAATGAGCAGGAAGTTTGTCGAGATATGGTTGAACTATGTGCTTGATTTCATGAAAATCATAATACATATCTCGTTGGAAGGTGGCTCTAGTATTCTTCAGGCCAAAAGGGAACTTTTTATAGGAGAAATTCCCCCATGGACAGATAAATGTGATTTTCTGTTGATCAGCTGGAGAAATGTTAATCTGGTTATAGCCAGAGAAACCATCCATAAGGGAAAAAATCTCACTCTTGGCACGTTCATCAATGATCTGGTCAATAAAAGGAGTGGGGTAATTGTCCTTAGGACAGGCTCGATTGATGTCATGGTAATCAACGCAAACCTGAATTGTCCCTTTCTTCTTATTGACAGGAAAAATATTCGAGACCCAATCTGTCAATAGTATGGGGTAAATAAAACCATCTTTTATAAGTTTTTCTTCACCCTTTATGGCAGTAGCCTTTCTCGAGTACACAGGATGAATTATTTGGCGAACAGGCTTCGAATCCGGATAGGTGGTAATTTCATGCACAACAATACTTGGGTTATTGTCGGGCATTTCTTCCTATTGTTGGTCATCAATATTTTTCATTATCTATAGATGACTAAATATTGGTTCTAGATTTCTAAAAAAAATATTATTTGAACATTGTGAGTTTTAGAAATCTCACTACCTTCATTATCCTTATAGGAAAATTTTCACTATTCTATCAACCTTGCCACTTCATGGTCACCCTGCTGCTCCTAAAAGACTTCTTATGTGCTTTTACCTACCTTTGTTCTTGTAGATGACTAGGGTTTTTTAAGGCATTTTTTGGTTTCATGACTTCCATGGTTAAATCATAAACAAGGCTTGTATCCTGATTCTTTTAAACCTTCCCCTATCCTTAATATGCCTTCATAAACACTTCCCATCACTCCTATCCCTCAAACTCATCATTTTTCTACAAAACCTAGCTTATTGTTACAATTTGACAATTTTTGAGACTAGGCTTGTGTTTTTCCCTTTTGGACTCCTTCCTCTCACTCAATACTTGAAATTCCACTTTCCCCTACTCTCTAACATCTATCCCTATCCCCCAAAATTTCCCCAAGAATTTAGATAACCCTTAACCCCTTCATTCCCCTCCCTCTACAAGGCAGTCCTAAATCACCTGTTTTTCCTACACCCAACCCTAATTTCCTCTTCCAACTAAGCTAGGGTTTGCTATGGAGAAGAGGCATAGGAGCAGAGGATCCATATGATGGGTCATATCAGCAAGCATAAAGCCATACCAACTCATAAACATCATTCCTCCATCATTTTCCAAGAATTCCTTCCAAGAGTCAAACCATTTGTCACTCATAGGGCCAGTTTCGCTTCAAATTGTGTTTCTGAACAAACAAATATGGGTGTGGTTAGGAACACCTTCCTCGGTAAGAGGGAGTGTTGAAATTTGGTTACCGGAGGAAAGGAGGTTCCCTAAGGCTTTGATCTTTTGCCTAGGGAAAAATGTCCAAAAAGAATTTAATTTTTTCTCCTAAACTGACTTTATAAAGTTATAAAGTCAAATCTAATTTAAAAGTGACTTTAAGTGATAAAGTTACTAAATCTAATTTTAAAGTGACTTTAATAAAGTCAATTTGAAATTAGAAAGGGAAAAGTGACTTTGGAAATAAATGACAAAGTGGGGTGAATTAAAAAATAGAAAGTGATATTTAAATGAGCATTTAATCTCAGCCCTAGATCTAAAGCTATCTCATCCATTAGATTTAGGGATTCCCCAAAAGTCACTTAGGGTTAGGTTAAAGGAGGAAAATGAGGGAAAAGTTCATTCGTTCTTTCATGAGCAGATTGAGAGAGGAGGAGAGAAAGCAAAGGAGAAATTTCTAAGCAGTGAGGAGAAGGAGGGCAGCAGCTAGAGACTTTCGCAAATCCGTACAAAAGCAACGAGTCACGGTTCCCTAGGCAGAAATTCGTACAGCAGGAGGTTGGCACACTATTTGAGGAAGGAAGCACAGAAAAAGAGGGACTCCGTACAACAGCTTCAGCATGCATTCCAAGGCAGATTTTGGGCTCGAAAACCAAGGAGGAGTTTGTTGTTTTTTCTGGCATATATTTCGAGGAAATTGGTACAGCAGGACAACACTGTTTTCGAGGCTTTTTTAGGCATAGGAATTGAGGAGGAAGTACAGTTTTACTTTTCGTATAGTTTGTATAACCGTTCTGCTAAAATCTGGACACGCATTTTGAGGGTGGCAGTTCAGCATTTAATGATGTAATAAATGCTGTAAAGAATTTTGATTTGATTGTTTTCTGTTCGGCATGTTTTCCAAGGTGGGGCATAAGCACGAAAATTGAGATAAGTACATTTATTAAGTTGCTAGAATTTTTGTTGTAAATTATGTCTCATTGTAAAAGCATATTCAGAAATAAAGACAGCTTTCGAACTGGTTTTCCCCAAGAGTTGTAGGGGGTTTTTCCAGGGTCAAGTTGACCAAAAATCATCGTGTCTATTTTATGTGTGTGGCTGATTTATTTTTCTGAGTTTTATTTCTGCATTCAGCACCGTGAAATTTCCAGAAATTGTGTTTTCAGAAAATATTTATTTTTCCATCTTGTTGAACGTATGGCTATGGGAATGGGCCTTTAACTTTCTAGGAGAAATAAGGAGAAACTGAAAATCGGGATTGGGTTTCTACATGGTATTGGAGCTATTTTGCTGAAAAGTGCAATTTGGGATAGCAAGAAGAAAAATTACAGCAAGCTGATTTTTCACACAGAAAATAGTACCTTTACTACAACAGTGTTATTTTCAATTTATTAGGATAGCAAGCATGTCTTTGGGCTTGAGGGTGGAGGATAGGTTGGATGGGCATAGTAACTACAGTGTTTGGAAGGAAAGAATGCAGAGCATCTCTAAGGAGGCAAAAGTCTGGGATATCATGGTGCATACCGCACAGCACCCTGTTAATGTGTCCACTAATGTTGTTTAGTTGGCAGCATTTAATAAGAAGAATAACAAGGGTAAGAGATTGATTCTAGATGGAATCAAAGACCATTGCATTCCTCATGTGAGAGGAAAGAGATATGCTCATGAGATGTGAACAACATTGACCAATCTCTACCAAAGTACCAATGAGAACAAGAAAATGGTCCTAAGGAGAAGTTGAAGACCATTAAAATGGGTAAGACTAATAGTGCAGATGGATATCTCACAAAGATTACTAATGTGAGAGATGCATTGGTAGCAACTGGAGAGGTCATTCCACCTACTGAGTTGGTGTGGATTGCAGTGAATGTCCTTCCGAGTTCTTGGCTGAAATTTTCTGATGGGGATTGTCACATGAGACCCTTCCCACTTGGGAGAGGTTCTGGGATGATTGCATACAGGCAGAAATCAGAAAGAGCCAGCTTGGGGCAGCCAAACCAGTTGAGCAGGATGAGGATGTAGCACTGTTGGCAGGAGGCAAGAAAGACAAGAGAGAGAAGCAAGCTTCCACAAGTGTTGGTGGGGGAAAAGGCAAAGGTAAAGGTAAACAAGGGAACACACAGAAGGACTATTCCAAGGTGAAGTGTTGGAATTGTAAGAAGATGGGACACTATGCAGTTGTGTGTCCGGAGAAGAAGAAGAAGGGGAAGAACCAGATCATGGCAGTTTGGGTTCATTTCTTATGAGTCCACTAGTGCAGGATCACCTGCCACGGAGGTTGAGAGGGAGTGTGAATTTCCCTCCACTAGCAGAGCATATTTAGGTATCTGGTATGTTGAAAATGGGGCTTCACGTCATATGACAGGAGTCCATGAGTACTTCTCAGAGCTTTCAAAGAGTGGCACTGATATAGAGGTAGTACTCAGAGATGACAGTGTTTTTAGAGAAGTCGGTGTAGGGACATTGACATTTGATAGGGAACCCAAACCTCCCTTGAAAGTGTCAGATGTTCTATATGTGTCAGGGATGAGGAAGAACCTCATATCCATCTCAGCATTGGAGGACAGAGGATATGAGATATTGTTCAAGAGAGGACAAGTGCGGATATATCCCAGGATTGCTCCAGCTGATTCGGCTAGAGTGATTGATGTATGCCATGCAAAGGTGTACAAGTTTTCATTTCATCCCCTTTTGGCATTAAGCAGTAGTACCGACAGCAGAGCTAACAGTTCAGATTTGTGCAAGATTTTGCACCGCAGGATGGGGCGCATGTGTCATGGAGCCTTGAGGACATTGCAGGAGATCACTACAGGTGTGCCAGATTTCAGTACTGATCACTTTGATACATGTAGAGGATGTGCTATGGGAAATTTTTCCAAATCCCCTTTTCCTAGTAGTGACAGAGATCAATCCCGGGATACCTTTATTTGATTCATTCATGAGTACTCTGATGTCTCATGTTTCCTTGAGTGGATATGAGTACATGTTTTATTCATTGTGATCACTCTAGAGGACATGGATTTATTTCTCGAAGACCAAGAGTGAGTCTGCAAGGTTTCAGGAGTTCAGAGCCCCGTGGAGACTCGCACAGTTGGAATTTCAAGTCCCCGAGGTCGGACAATGGAGGAGAGTACACCCTTGGTGAGTTTGTTGAGTATTGTGCGGAGGTAGGCATTAGGAGGGAGTTCACAGTTCCTAACAACCCCCAGCAGAACGGGGTTGCGGAGAGGAATAATAGATCCATCATTGGGGCTGCCAAAGCCATGTTACATGATCAGGGGTTACCATTGTTTTTGTGGGCAGAGGCCTGCAACGTTGTTGTATATTTGCAGAACATTAGTCTGCATCGTGCCTGATATTGGTCATTTTCATATCTTTGGGTGTATTAAATACTCTTACATACCCAAGTAGAAGAGGACCAAGCTAGACCCCACCGTAGAGAAGGGTATCTTTGTGGGCTACAGTGAGACCTCGAAGGCCTTTCGGATTTATATTCCCGCACAGAGGAGAGTTTTTGTCAAGCGGGATGTGAAGTTAGAGGAGGACAAGGCTTTCATGAGGTCATGGGATATAGAGTATCTGGATTGGCCAGACCCTTAGGAGTAATTGAGTCAGGCACAGGGATGCAGTGGGCAGGGATCAGAAGGATCCGGAGGTACATCTATTATGGTGTCAGGTCTGTCAGTGATTAGTGGCTCACAGAGTCAGAGGGGCGGTGCTTCGGGCAGCATGCAAAGCAGTCTATAGAGCAGTTCACTAGGGATTCCACTGATGGACAGTTCACACGGTACTTCAGCATCTATAGGTTCAGGTTCAGGCAGGAGGACAGCAAACAGATAGCCAGGAGTTCAGGCTCTTGATGAGGAGGAGGAGGAGTTTCATTCTCCTGTGGGAGAAGTGTGCTCAAGAAAGAGGAAGCCCAAGTGGCTTCAGGATACCTTGAGAGAGGCCACATATGTTGTTGGGCCTAAGAGGCCGGTCAAAGAGAGCAGTCCACCTGATAGGTTTTGCAGCTATATGGAAATGGTTGCCAACATCATTGACTTTGAGCCTTCTAGCTATGAGGAGGCAGCTAGCCAATAGGTCTGGAGAGAGGCCATGCAGGAGGAGTATTCTTCTATCATGAAGAATGATGTTTGGGAGGTGGTGTCGAGGCTTGAGGGAATATCCTTGGTTACTTCCAGATGGCTTTACAAGGTAAATCATGCTGCAGATGGCAGCATTGAGAAATTCAAAGCAAGGTTTGTGGCTAGAGGGTTCTCCCAGGTAGAGGGAGTTGATTATGAGGAGACCTTCGCTCTCGTGGCTCGATATACTTCGATTCACTCCATCATATCGATACTAGCAGAGATGGGTTGGAAGATCCACTAGATGGATGTGAAGACCACATTTCTTAATGGATTAATATAGGAGGAGGTGTACATTGAGCAGCCATAGGGCTTTGAGGTGCATGGGAAGGAGTCCCATGTGTGCAGCCTGAAGAAGGCCCTTTATGGCATGAAGCAAGCTCCTAGAGCTTGGTACTCTAGGATAGATACATACTTGCAGGAGATGGGTTTCACAAAGAGTAATGCAGATCCGAACCTTTATTTTATTGTGATAGTTGAGGAGCCTCTCATTCTGGTGTTTTATGTGGATGACTTAGCCATTACGGGTGCAGAGAGACTCATAGAGCACTGCAAGAGATATCTTACATCGGAGTTCGAGATGAAGGACATTGGCTTGATGCATTACTTTTTGGGTTTGGAGGTGTGGCAAGAGGAGGGGCATTTATTCCTGGGCAAGGGAAGTATATTGTGGACATCCTTGGTAGGTTCCTCAAGGAGGATTGTAGACCCATGTTGACACCGATGATCACAAATTGGAAGAAGCTTCACGCTTCAGATTTCGAGTTGGTGGATCCCACATTGTATATACAACTAATTGGTTCCTTGATGTATTTGGTCAACACCAGACTAGATGTATGTTTTGCAGCTAACACAATGAGCCAGTTCATGTGTGAGCCCAGGAGGGTGCATTGGGTTGCTGCAAAACACATTTTGCAATGCCTGCAGGGGACAGTGGAGTATGGTCTGTATTATAGAAAGGGAGATGGACTAATATTGGTAGGTTACGTTGATTCTGATTGGGCAGGTTGTGCTTCTGATAGGAAGAGAACTTCAGGGTGCTATTTTGGGTTCGGTTCAGTGATGGTGTCGTGGTTCAGCCGAAAACAACAGTCAGTAGCATTGAGTTCAGCAGAAGAAAAGTACATGACAGCCAGTCTAGCTAGTTGTGAGGCAATCTGGCTT
This sequence comes from Pinus albicaulis, assembly GCA_034641835.2. Taxonomy (NCBI): domain Eukaryota; kingdom Viridiplantae; phylum Streptophyta; class Pinopsida; order Pinales; family Pinaceae; genus Pinus; species Pinus albicaulis. The sequence goes on along the minus strand of CM076570.1, from coordinate 615,015,318 downwards.
CAGAAGGTGTTGTTTGGCTTATTTGGTCAGCCGTTGAGACCTTCAATGATATATTGCGATAATCCGAGTTTCATTAAACTCACGAAGAATCCAATATTTCATGACAGGTCAAATCATATCGGGATCAAATATCATTTCATCAGAGACTATGTTCAGAAGGGAGCTTTGAAGCTTGAGTATATTCTCATTGATGAGCAGGTTGCAGATATTCTTACCAAAGCCCTACCATGGGGCAAGCATGTCTACTTGAGAGACAAGATGGGTGTGGTGAGGAACACCTTCCTCAGTAGGAGGGAGTGTTGAAATTTGGTTACCGGAGGACAGGTGGTTCCCTAAGGCTTTGATCTTTGGCCTAGGGAAAAATGTCCAAAAAGAATTTAATTTTTTCTCCTAAACTGACTTTATAAAGTTATAAAGTCAAATCTAATTTAAAAGTGACTTTAAGTGATAAAGTTACTAAATCTAATTTTAAAGTGACTTTAATAAAGTCAATGTGAAATTAGAAAGGGAAAAGTGACTTTGGAAATAAATGACTCAGTGGGTATTTATTAAAGTGGGGTGAATTAAAAAATAGAAAGTGAGATTTAAATGAGCATTTAATCTCAGCCCTAGATCTAAAGCTATCTCAGCCATTAGATTTAGGGATTCCCCAAAATTCACTTAGGGTTAGGTTAAAGGAGGAAAAGGAAGGAAAAGTTCATTCATTCTTTCATGAGCAGATTGAGAGAGGAGAAGAGAAAGCCAAGGAGAAACTTTTGAGTAGTGAGGAGAAGGACGGCAACAGCTAGAGACTTCAGCAAATCCGTACAGCAGGAAAGAGGCATGGTTCCCAAGGAAGAAATCTGTACAGCAGGAGGTTGGCACACTTTTCGAGGAAGGAGGCACAGAAAAAGAGGGATTCCATATAGCAGCTTCAACACGCATTCCAAGGCATATTTTGGGATCGAAAACCAAGGAGGATTTTGTTGTTTTTTCTAGCATAGATTTCGAGTAAATTCGTACAGTGGGACAGCACTATTATTGAGGTTGTTTTCAGGCAGGAGAATTGAGGAAGTACAATTTTACTTTCCGTACAGTCTGTACAGCTATACGGTCATACTGTTGAAATCTGGGCACACATTTTGAGGGTGGTAGTTCATCATTTTAATGCTGTAAAAATTTATGTTTCGATTGTTTTCTATTCGGCACGTTTTCCAAGGCGAGGTATAAGCACGGAAATCTAGATAAGTACATTTATTAAGTTGTTGGAATTTTTGCTGTAAATTTTGTCTCACTGTAAAAGCATATTCAGAAATAAAGAGAGCTTTCGAACTGGTTTTCCCCAAGAGTTCTGGGGGGTTTTTCCAGGGTCAAGTTGACCAAAAATCAGCTTGTCTATTTTCTGTGTGTGGCTGATTTATTTTTCTGAGTTTTATTTCTCCATTTCAGCATTGTGAAATTTCCAGAATTTTTGTTTTCAGAAAATATTTATTTATCCAGCTTGTTGAATGTATGGCTATGGGAATGTGCATTTAACTTTATGGGAGAAATAAGGAGAAACTGAAAATCGGGGTTGGGTTATCAAATTTCTACAAAGAACTCAGAAAATGCTTGTCAAATAGTATCCACTGACTCAGTGCCATAACATAGTGACAATCAAAGTGGAACCTTTTGAGTCAGTCATAATCTGAGTATACCTTAGGACCTCAAAAATACCACAAACATCCTTAGAGTGGCATTCAGTTGTTGATGGTAGACAACAAGTACATATTTAGAATAGTAAACATCCTCCACCTCGTGACTCCACTGGTTTTCAGTAGTCCTATTGACCCCACTAATTCTCATAGACTTCCCCTAGAAATGCATTAAACAATCCTAAGATTGCTAACGGTGGACAGCAAAGTTGAAATAATCCACCTGGCGACTCCACTACTCTCAAATAGACCTAAAGAATCCACTGGTAAAGAACTCTAAAATGGTTGAAAAGATGCAGTGAACCTTTCTGATTAACAAACATGGATCCACGAATACAACGGATATATGCTCCGATGAACAGAGATCACATCTCTAGATTCCCACACAAAATGCCTCTGATAGATTGATACACTAACCTACCTATGTTTCAATATGAAGAATGTGATGACCCCTTGTTACATCTCATCAAATTTCATATACATGTATGGAGGTTAAGGGTTGAATGGCATGAAGACTGCCTCATGAAAATGTTCATGGGGACATTAGAAGGTAAAGCAAGGAAATGGTATGAAGGCCTAGACCCTGGTAGTCTGCTTTCTTTGAAGGATTTCCACAAGGTGTTTTATGAACATTACAAATAATATTTTCCATCTTTATCATTAGCTAAAAATTTTTGTGATCAATCTGAAGATTTCATACAATACCTTGTAAACATTGAAGACTTAGGGAACTGGCATCCTGAAGATTTATTAGAAGAACTCTATGCATTTAATATTCAATATAACTATTATGACAACCAAGAAGAGTTGGTTGAGGATGAAATCGATCAGGAAGTAAAGGAATGTCTTCAGGATCTCTCTGAAGGCACATGTAATGATTCACCATCTCTTCTAGGTGAGGCTCAAGAGGACATTCAGCCTCATAATCAGCCTTCACAAGAGAATGAAAACATTCAGCCTTGTGATCAGTCACAAAGGGAAGATAAACATCATGGTTCTATCCAAAGAAAGAGAAAAATGCCTCCTCTTTTAACTAAAGAGGAAATAGATCAAATTATAAGCATGCAGCCAGCCTCTAAACCTTTATGTGAGCAGAACACTTCTATTCATTCTCATGCTAATCCTAGCTATCACAGATCATAAATTGGATATGTAGATCAATTCAAAGAGAAACAATTTGATAAACCAATATGTTTGATTGGTGACATTACTTATTTTGATGACTGTTCAAAGTTTGATCAGTATGATAATGGTTGTGATATCCAAACAAAAGCTAATCTTGCAGAGCAATCAGCAGTTGGTTTGTGCGAGGAAGGTCAGTTTCATCAACTTGAAAAAGTTAATCAACCAATACATGCCAGCTCTAACACTAATGAGGACAGTCTAGAAAACTTGGAAGTAAGTGAAGAATCTCTGACTCTTTGTTCTACTTCATTTCAGCCAATCAGAAATAACTTTCATGTGATTAGAAATCAGCAATTTTTTATTTTTGATGTTGAGGTTGGGGAAGATGATGAACTTATTGAGTAAGTTGTTGATGAGGAGCCTTTTCCTGAAATGGTTGAGGAAAGCATTCGTGACATATAACTCTCCTTAGCTCCTGATCTGCAGCCACAAAGTTCCATTGCATTTCAAATTGCAGATGAAGGCTTGGAAATTTATAATCACAGGAGGGTTGTTGTACTGCCTTCTCAAGAAGATTTACTGCCAAAGGATACTCCTACCCATCAACATGATGGCCCTCACATGGATTTCAGCCTTCTCAATTAGAATACATCAGGTTTGTTAGAGGAAAATAGTGCCATATATGATGAAGCTGCCAGCATAGATGATCATGAGGAAGAGGTGGAGTTTCTTTCCCAAAAGAGTCCCAAGCTTAGCCAAGTGAAGGAAGAAGCAGTCATGGATAAAGCTTATTTCCCAAATCTTCTAAGCCATATATTATTTCAAGATCCCTTTGTTGTTTTCATAGAGACATTTGAAGAGGGAGTAATACATGTCAAGAGCAGTTTGATGCAAGGTTTAAAGAAAATTTTAGGCACTACTGTTCAAGCACAAGTAAAGTGGGAGTGGCCTTTTGATTTTGTTAGCACACTCAAAAAGTTGAACAAATATCACTCATGGAATCATCTACTTGACTGGTTATATTGGAAAAGGGAGTTCACCAAATGAATGTATATCCTATGTAGGTTAGATTAGAATAGATATGTATGAAAATAAGCTCATCACTATGAGCATATTTCTAGTTTTTAGTCTTAGAAAAGGTACAAAAACAAAGAAAAAGATGAAAAAGAGGGTAGGTTTAAAGAAGAGGTACAACCCCATACCCAAAAAAGAGTATTACTGAAAGTGTGCAAGCCTAAATGCCACTACTAGTTGAGAAAAAGAGTCTTTTTTAAACATACAGCCTAATCATTATTAGACATGTTTAAATTTCTGCTGATAGGTTAGTGAATGAAAGCTTGCCAAACCATGTAAACTTGGCTTGTCATTATATTATATTAGGAAAAAAATTTGGTTCTAAGTGCTCAAATCTGAACCGAAGAGGAAGAGAGGGATACATAAAAAATGATAGATCACAGCCCTCATGTTTTCTAGTTCTGATTGTACAAAAAATAATGTCTGTGTGAAGCTTGTCTAAATGCCACAGCCCATAGAAAATCATATTGTTTAAACTTGGTTTGATCATGTTTTCAATTTCATGTTAGTAGGTTAGAGAATAAAATCTGTCAAACAGCTTAATCTTGACATATAAGTAGTCTAGGTAGAGAATAAAAGAGTTCATTAGCCTAATCTGAACTGTTGGAAGTGATAAGGGTACAAGTAGATAGTTGGTTTTTCTTTCAAAAGAAAAGAATTGTTAGTCAAGGTTATCATTGATGTCAATATAACATTGTTTGTGATGGCAAATTCTTATTATGGTTGATGTTGCCCTAAATGTCCATTGATCATAATACCCTAGTGATTATGTGCTTAAACTAACCATGAAGAAGCCCTAGAACCCAGATGATGTCCTTACTCTTAATATACTCTTAATAAAGGAGTCTAAAGATGCCACATACCAATCATGTGCGTTGATTGATGTTCATAGTGATCTAACTTTTAAGTACCAATGGTGTATCTAATATACAAGCCCTTGATGGATACTATAAGGAGGACTATAGATGAATGGCCATACATTGATGAAATATAATATTATGATGGGCTCTCTTGATGGAAATGGATGGATGCTCCACTATGACATGGTTGGTGACATGATTAATGCTACACTATCACACATAAGAACATACATGATGACATTACATTTGATAACATGGACATAGAAGATATGACATGAATTACCTCACCATACTTGATGATGTATAATTACATTGTTAGAGTCATGACAATAAAGAAGCCCTATTGAATTCTTGTTGTCCCAATCACCTTCTACACTAAAAATTTTAAGAACAATCACAAAGAAAAATAAATTTGGACACCTTGGAGGCATCTTTCCACAATGAAACCTTCACCATCTTTAAGAGGACTCTTTCCTCTTTCTAATGAGATATTATATGCCTCCTAACTCCAAATAATCTAAGAGAAATCAAATTTTGAAGATTATATATCCTATTTTTTAAGCTAGTCGACCTACACTCACACATTCATGTCAGCCTACCTCCAGAAATACGTGTCTCTTCATCTTGACGTCAAATTCATATAAAAAGAAGGTTTTTACTATTCATTTGACCAAGGAATTTCGGAGAAGATATCCCAAAAGATGAGGAACAACAGCTAAGACATCGAGGACAGAAAACTTAAGGAGAATTCTGGAAAATTTCGGTTGGGTGATAAATCTGGCTTGGATTATTTGACAATTGAAGCAAGGAGTTGTAGGACACCACCAAAGGAAGTTGTAGAAGCTTGGACTAATAATTAAGTGCTGCAACAGACTTCGAACAAGCAATAACAGGGCTAACTAACCCTTGGACCTGTGATAATATCTTTTACTAAAGTTAATGTTGGATAGTGGATTCGGATAAGCCACCAGGAACTCACCACAGTCATCTCGGTCACATACAAGAGTTTGTAATAGCTTCAAGCTCGTATTCATATATCTGTCTAACCAAGTATAAAACAAACCTCACACAAAGTCACACATGTTTAGTACCTACAGCAGCAAAATAGTATATATCAATCACCTATGGTAAAGCTGGCTTCGGACCTGAAGTTAGAAGGCTGCGGAGAATTGAAGTGTAAATTTAAGGGCTCAACCAATCTCTTATGAAAGTGCATGGATTGACAGACATGTGAGAAAAAGCTTGGAGCTATTGCTTAATATTGAAGAGACTCGGACCCATTTCAAGTTGGTGTGGAAGCAATTTTTTGGTAAACATTTGAAGCTATCAACAAGCATCGAAATAAACCTATTGTGCACAATTGAAGCAAAAATACCTCATCTAGGTTCAGAAAATTTGGAACAACCATTGTAGCATTCTTTGAGCATCTTTTGGAGCAAACACTAAGTTAGTCCTGTTGAGATTTGGAAGTACTCTACTTGCAATCTTTTGAACTGTAAAAAAGTATCTTGAAGCGTGTGCCTTGAAGCTTTCCTAAAGAGTTTAGATGATCATCCTGGACAAGGTTGTTTCGCAGTGCCACAGCCTTGTTGAAGGATCATAAAGTGAAACTGCCTGCGAAGCAAAGTTCCTTAAAGAATCTTGGAGGACTTTTGTAGCAGTATATTGAAGACCTTTTTGTTGACTTATTAAAGCAGTTTTAACAGAACCTGTTGTGCAAACATTGTTGAAGAATTTTTTGGTTTGGGCAGGCCTATTAAAGAAGTTTTTGAAGTCAGCTTGGAAATTTCTTAAATAGGCCCTTGAAGAGGCTTAGAGAAGGTGCAGAACTAGGGTTGTTCATTGAAGACACATTGAAGATTTGTGAAGATCATTGAAGACCATGATGTCATCATGAGGTGATTTGGAGATCTTTGCTTCGGTACGATGAAGAGAAATGGTGACACCTTCTAAGAGATCAAGGTTTTCATTGATGACGTGACATGGATACTAAGTAAGGGGATATTTGAAGATTGACAGAACTCGTTGAAGAAGACATTGGGAGCTGTGAAGTATAACAAAATATATATTGACAAAGTAAATGGTTGGATCCCAAGAGGTTGGAGCCTCGAAAATACAAGGTTGGTGCCTTGGAGAATAGGGTTGGAGTCCTAGAGGATTTAAGTCCTCAAGAAACCAAGTTGGAGCCTGAACCAAAAACAGGGTTGGAGCGCTTGAGGTTGGTGCCCCAGAATTGACAAGGTTGGAGCCTTGGAAGTCCAAGTCGGTGCTTGGCAAATACAAGTTGGAGCCTTGGAGATTGAATATTGGTATGTTCATCTAGGGTTGGAGTCCTACATATATTGTACTTGATTTATTGCAAAAAATAAATTAATAAAAGCATTTATTCTTATTGTTCATTTTGTGTTATAAATATAAGTGATATAATTGGTAAAATTAACAATTGAAAATAAATACTGATTCACCCCCCTCTCGGTATTTCCAACAATAATTTCAAGGGTTTTCCAATCCAAGTTCACCCAAAAGAAGAAAAAATTTGAGGCAAAGTAGGATGGCTAGGTAGAAATGAGGTTGGAGCAAACATGTCTTTCTGATTTTGAGATCATAGCTTCAAGAGAACATCAGCAAATGAAGGGAGAAGGATCTGCAAAGTGCAAGTAAGGCACTGGTCTTCAAAACTCAAAGATTTAAACTCTGAGGTCCTAGACACCTCCTGAAAAGGATTTTCCCTCCCCAAGTGGAGCCACTGTTAGTCATCAGTATTTTTCATTATCTATAGATGACTAAATATTGGTTCTAGATTTCTAAAAACAACATTCTTTAAAAATTGTGAGTTTTAGAAATATCACTGCCTTCATTATCCTTATAGGAAATTTTTCACTATTCTATCAACCTTGCCACTTCATGGTCACCCTGCTACTCCTAGAAGAATTTTTATGTGCTTTTACCTACCTTTGTTCTTGTAGATGACTAGGGTTTTTGACGGCATTTTTTGGTTTCATGACTTCCATGGTTAAATTATCAATAAGGCTTGTATCATGATGCTCTTACACCTTCCCCTATCCTTAATATGTCTTCATAAACACTTCCCATCACTCCTATCCCTCAAACTCATCATTTTTCTACAAAACCTAGCTTCTTGCTACAATTTGACACTTTTTTAGACTGGACCTGTGTTTTTCCATTTTGGACCCCTTCCCCTCACTCAATCCTTGAAATTCCACTTTCCCCTATTCTCTAACATCTATCCCTATCCCCAAAAATTTCCCCAAAAATTTATACAACCCTTAACCCCTTCATTCCCCTCCCTCTACAAGGCAGTCCTAAATCCCCTGTTTTGCCTACACCAAACCCTAATTTCCTCTTCCAACTAAGCTAGGGTTTGTTATGGAAAAGATGCATAGGAACAAAGGATCCATATGATGGGTCATATCAACAAGCATAAAGCCATACCAACTCATGATACCGGTTTTCCCAAAAAAGTCGATACAATATGACTAATGATACCGAATCCGGGCAGAATGGGAATATACACCTCTGGATGACCAGAGAACCGAAAGAGATGTTGGTATAATATCGGGTCTCCCCTTCCAGCAGGATCGAAAAAGGTCGGGAGAATCCGAAATATGAAAGATGAAGTAACATGCGATAAAGTGCATTTATCTGTAACAAACTGGGATTTCTTTTACCTTTACCTTGTACGATAACTTGTCTAGAGAAGGGGTTAGGATGCGCTAGCAGGCTCGTTCCTTAATAACAGGAGAGGAAGAATTTCTCCCATGACATAAGGGGAAGGCTGAGATTCTTTCTTTGTTCTTCCATTCTTTCTTGTTCCCCCCCACCAAATGAGTTCAATAGGCTTGGATATTCCACCGTGGCTGCTTGGCTTGCTTACTTGGCTTGCTTACTGGTTATACAAAACATCCTCATTCACCATTATCTTCCAAATTCGCTCTTTTAGGGGGCCAAACATTGGTTATCAGAAAAATGAAATGTATTTTTATTATTACTTAACTATACCCCTTTACAATGTTTCTCTATTATAGCTTAGCATAGCCGATAGCCAATAGTTGATCCAAGAGTCGATGCCAAGTAGGTTCCAAGTGTTGCTGCACTTTATGCTTTGCTTGAACTTCTATCACGTCCAAATACGAGGTATATTCTTTCATCCCAAGTCATGCCTCCATCATTTTCCAAGAGTCAAGCCATTTGTCACTCATAAGGCCAATTTCGCTTCAAATTGTGTTTCTGACCGAACAGAGATGAATTTGACAAACGTGAGAGTTTTTTTGTTTATCATAGGTGCAATAAGAAAAAACTCCTTCAGATATTACGCAGGTATCATGGTTTGGGAGCAATGTCAAAAATACAGGTGTCACGGGAGAATTGTTGCACTTCTAGAGTGACCTTGGGAACATCAGGTTTTCTCATAGTTGGAATTTCCAAATGACTTTCTAGATAGGTCAAATGACAACTAGACTAGAATATCTTTCCAATGAGCTATCATTAGCTCAATTTGGAGTTGGGGAAGGCCTCCAAATGTTGCCTGCAACAGCACTCTGCATATCTGCACCATCATTCAGCACTTTTTGACCAGTCTTGGGAGAATCAACTTTTGACAGGTCAAATCAACTCAAATCAGAGAAAAAAATGTATATTTGGAAATTAGATAGGATAGTATTTCCAAAGAGCTATCATGGGCCCAATTTGGACACCAGGAAGGCTTCCAAATTCCCTCTGCAAATTGATGTTGCGCGTTCAGGATTTGCCTGACCTGTGGGCAGGTGCTGCATCTTTGCCTGACCCGTGGGCAGGCGCTGTGCCTTTGCCCGACCCAACTCACCCGTGGGCAGGCACTACGCCTTTTCCTGACCCATGCACTACGCTTTCACCTAGGAAAGCCCGACAGGCCCAAACTGCGTTCAGGTGTTGCGCTCAAAAGAGCACGACACACGAAAGCACGTGCAGGCACTATGCATTGGGAAGGGAGGACCCGACTCTATGTGTAGGCACTATGCGTTGGTCAGGGAGGACCTAAATTTGTGTGCAAGCGCTACGCTTTCGCCTGAAGCTCTTCCTTCAACCTGCAAATGCCCAAAAAACATCAAAAAACACTTTGAAGATACTATCAAGTGTCTTCAAGAGAATTTCTAAATTGATCAAGAAGGAAGTGGCAATGAACAAGCAAGTGACCATGAAGGAGAAGGTACTGATAAATCAAGCAATAAGGATGAAACAAGCAATAAGGAAGAAAAGAAGAGAGCAGCAATCATGATGTTGAAACTGATCAAAACAACAAAGATAGCAATGGTAATATTGAACACGGTGAAACTGATGTTGGAGATAAGGAGGTAAGACAAGAATTCAGTGAGCCAAATAATGGGGACAGTCATGACAGTGAAAATAGTAAGACTTCTAACAGTAGTGAGGAGCAAAATAAAACTGATACTCTTGGCAGTAATGAGACAGAAAATGATGACAATAGGTCAAAGTGCCAATGAGGGAAAGCCACCAAGGAAGCTAAAAGACAAAGGAAACCTTGAAAACCTCGTTGATTCATCCCAACAGGCATCCCAAACACCATGGGAAAAACAATTTCAAATTTTGGGAACATTTCTGCACTTATGAATTTTTTATTGTTTTAAGGGCTGAAAGCACAGCACCCTCGATGCTACGCTTTCACCTAAGGCATCCTCATGTGGAAAATTTTATATTTTTGGAATCCTCAACTCAAGTACAACATTATTACCAAATTTCAGAGCATTTGGAGCATTTTTTGCCCCTCAAAAGACAAAAAAACATGTCATTTTTCACCTTTTTGCCTAGTTTTCAAGACTGGCGCTGTGCCTAGAGCATCCTTGGGATATTTTCTTTTTGAGCAGGTTAATTAAGCTCAATTAGAAAACCAAAGGTAGTTTTGGAAATTAGACTCAATAGGCTTTCCAACGAGCCATCACGGCGCCAATTCTAACATCAGGAAGTCCATCAAAACTTGGCTGCAAGTGGACCCGGTTTTCCTATGCAGCTACTGCGCTTTCAAACCTCTATAGTTGCCCTCTTGCAAAAAAGTCAACAAAACACACTGAAGGATATTTTCAAGATTTTTTTGGGAAAATCATTTCAGAGTTGCTTAAGGATTTATGTTTAGGTTATCTTTCATTTATTTCAATAGTTATTATGTGTCTTGGGCCTTGGATGGCCTCTTTGGACATAAATGACATTTATGGTGTATTTATGGTTTTTAGAAGCCTCTTAAGGTTTCCACCTCCTCATTTGCTGGTTAAATAAAGCATTGAGGCCTTATTGTAAATTTTTGGTTGGTTTCTAAACATAATATGAAATAGACTCTGAGTTTATTTGTGAAATTGGCTTTGGTACCTTGTGATGGTGTTGGACTGTGCTTCCATGGATCAAGCTCACTCTTAGGATTCATTAAGCTTGGTGATATGTTGATGTTTTCCATCTGTGTATTTGTTTTGTTCAGTTTCTCAATATTTTTCTTTGATCATGGGATAGAACTTTTAGAGTAGGATATGCCTTGGGCACATTGCTTTTTCTACATCCTCTGATTTCTATGTTTTCTTCCTCATAGTTTTGCTAAAGAATCCTTGAATGCTCTTCAGTATTACTAAGATGTTATGTTAAATTTCTATCTGTTTGCAAGAAATTTTTAGAGAATCCTTCACTTCTCTCTTAGCTCATGTATCTGTTGTTTTTTAAGAACTGCTTAGCCTAGTTAATATTGAAGAATCCTTTACCACTCTTCAAGTTTGTTATGCTATCATATTAAAAGCTTTTCCTCGTTTTAATAGTTTGTTAAAGGATCATTGATTGCCCCTTAACTCACTATTTACACAACTCTATGTTATTTCACTCTCCCTAGACCTACTAAGATCCATTTGGCCTTGCAACTTTCCCTATGAACTATCCTTGACTCAATTTCCACTTTTAAAGGCCTTTGCAGACCCCATAGCCCAATGGATTGATTTCTCTCTTAATCTATCTATTTTGTCTTAAAAACCTATCCAACCAAACAAACAGAACAATAAAACCCTAAACCCTATAACTAGCCTAAAAATCTAAACCATAAAATCAAACAAGTTAGAACCTTTAGAAGCAAACATAGAGAGAGCCCTCTCTGAGTCCAGGAAGGCTAGGTCCTAGAACTCTAAAGATTGGTTTGATGTTACCCCTGTTCTTTTGTCTTGCCAATATACAAATTATGGGGAGCTAACACCAATGACCAAGCAAAGACATTATGGAATTCCTGAAAAATTTCAGTATACATCTTGATCTCAGTGGGAGAACAAGATGCACTGATATGCACATTCTCAACAATCCCTGGTTTAACATAGATGTCGATCGGAATGGTCAGAGTGATATTTCGCATGTTCCCTTCGGACAGCACTTCATGAATCAAAGCCAGACTCTGAAGCGGTTAAGTTGGTACTAGCGAAGCATGGGATTCCAGACAGGTGAAGAGGTCACCTGGGATTGGGAGAAACGAGGAATGATGGTGTCCATCATCCCATGGAGTTTCTTCGAGAGACATTACCTCCATGGTACTGTCGTCGGTGGGGAAAGTCTCATTCAAGGGATCATCAAAGTCCCAAGAACCAAACTAGGGAGACTACGCATAAGTGTCCAAAGCAGAAACCAAATGAGTGTTGGTTTCAGATGCAGCCTCAGAAGCCATGAGAATACTTTAATACATTTTCTCATCTGGGCTTAGAGGCATAATGTCACCAAAACTCTCAAGCTGGTCGGGATTGGGAACAATCCATGGATCGTGACCAGACGAAATCATATTGACGGAGGCGACATTCAGAGGTGGAAGCAGAAAAAATATCATAACAGACGAGTCTTTGAATAGACTCAGCTCGATGTTCTCATAAGGAGTAGCGGTCTTCCCAACATACGAAATGTTACCTTCTGAAGAATTAGAGGGGAAGAAAGCCAACTGATCGAAATTCACTATACTCCCTTGATGAGGGAAATGGAAGACGCGAAAGAGGCTGAAGACCACACAAACCATATTCTTCATCCAACTACGTCCAAGAAGGAGATTATAGTTCAAGTTGTCGTCTACCACTTCAACTTCCATGCTTACCGTTTTCCCCTCCAACGGGATGGGCAATGCCTTGAGAATACCATACAGTCGAGAACCTTTACCATCGAAAGCTTCTAAGGTATTCAGGGACTGGCTCAATGGGGGAGAGCCAATGGCTTTCCAACATGCTACAGACATGATGCAGGTCAAATCACCTTCATAAAAGACAGTTCGATGAATATTATTTCCCATAATGGTAACTTGAATCAGAAAAGCTACCTAAGATGAGAGGTGAGGAATGAAATTCTCGACATCAAAAGTAATCAGATTAGAATTTGCAGGATCAATCCCTCCAATAGCAAAGTCCATTGTGATGGGCATGTATAAAATTTCTAACACGACTATAATACCATGTATAAATTATATCAATGGATTCAATCCGATCATGTAATGTACTAAAACAAGATATTGAATCGTTCTACAATATTTATGGAATATAAATTCTGATCGCTCAATCACATGAAAGTAAGAGAGAGAATTAAATCAATACACAACACCAGATATTCCTGGGGAAAGAAACTGCTCAAACCCCTCCATATTTATTGTATAATCAACCAAGGAATCATGAAACAATAGAATGTATTTGTGATCACCACAACCTCATACACTCTACCAGTTGCTTCACACTGATCTAGGCAAAATTGGACAAACACATAGCCAATTATCAGCTTACCCTACTTACGCAATACCTAGAGAATTAGACCCCTATTAAATAGGAAATTCAACCTTCCCTGATTGCGAAATTCCTCATGGGCTACCCATGGTTTTATAAATACACCTGGGTAGTATTCCTAAAATAAAACTGATAATTTACTAGCCTTGAACCTTTGTCTCAACTGGGTATCCACCAGAATTAGCATGCATGCAGCTATAATGTAGAAATTTTGACCCAACCCTGGTTATCAGTTTCTCCTTATTACTCCCATGTAGTTAAATGCCCATTCCCATAAACATACATTCAACAATCTGAAAATAATAAATATTTTTGAAAACACAAATTCTGGAAATTTCAAAGTGTTGGAAAATGCAGAAATAAAACTCAGAAATAATTTCAGCCACACACATAGAAAATGACACGCTGATTTTTGTTCAATATGACCCTGGAAAAACCCCCTACAACTCGGGGAAAACCTGTTCGAAAGCTCTTCTTTATTTCTGGAAAATAATTTTATAGAAAAGTGAAATATACAGAAAAAATTCCAGCAAACAATGTACAGACTTATCTCATTTTCCGTGCTTTCCTCCACCTAGGAAAATGTGTCAAATTAGCAAAACAGTCAAAACAGAAATTTATTACAACAGTGAATAGCCTTGAAACTCATGCCCAATACTTAGTTGTAAGGTCGTACGGACTATATGGAAAAGTACAACGATACCTCCTCCTCAAAAATCGTACATGTTGTCTTGGAAATTGTGCCCAGCAATCTCAGAAATTGTGCCTTTAGTTTGTTGTACCTTCTCCTATTTCTGTGTTGTCCGTCTCCTCGAAATCTGTGCCTCAAGTTGATGTACGAAAATCTGCCTCAATGCATGCTAATTAATGATGTATGGACTACTACCTCAAAATGCGTGCAGCCTCTAGCTGTTGTACAAAAATTTTGATCTTATATTGTACGGAATTTCTCCAGCTCTCTTCTCCTCTTTCTCTCAATCTGCTCATGAAAGACTGAACAATATTTTCCTTCTTTTCCTCCTTTAGCCTAACTCTAAGAGACTTTTGGGGAATCCCTAAATCCAATGGCTAAGATAGCTTTAGATCTAGGGCTGAGATTAAACGTGCAGTTAAATCTCACTTTCTATTTTTTAATTCACCCCAATTTAATAAAGACCCTCTTAGTCTTTTATTTCCAAAGTCACTTTTCACTTTCTAATTTCACATTGACTTTATTAAATTCACTTTAAAACTAGACTTAGTAACTTTATCACTTAAAAGTTACTTTTAAATTAGATTTGAATTTACAACTTATAAAGTCACTTTAGGAGAAAAATTTTAATACATTTGGACACTTTTCCCTATGCCAAAGATCAAAGATTTAGGGAACCACTTATCCTCTGGTACCCAAATTTCAACACTCCCTCTTACCGAGGAAAATGTTCCTCACCACACCCATCTTGTCTCTGAAGTAGACATGCTTTCCCCATGGTAAGGCTTTGGTGAATATATCTACTACCTACTCATCCGTGGTAATATACTCAAGCTTCACATCTCCCTTCTGAACATAGTCTCTGATGAAATTGCATCTGATTCCAATATGCTTTGAACTGTCATGAAATATTGGATTCTCCGTGAGTTTAATGCAACTCTGATTATCACAGTAAATCACTGAAGGTCTCAATGGCTGACCAAATAAGCCAAACAACATCTTGTGAAGCCATATGGCCTCACAACTAGCTATATTGGCTACCATGTACTCTACTTCCTCTAAACTCAATGCTACTGATTGCTGGTTTTGGTTCAACCATGACACAACTGCCGAACCCAACCCAAAATAACACCCTGAAGTGCTCTTCCTATCAAAAGCACAACCTGCCCAATCAGAATCAGTGTACCTTTTCAATCTCACTCCATCTCCCTGTCTATAATCCAGACCATAATCCACTGTCCCCTGCAAGTACCACAAAATTTATTTTGCAGCAACCTAATGCACTCTCCCGAGCTCACACATGAACTGGCTCATCATGTTGACTGCAAAACATATATCTGGTCTAATTTTGACCACATACATCAAGGAACCAATTAGTTGTATATACAATGTGGGATCCACCAACTCGGAATCTGAAGTGTGAAGCTTATTCCAGTTAGTGATCATAGGTGTTGACATGGGTCTACAATCCTCCATGTGAAATCTTCTAAGGATGTCCACAATATACTTCCCCTATCCCAGGAAGAAATTTCCCTCCTCCTACCACACCTCCAATCCCAAAAAGTAATGCATCAAGCCAATGTCCTTCATCTTGAACTCTAAAGCAAGATCTCTCTTGCAGCCCTTTGAGTCTCTCTGCACCCGTAATGACCAAGTAATCCACATACAACACCAGAATGAGAGGATACTCACCTATCAAAATAAAGTATAGGTTCAAATCTACATCACTCTTTGTGAAGCCCATCTCTTGCAAGTACGTATCAATCCTGGAGTACCAAGCTCTAGGAGCTTGCTTTAGGCCATAAAGTTCCTTCTTTAGTCTGCATACATGCGACTCCTTCTCATGCACCTCAAAGCCCTGTGGTTGCTCAATGTACACCTCCTTCTATATGAAGCCATTGATAAATGCGTTCTTCACATCCATCTAGTGGATCTTCCAACCCATCTCTGCTGCTATCGATATAATGGAGCGAATGGAAGTATATTGAGCCACGGGAGTGAAGGTCTTTTCATAGTCTACTCCCTATACCTGGGAGAACCCTATAGCCACAAATCTAACCTTTAAATTCTTGATGTTTCCATCTGTAGTGTGCTTTACCTTGTAAAGTCATCTGGAAGTAACCACGGATTTTCCCTCAGGCCTCGGCACCACCTCCCAAACATCATTCTTCATGATAAAATAATACTCATCCTGCATAGCTTCTCTCCAGACCTGCTGGCTAGCTGCCTCCTCATAGCTAGAAGGCTCGGAGCCAACGATGTTGGAAACCATATCCATATAGCTACAGAACCGCTCAGGTGGTCTACTATCTATAACCTTTCTCTTCGGCCCAGCAACAGATATGGCCTCTCTCAAGGTATCTTGAAGCCAATTGGGCTTCCTCTTCCCTAAGCACACTTCTCCCACCGGAGAGTGAAACTCCTCATCCTCATCAGAAGCCTGAACTTCTGAATGTCTCTCTGTTGCCCTCCTGCCTGAACCTGAACTTTTAGATGTTGAAGTACCATGTGAACTGTCCATCAGTGGACTACCTAGTGAACTTCTCTACGGATTTCTCTGCATGATGCTCGAAGCACCACCCCTCTGAATCTACAAGCCACTGCTCACTGATGGACCTGACACCGTAATCAATGTACCTCCTGATCCCTACCCACTGTATCCCTATGACTGACTCGGTTGCTCCTGAGGGTCTGACCGATCCAGATATTCTAACTCTTGTGACCTCCTGAAAGCCCTCTCCTCCTCGAACTTCACATCCCACCTGACAACAACTCTCCTCCGTGCAAGAATATAAATCCGAAAGGCTTTCGAGATCTCACTGTAGCCCACAAAGATACCCTTCTTTGTGGTGGGCTCTAGCTTGTTCCTCTTCTCTTTGGGTACGTAGGAGTATGAAATACACCCAAAGATACGGAAGTGACCAACATCAGGCTTCTTCCCAGAAAAAGCCTCCTCCGAATTCACATGCCCTAAGCCACAATGTGGACTCATGTTTTGCAAATACACAGCAGTGTTGTAGGCCTCTGCCAACAAAAATAGTGGTAACCCATGATCATGTAGCATGGATTTGGCAGCCCCAACAATGGATCTATTCTTCCTCTCCGCAACCTTGTTCTATTTGGGGTTGTAAGGAACTGTGAACTCCCCCCTGATGCATGCCTCCACACAATAATCAAAAAACTCACCAAGGGTATAATCCCCTCCATTTTCCGACCTGAGGAACTTGATCTTTCGACCTGTCTAAGTCTCCATAAGAGCTTTGACCTCCTGAAACCGCTTAAATACCTCACTCTTGGTATTTAAGAACTAAATCTAGGTCTTCCTGGAGTGACCATCAATGAATAAAACATAATACTCATATCCACTCATGGAAACATGAGACATCTGACCGCTCACATCGGTATGAATCAAATCAACAATCCCATTCGATCTGTTGTCACTGCTAGGAAAAGGGGATTTGGCAAACTTCCCCATAGCGCATCCTCTGTATGTATCAATGTGATCAGAATGAAATTCTGGCACACCCGTAGTGATCTCCCATAATGTCCTCAAGGCCCCATGATACATGTGCCCCATCCTGTAGTGCCAAATATCGCACAGCTCTGAACTACTAGCCCTACTGCCGGTACTAGTTCTCAATGGAAAAAGGGGTTGAAACGCAAACTTGTACACCTTGGCATGGCGTACACCAATCACTCTAGATGAATCAGATGGAGCACCCCTGGGATATTTAAGCACATGTCGTCTCCTGAAAAATACCTCATACCCTCTTTCCTCCAATGTTGAGACGAATATAAGGTTCTTCCTCATCCTTGGCACATATAGAACATCTGACACTTTCAAGAAAGGTTTGGGTTCCCTATCAAATGTCAATGTCCCCACACCAACTGCTCTAACAATGTTTTCGTCTTCGAGTACTACCTCTATATCAATGCCACTCTCTGAAATCTTTTACAAAGAAGTGAAATATACAGAAAAAATTCCAGCAAACAATGTACAGACTTATTTCGTTTTTTGTGCTTGCCTCCACCTTGGAAATGTGCCAAATTAGCAAAACAATCAAAACAGAAATTTATTACAGCAGTGAACAGCCTTGAAATTCATGCCCAATACTTAGTTGTACAGTCATATGGACTATATGAAAATTACAGCAGTACTTCCTCCTCGAAAACCATGTCTGTTGTCTCGGAAACAGTGCCCATCAAACTCGAAAATCGTTCCTTTAGTTTGATGTACCTTCTCCTCGATTTTTGTGTTGTCCCTCTCCTCGAAATATGTGCCTCAAGCTGTTGTACAGAAATCTGCCTCAAAATACATGCTAATTAATGTTGTACGGACTACTGCCTCAAAATGCGTGCAGCCTCTAGCAGTTGTAATTTAATGCTAAACTGCTCCTCTCCTTCACTTTCTCAAGCCCAAGAATTTCTCTAGCTCTCTTCTCCTCCTTCTCTCAATCTGCTCATGAAAGACTGAATGATTTTTTCCTTCTTTTCCTCCTTTACCTAACCCTAAGTGACTTTTGGGGAATCCCTAAATCCAATGGCTGAGATAGCTTTAGACCTAGGGTTGAGATTAAATGTGCATTTAAATCTCACATTCTATTTTTTAATTCACCCCACTTTAATTAAGACCCTCTTAGTCTTTTATTTCCAAAGTCACTTTTCACATTCTAATTTCACATTGACTTTATTAAAGTCACTTTAAAATTAGACTTATTAATTTTATCACTTAAAGTCACTTTTAAATTAGATTTGACTTTACAACTTATTAAGTCATTTTGGGAGAAAAAGCTAAATACATTTGGACACTTTTCCCTAGGCCAAATATAAAAGCCTTAGGGAACCACTTGTCCTGTGGTACCCAAATTTAAACATATAAATAGTGAATCATCAATTGCTTGGTAGATCACTACTAGTGAATTATATCTATTTTAATTCACTTCATTTCCACTAGCTCATCAAACAGTTAGAACTAGTTTAGCTAATTTTAACTCAATTATTGTGAGTTAACATATCCCACCCACACTACACTAGTGCTACAACTACAACTGGACCCTGTTAATAATAGAATCACTCTACATTCCTATCCTTAAACCCTCAACTCAAAATTCTTGAGGTAACTAAGTCTAGCATACTTAGTTAACTATTACAAGTTGTTATGAGATAATATTACAATTAATTTGCCAATTTATTTAAAAATTAGCTTGCACACTAATGTGTTGCTAGGATCCATCACTATGTGACATGTGATCCCACACTAGTGTGTGTGTTGCATTTTCTTGTTGAATTTCAATACTCCCTCTCAGCAAGAAAGGGATTATATTCTATCCTGATCCTACCTCTATGGTATTCGAATTTTCTCTTTACAAGGGCCTTCGTCAAGATATCTACATCCTGATCCTCTGTGGGAATGTACTGCAACAACATAATGCACCTCTGAACACAATCTCTAAGATGGTGGTACCGGATATCAATATTCTTGGACCTGTCATGGAATATTAGATTAACCGATAGTTTTATGCAACTCTGGTTATCACAATGTATCACCTTCAAATCCATCTAATGACTAAACAAACCAACAAGTATCTTTCTCATCCAGATGACCTCACATGCAGCCTGACTAGCTGCCATGTAATCTGCCTCTGCTGAATTGAGTGCAACTGGTCTCTGCTTCCTATTGTACCAATAAATTGTTGTTGATCCTATGTTGAAAATGCCACCTGATGTGCTCTTCATGTCTGATGGACTACCTGCCCAATTTGCATTGGTGAAGCCTTGAATATTCACTCCCTTTGTCTGTCTGTACCATAATCCATACTCTGTAGTGCCCCTGAGATATCTCAACGCATGCTTCCCCGCCTTCCAAAAGAGCTTGACAGGCTTAACCATAACTTGGCTAAGTTGGTTAACTGCATAGCATATGTTTGGTCATGTGTTCACCAAATACATAACTGAACTCACAAGTTGCTTGTAAACAGTAGAATCCACTACCTCACTTGAAGTAGCATCCTCCTTCCTATAATTACCTGCAAGAGGAGCCTCCATGGGTTTGTTTCCCTCCATGTGGAACTTCCTCAGAATCTCCTTGGAATACCTTCCCTGAGATACAAATAGCTCCCCATATCTTTGTCATATTTCCAAGCTAGGAAATAATGCAAGAGCCCCATGTCCTTCATCTCAAACTCTCTTGCAAGATCCTCTTTGAAAGAAGTTATGAGCTACTCATCACCTGTCAGTATTAGATCATCAACATAAAGTAAAATAAGAAAAAGCTTACCATCAACCACAATATGATATAGGTTCACATCTGCTTCACTCTTTGTGAAGCCAACCTCGGTGAAATAATTGTCGATCATGTTGTACCAAGCACGAGGTGCTTGCTTCAACCCGTAAGTTCTCTCTTGAGTCTGCACACATGTGACTCCCTGTCAAAGGTCTCAAACCTTCTGGTTGCTCAATGTACACTTCTTCCTCAATAACTCCATTTAGAAAGGTTGAATTTACATCCATCTTATGTATCTTCCATCCCATCTGCGCTGAGAGTGAAAGGATAGATCTAATTGATGAGTACCTTGAAACTAGTGCAAAATTCCCCTCATAGTCAGTCCCCTCTACTTGTGAGAATCCCCAGGAAAAAAATATAGCCTTGTATTTTTCCACACTCCCATCTGTTGCTTTCATCACCTTGTAGATCCACCTAAATCCAACCACTGACTTCCTCACTGTTCTTGGGACCACTTCCCATGCATTATTTCTAGTAATTAAGTCAAACTCCTCAACCATGGCATCAACCCATGCTGGTTGCTACACTACTTCTTCAAAACAGGATGGTTCTATCACAATACAATTTCTCATAAGAGCCACGTATCCAATGTACCTATCTGGGGACCTTTTCTGACTGCGATGTGATGTAGGTGCTCCTACATGATCTATCGCATCTAGCATCAAATTGTCAACCTCTCTGGTGCGCTTCCTACCATTTTTGGTGGATGGCTCTGCATGAGTGGTTTCTGCCACTCCATGATCCTCTACTTTTGGTTGCTCCACATCCTGAGGTTCATCCTTTGGAACTAATATTTCCTCATCTGCATGCAAATCAAGCTCCCTCTCAAGGGACAATCCCATGGCTTTCTCCTCATTAAATTTAACATCTCTTCTGACAATTTTCATCATGTTAGCCAGCAAATACATCTGATAGTTGTGGGGAGTATCAGTGTACCCCAAAAATATCCCAACCTCTGTTGTTGGTTCTAGCTTCTTCTGGCATCTTTGGTCACATGGCAATAAACAGATGAGCCAAAAAATTTAAAATATGAAACATCTAGCTTCTTACTTCAAAAATCCTCCTCTTGTGTACTAATGCCAAGTATCCAATGAGGACTTTGGTTCTGCACAGATACCATTGTGTTGCATCCCTCTACCCACATATGCAATGGTAGGCCCTGTAGTGTAACATAGCTCGTGTTTCTCCCATGATCGATATGTTCTTTCTTTCTGCAACCCCATTCTGTTTTGGGTTATGAGGTGCAATCAATTCTCTTTGAATTCATTCTTTGGCACAGAAGTTCTTGAATTCATGAGATATATACTCCCCACCATTCTCGCTCCTCAGAGCCTTAACCTTCTTCCATGTATCTTTCTCTACTATTTCTTTGAACTCACAAAACTTGGAGAACACCTGATCTTTCTTCTGCAGAAAGAAGATCCAACACTTTCTATAAAAATAATCAACAAAAATCACATAATACTTGTTCTTTGTTGTGGAAGGCGTAGAGAATGGTCCACACATGTCTGAGCGAACTCTCTCAAATATTTCTGATGCTCAGTTCTTCTTCTCATGAAAGGTAGCCTTAGTATACTTCCCCATGTTACATCCCTTGCATGTGTCTATCTACGCAAGTGTACACTTTGAAAGACATGTAGAAATCTAATGCATGATCCTCAAAGCATTGTGATATAGTTGGCTCAATCTCCTATTCCATAAATCACCTGTATCTCGGCCCACCACCTTCTCTGCTTTACTGTTCAATGTTTCGCAGCCATCTACATCAAGTTTGTAGAGGTTCTTCACACGAACATCAATCTTCTTTACCTATGTTGTGGCTTTTTGATGAAGGAATGTCTTTCCTTCACTAAAAACCACATCATATCCAAAATCCTGCAACATAGCAACTGAAACTAAATTCTTTTTCAAGCCTGGTACATGCATGACATATTTTAATAAGAAATGTTTACCTCACTAACTCTAGAAAGTTACTGTACCAATCCCAGTAATGCAATAACTCCCATCATCACCCATCTCGATTTGCATCTAAAGATCCTTCTCCTCCAAGCTACTTAAGATTTCTTTGTTTCTCGTCATGTGGAAATATGCTCCACTATCCAAGTACCACATATATCCCATCACAGTTGATGACATGCATGCGATGAGAAATAAGTCCAACTCGAACTGTGAGGCCAAAGCTCCACCCATTGCATCTTTTGAAGCCTTATTGTTGTTCTTCTTCTTTCGTGGACAATTTGTGGCATAGTGTCCATGATCATGACAGTGAAAAAATTTCACCTTTGACATGTCATGCTTCTTGCCCTCTTTGTTGGTCTTAGATTTGGAATGGGACTTCCTCCCGTTCCCCTTATTTTCCTTACCATCCAAGGCAAAAATTTCCTCGTCATCAATCTTGGATGAGGATCCATCCCTCGTACTCTGCCAAAACTCTTCTTGTACCAAATCTAACCAAAGTCGCTCCTAATCTGGTAACTTATCCCTCCCATTCACAGAGTCCTGGTAACTATGCCAGCTCTTGGGAAGGCCTATAAATATTAGGCTCACCAAGTCATCATCATCTCAAGTAATCCCAACACTTCCAAGCTTATCTTGACATTGAGTGAACTTGGTCAAGTATTTCTGGATTATGTTGCCCTTCTCCATTTTGATTTTCCTAAGCTTGTCCTTGAATGCCAATTTTCTATGGTTACTACTACTTTGAAACAAATTTTTCAAGGCCTTCCACATAGCATATGGAGTTTTCTTTCCATGGATACTCGAGACAATGTGATCTTGAACTCCCTCTAACAAGATCCACCTCACCTTTGCTACCTTCTTCTGCCATGCATCAAGAAGTTGGAAATCTATTGTTGCATGCTTGGGAATATCATTATCTATGAATTCCTTCAACCCATTGTCCTCAAAAATTGCCTCCATCCTGTCCTTCCATACAATATAATTCAAACTTCCCTCGAGTGCATATTCGAGTCTCAAGCCATTGAAAGACATCTTGATCCGCTTATAACTCCAAAGAAAGTACCTGCAAATTTGAATACCGTTCAACACAAACTCAATTTCTTCTCCACTATTGTGATTCTTGGCGCTCCGATACCATGTAGAAAATCTCTAACACAGCTATAATACCATGTAGAAATTATATCAATGGATTCAATCTGATCATATAGTGTACTAAATCAAGATACTGAATCCTTCTACAATATTTGTGGAATATAAATTATGATCACCCAATCACATGAAAGTAAGAGAAAGAATTAAATCAATACACAACACCAGATATTCCTAGGGAAAGCAACTGCTCAAAACCCCTCCATATTTATTTTATAGTCAACCAAGGAATCACGAAACAATACAATGTATTTGTGATCACCACAACCTCATACACTCTACCAATTTCTTCACACTAATCTAGGCAAAATTGGACAAACACATAGCAAATTATCAGCCTAGCCTACTTACGCAATCCCTAGAGAATTAAACCCCTATTAAATAGGAAATTCAGCCTTCCTTGATTGTGAATTCATCATGGGTTTCCCATGGTTTTATAACTACACCTAGGCAGTTTGCCTAAAATACAATTGATAGTTTACTAGCCTTGAACCTTTGTCTCAACTGGGTATCCACCAGAATTAGCATGCATGCAGTTATAAATAGTGAATCATCAATTACTTGGTAGATCACTATTGGTGAATTAAATCTATTTTAACTCACTTGATCTTCCACTAGTTCATCAAACAGTTAGAACTATTTAAAATTATTTTAACTCAATTATTGTGAGTTAACTAATCCCACCCACACTACACTAGTGCTACAATTGCAACTGGACCCCGTTAATAAAAGAATCACTCTATATTCCTATTCTTAGACCCTCCACTCGAAATTCTTCAAATAACTAAGTCTATCACACGTAGTTTAACTATTACAAGTTGTTATGAGATAAGATTACAATTAATTTTCCAAAGTATTTAAAAATTGGCTTGCACACTAATGTGTCACTAGGATCAATTATAGTGTGACCTGTGATCCCACACTAGTGTGTGTGTTTCATTTCCTCCTTTAATTTCAACGGGGCACAACTGAAGGACCTCCAAAGCTGAAATCGTCGAAGGTGATTAACCCAGATCTTCCACAATATTTTATTCTTTTGTTGCTCTCACATTTGAATTGTAAGACAATTTCTGAAGAAATCCTTTTGGGGGTGGTCGGATGATGAATTCACTACTCGGTCTATCAATCTGGAGATGACCATAGGTACGAGGCGTGGAAGAGGAAGGGTGATCTGTAACTTCCAGTTCCACAGGAGCATTGGATGGATTGGGATAATATTTTGTTCTCATGGTAATTTCCAACCATGAAAACCTGAGAGCTCCCAAACAATTGAGCTTGATCTACTATTTGTGTCTGCTGAGAAGGGAATGGTTATTTCAAAACAATTGAAGTCCCAAGTGCACCCTTTAGAAAACGGGCAATTTCGTCACGCCGAGGAAAATTCTTGGTGTAATGATCATCATCACATATCAGACAAGGATAGTTGGGCTTACGTGTTGAAGAATCACCAACAGATGACTTCTTTGAATCGTTTTTAGGGTTTTTGGATTTAGACTTGTCTTTACCCTTTTTCTTACCCTTCAAGGATTTATCTGTTGTGGTAGATTGAACAGCATTTACCTCTGAGGTTTTACCAGGATTCTTCTGATTATTGGAAGTGGTAGGGAGCGCAGCAGCAATAGTGGATTTAGACTTCGAAGAAGTTTTAGGTGCACTACTATCAATATGAGCCATTGTCCCAATAACACCATCCACCGCAGGCATAACAGGAGACTAAGATGATGTCAGATCATTCGAAGGTCGCAGTGAATCAGGTAATAGCTCATATAGAGTCCCGGACTGGGAATAAACGAAATCTATGTATTGAGCTCTGGAAATAACCTCCTCCTCTATGACACACCCACCCATTGCAAGGTTGTTTGCAATCCTAGGAATGAATGATTTCGTAAACCATTCACTGAATAGCTTATCAGGGATCTCAAATTTAATGAGGCGACGGCGACATCGCCATTCATGGTATGTGGTCTGAAATATGCATAGCAGTTGACTGCTTCAGCAAAGTGAGAAGAGGGCATCGGTTTCATACCAGACAGGTAGCTGGAAGTGAGTGATGAAGGCCATAGCCCATGAATTGAAATCGAAGAAAATTCCTTGAGGGAGATCAATATACAATTTTACCGCAATACTGGTCAAATTACACTAGAAAATACGAAGACGAATATAATTTTCAACCCAAGAATAGAGGAACACCATAAGTGGTATTCCATAACATGGGTTTAGGGGTATTCCCCAGATTTGCCTTCGAATTTTGGACAATCTCCTGGAATCTTAGTTGGAATTTGCGGCCAATGCAGTTAATGCTTAATGGGGTCATTTGTGACCTTTGACACATCTGAAAATTCCAACGTAGCGAGGAATGGAAAGGGTGGATAATGAAATGAAAAAGGTCAAGGGTTCCAACATGATTGATACGAATGCTGCCCCCAATGGGGCAGATTTTGTCCTGAATATGCATATTGCCCCCATGGATAGTAAGGACCTTGCTGGGGCTTTTGATACGACACCTATGGGAACTAAGGTTGTGGACCTTTCTAGACATAAGGTCCAGGATAAGGTCCCTGCTGAACATGAGGGTTTTTGTCCCCTGTTGAATGTAGATTCCAGCCTGCGGTCCCTATTGAACATAGGGTCCAATTTGAGGTCCCTGCTAAACATAGGGTCTAACCTATGCTCCTTGCTAAACATAGGATCCAACCTGAGGTCCTAATTGAGCATGCTAGTACTAAGGAATCTATTGATATGAAGTACAAGGCTAAGGCCCAGACTGGGGTTGTTGGTACTGACCTTGAGGAAAAGGTTGGTATTGAGCACTATATTGATGGGGGGAACAACTAGATTGACCCAGAAGGAGATTCAGACCAGCTTGGGTGTAAGAACCAAACTGAGGATTAGTCGCAACGGCACTTACCGAAGGTTGGGGCTGTTGGACGTACTATTGAGATACATTCGGTTGAGGAACATATTGATATTGTACGTTCAGCCTTTGAAAATAAGGAATGTTAGGTTTCTGAACATACGAATATGATACGTTTAGTTGTTGAAAGGGTTGTTGAGCCTGAGAATATCTAACATGAGGTTGTCCTTGTTAGGATATTCTGACACATAGGAAATAGTTAAGAATAACTTAATCTAGTGTAGAGTTAGGTAAAGTGTGTTTCTTTACCATGTACATTTGTAACTTATAATCCGACGGTCACGATTTTTTGTGATCCGACGATTATCTCTCACCTCGTTATTAACGACACTTGATTTGTGGCTTAACACCCGATTGGTCCATGATCTCTATTTAAAGAGCATGGAGGGTCATTTGTCTGGTAACCGTTTATGAGAGAAACATATGTAACTTTTATTTTTATATTAATAAATTGCATGAAGTGGTCGCGTTGGCTCAGGCCATGGACTGTTTCCCTCTTTGAGGGTTTTAACCACGTGATTATACCGGTGTACTGATTTCTGATTTTTTTATGATTGGTGAACTTTGGTTCTTGATATAAGGAACTTAACCTGTAAATTCCTACATGGTATCAGAGCTATTTTGAGGGCCGCATCTGTTGTTGATCAAAATCCAAAGCGGGTTGACTGCATGCAAATTTAGTTTTGTAGATATACTATTTCTGAACATCTTTGGGCTTGGATAACTTCTCGGTTGTGTTCGGGGCATCTGTTATAGTGAGGAACGCCTTTCATTTCATGCGAAAAGGTTTCCGGCTACCCAAGTTATGACAGTTTAGATCTGGAGGTATAAAGCATATGTTTTGCAGTTATATGTGTTAATAGTTCTGCTTATTTTAGTTCCCTCTTTTTATTTTCAGTTTTTAGGCTTTTATTTATTTTCCAAATCTAGACCCTCTTCTCTGTGTATGCTCTTTGTTGTGCACTGCGTGCGATCTTGGCAAATCAGAAACAGGAAGAAGAGATTTTTTCGCTACGTATGCTCTTTCCCCGTGTCTTTCATGGCTACGTATTCGCTACGTATTGGTGCATTTTTTTATTTTTTTTGCTTGGTTTTTGTGTTTTTTTGTGCAGGAAAAGGCACACGCACTGAAGAGTGAAAAAATAATAATAATAATAAAATCAAAAATAAAAATAAAAACCCCCTTCCTCCTTTCAAACAATAACGTGATCTTTTTACTATCTCACTTGGTACGGGGTTAGTTTATGAGAATAGAGGTCTTGGGTTCAAGTCTCCTTCTCAAGCTTCTTTTGTAAAAAAAAATTGTTCAAAGGGGCGGAATTTATTTTAAAAATCCACACTTCATCCCCTTCTCGTAACTATTCGGCATCTACAACTTAGATTTTTCAAAAGGCATAACTTCTTCATCCGGAAGCCTTTTTTCGAGCCCTTTTTTTTGAAACGGCCTAATTTTTCTAGATCCTTCCATTGGAGTAGTTAGTTTCATCTTTTCTCAGCTTCAGTTTTTTTTTTAAATGGAAAGTGCATGCCTGATTATTCTTAACAGCACCAATTATTTCCAATGGCTACCTTACATGGTAGATATACTTATAATTAAAGGGCTTTATGGAATAGCCACAGGGGTAGAAACTAAACCTTCTAATGATGATAAAGTTGCTAAATGGGAAAAAAATAAGATCAAGCATGAGGGTTGATAGGAATGTCCATTGCTCAAGATCTTTGATTTCATATGCTTGACATTGACACCCCTCATGAAGCCCTGGATAAGCTAAATATTGTCTTTGGCATTCAAAATCAAATCAGGGCTCACCAGCTTGAAAATGAGTTGCTTACTTTGGACCCTAATAATTTCTCCTCTATTGAAGACTTTTGTCCAAATTCAAGACCCTTTGATTTCTTTTAGAAGGTTGTAAGGTCAAAAAGGAAGATAGTAGCCTCATCTATTGCATTTTTTCTAAGCTTGGCCCTGCTTACTCTGTATTTGTTTTTGCCTTCCATTCCACTAGAGAAGCCATCATTTCTTTAGGAACCACCTACAAGAATCCCTCTTTTGATTCCTTTTGTGATTATTTGATAAGAGAACAAGAAAAACTCTTACACCTTGGTCTTATCACTTCTAGAAATGCTTCTAAGAAAGCCTTAATAGCCCAATAGCAATCATATCAAAAGAAACCCAAGAATCATTATCCTAAAATGTGTGGTTTGAAACCAAACAAGGGTCCTAAGAAATTTCAGCCACAAGCTGAAAAAGCAACTCACCAAAATGATAAGGCATACAAAAACAAAGGAAAGAAGACAGATAGACATTGCAACTTTTGTAATCGTGATAGCCATTTAGAGTCCAAATTTTTTAAGAAGATGGAAGCCTTAGAAGCAACAATGAAGAAGCACAACATCAATTTGGAGCACTCTTCACCTTCATCTTCAGGAATGGCACTTTCTTCTTGTGGTTGTCAAGCATCAAGATCTGGTTATGCATTAAATGTATCTTCCTCTTCTCATTCTCATGAGTGGCTCATTGATTCTGGAGCTTCTTATCACATGGCCAAAAATAAATTCATGTTTTCTTCTTTAAATAATTGTAACACCAAACATATTTATGTTGGTGATGATAGATCTCTTAGTGTTGTATGATTTGGAACCATTCATCTCGATAATGGTCAGTTTAATGATGTACTATGTGTTCCTACCTTGTCATGTAACCTTCTCTCTGTTTATCAGATAACTCATTCAGGTCAAGGGAAAATAGTAGAATTATCACCACATGATGTTGTAATCAAGGACCTCAAAGATCCTAAACATATTTTAGTTACTGGCATTGTCGATGATTCCACAAGGTTGTATAAGTTTGACAACTTTGGGTCATCATGTCTTCCCTTCGTTTTTGTTGCTCACAATGATGAAGTGAGCAAACTTTGGCATGAGCGATTTGGTCACTTAAACTATCGCTCTCTTCAAACTCTATGTAAGGAAAATATGGTGACGGATCTTCCTATGGTATCTTTCCGAGATGTTGTTTTCTCTGGATGTGTACTCGGAAAACATCATTGAGATTATTTTGACAAACATGCCTCTCGGCACGCTTCAACCCCTTTGCAGCTTGTGCACATTGATTTATGTGGTTCACTTCCTGTGGTTTCTTTCTCTGGTTGTAAGTACTTCTTAATTTTCATTGATGATTTTTCCAGGCGCACTTGGGTATAATTCTTAAAACTCAAGAGTGAATATTTTAACATGTTCTTGGCCTTTAAGGCCTTTGTTGAGAAACAATTTGGACATCAAATTCTTAAGTTAAGATCAGAAAATGGAGGAGAATATTTTAACAAAAAATTTATCAACTTCTGCTCTGAGCATGGAATTCAATTGCAACATACTATTTCATATACTCCACAACAAAATGGTGTAGCTGAACGGAAGAATCGCACCTTAAAAGAAATGGCTAATTGTATGCTTCAATCTAAAGGACTTAGTCTCAATTTTTGGGCAGAAGCCATTAACTGTGCAAATTACATAGTAAATCGCACTCCTACTAAGGTTTTAAAGAATATAACTCCAGAAGAAGCTTGGAGCACAATCAAACTAGATGTAAGTCACTTTAGTGTTTTTCGAAGTGATTCTTGGGCCCATATTCCAGATGCGAAACATAAAGCCTTAGAACCTAAGAGTGAAAAATGCATTTTTGTTGGATATTCTGAATATGTCAAAGGATATAGACTTCTTAAACCAAAATCCAAAAAGATAATCATTAGAAGAGATGTCAAATTTGATGAAAATATATCAGCCTGCAAGCCTAGTTCAGCGAGTGTGCCACCTTTGGCCTGCGAGCCTAATTCGACATATGTGCCACCTCTCTCTCTCTCTTCTTTTTTTAATAGCATTCCTTCTAGTTCAGATGATGATAGAAAAGATGAAAATCCTCCTCCACCTATTGAAATTGTTCCCTATACTCCACCGCTTCCAAGATGGGTCCGCTCTACTCGGGATGTAGCAGGTTCTCTTGCAGGTGACCCTGCCGATCAACAACATACACGTTCTCAGTTCGAAATAGCCTCTTCCTTATTGGCTCAAGTTCCAGAAAAACTTCATCCAGAATCCTTTGAATAAGCCTCCAGTCATCCATATTGAGATGAAGCTATGAATGGAGAGTATTGTTCCTTATTAGAAAACGATACTTGGGATCTTGTTCCTCTTCCAAAAGGAAGAAAACTTGTCAGATGCAGATGGGTTTACAAAACCAAGTTTGGACCAGATGGAAAAGTGGATAGACATAAAGCTCATCTTGTTGCTAAAGGATTTTCACAAGTTGAAGGCATTGACTAGACTGAAACCTTCTCCCCTGTTGCTAAAATGAATTTTATTCGCCTTGTTCTTTCCCTTGCTGCCTCCTTTAAATGGGAAGTCCATTAGATGGTTATTAAATCTGCCTTCTTACATGGAGATTTACATGTAGAAATCTACATGGAACAACCCCCTGGCTTTATCGAAAACGACTCTAGCCTTGTTTGTCGCCTTAGAAAGTCTCTCTATGGTCTCAAACAAGCTCCTCGAGCTTGGTATGCCAAAATGGATAGATTTATATTAGATAATGGCTTTTCTAGGTGTCATTATGACAACACTATCTACACGAAGAAAGTGGGCAAGTCCTTCACCATCCTTGTTCTTTATGTTGATGATCTCATCCTTACTGGTAGTGATCCAAAACATATAAACCATGTGAATTCTAGCCTCAAAAAGAAGTTTGAAATGGCAGACTTAGGACACTTTCATGATTTCCTTGGTCTTCAAGTCTTGCAATCCAAGGAAGGCATTACCCTCTCTCAGTCCAAGTATGCTTGTGATCTTCTACACCACTTTCACATGGAAGACTGTAATCTAGCCCCTTCTACCTTTCAGTCTGGATTCAAGCTTTCAATCACTTGTACTACCCTTGAAGTTGATGCTACCTTATATCGTCAACTTGTTGGTAAACTTCTGTACCTAACCCATACCCATCCTGACCTTTCCTTTGTCATTGGTATTGTCGCTTGGTTTATGCATCAACCTCATGAAAGTCACTGGAAATCAGCTAAAACAATACTTCAGTATATTCGAGGTACATTTCAGTTCAAGATTCATTACAGTGCAGGAGCATCTCCACTATTGATTGGTTTCACTGATTCTGATTGGGCTGGTGACCCTGATGATCGAAAGTCTACTGCAGGATATGTATTCACTCTTGGTTCAGGACCTATTACTTGGTCTTGTAAGAAACAAAGTGCCATCTCTCTTTCTTCAGCAAAAGCAGAGTATCGTGGTGCAGTTGAAGCCAGCAAGGAAGCCATGTGGCTTCGTCAAATCTTGTCTGAATTTGGTCTTCATCAGAAGCATCCAACTACACTTTGGTGTGATAATCAAAGTGCCATTCAGCTATGTAAAGATCCAATTCAGCATCAGCGTATGAAACACATTAAACTCCACATACACTTCATCAGAAATCTCATTCATGATCGTGTTATTGAAGTGCAGTACTGTCCAACCAATGATCAATTAGTCGATATATTTATGAAGGCTCTCACAGAAGCAAAGTTTACCAAACTTCAATTCATGCTTGGAGTTCAGGAAAGTTGTCATTAAGGGGGGATAGGCTCTAATGCCTCCTTCCTTCTCCTATTGTGTCACTTTTGTAAATCCTTCAATCCTATCCCAATTTTTTCTTAAGGGGGGGTGTTAGGATATTTCGACACATAGGAAATAGGCTCCTTTTGTGTCACCTTTATAAATCCTTCAATCCTATCCCAAATTATTCTTAAGGGGGGATGTTAGGATATTCCGACACATAGGAAATAGTTAAGAATAACTTAGTCTAGTGTAGAGTTAGGTAAAGTGTGTTTCTTTACCATGTACATTTTTAACTTATAATCCGACGGTCACGATTTGTAGTGATCCAACGGTTATCTCTCACCTCGGTATTAATGACACTTGATCTGTGGCTTAACACCTAATTGGTCCATGATATCTATTTAAAGAGCATGGAGGGTCATTTTTCGAGTAACTGTTTATGAGAGAAACATATGTAACTTTTCTTTTTATATTAATAAATTGCTTGAAGTGGCCGCGTTGGCTCAGGCCGTGAACTGTTTCCCTCTTTGAGGGTTTTAACCACGTGATTATACTAGTGTACTGATTTGTGATCTGTTTGTGAGTGGTGACCTTTGGTTCTTGATCTAAGGAACTTACCCTATAAATTCCTATAGTCCTGCCCTAGGAATAGATCCAGAACTCAGTTTCCCCCCCACCCAACAGGGGAGATACATAAAGAGGGTTAGACTTCCACCCAGGCACAGATGAAAAATTGTATTTCCCACTCAGTGGTGAGACTACAGTAAACGTAGATTTCGAATAGGGGACAGAGGATTTGATCGACACAGTCATTTGACCAATGGTGAATGTAGGTCGAAAAACAGGTTGAGACACAGCGGCCACATTCGAAAATAATGGGCCGAAAGATGTAGGAATACTCGTTTAACAAATGGGATCCGGAAATAAAGGGGTAGCCTCAGAATATCTAGAAATAAGGTTTCCCAAAGAGGTATAATCATGCGGGAGCGTAGACACAACATGACTAGACAGTGTTTCGGTACCACTACCTAAATCGTGAGGTGTGGATCCAAACAGCTCTCTGTCGGAGGGAAAACCTGAGGAAGCATCTTTTGGGATATAAGATCCAAAATTTTCCTGAAGAGCGGTTTGAGGAGCACTCACGAATGGAACATCATCAGCATTGGATTCCATTTCATCGGGAAACAATCGATGGACAATAGAGCGAGATGCTACTGGAGAAGCACGAAAAGGGATTTTGGGTTGATCAAAAGCATTATAAGGTTGTTGAGGTGAGACTACAATCGTATAAAAGAGCGGGTTTTGAGGAAAGACTGAGAATTTTACATATGGTTTGGGGCTTTCCGACTCAAATTATTTTGACGTCATCCAAGGATAATCGTCAGGTGGTGGTCGAGATGATATGAGTTGAACACTGATGACAATTCCAAGCTCTTAACCTTACGCTTCAATGGGTTCAATCGGAAACCAAGGGACCTCAGGAGGAGGTTCGTGAGACCTGTCAGAGAAGGGAATAGGTGAATTCGACTATTCAACCACGATGGCCTTTCAAAAGAAGATCCAAAAAGGAGGTGAACAAATTCACAATTTACCAAGCAGTAATGAGGCTGGAGAACTGCACGGGTGAGATGTTTTCGTGGGCAGTTATTTTTAGAATTCACAAAAAATAAATAAAAAATGGTGTTCTAGGCATAAATTCTTACCAAGTATACGTGAACTTAAATATACACCTTGGTGATCAAATGATAGAAAAATGACCAATCTCCCTAAATGTTGTGTTCGGTGTATCACGTCTACAAGGCGACCAAATCAATTACCTATGGCAAGCTTGCAACCTAGTGGCATCTCCCTAAATATACCCAATGGTATGTGGGAGTCCAATCTGTAGTATTGTTGTCTAATGTGTAACCATTCGATGAGAGTGCCCCAAATATACTTATCATACATCAATATAATTCCATATGTGGGACGGGATATGACCCTTGGGTTGTAACGCAAACTGTTATCGACAGATCTTACAGTTAATGACCCTGGAACACGTCCCTAGCCTAGACCACTAAATATTCTCGTTAATTCCAATGCTCCTTAAGGTAAATTGGGTTAATTTTAAGTTGATCTTGATTAAAGTTTTAGTTTCAAGGCTCCAAAAGAATGTCACCTGAATCCTTATCATGCAGACTAAATGAAAGAAAAAAAAAAATCTTTCCATTTCGACGAATCCTAAACTATTTAGGGAAGAGATACAAGCAAGAATTCAATCAATGCAGCAACAATAATGCCCCCCAAACTAGTTCAAAGTTACGAAATGCAATGTTTTTCTATCAAATTTACTTTTCCCAACAAATGCAACTTATTGAAATGAAAATGATTTTCTTTTCACTAAGATGCATGAAAATATTTTTTATGTTTTTTACTTTGGAATGTAATGAAAAGAAAAACAAATGGACAACATAATAAATGAAAATTATTTCACTTTTCTTTCAATCGAACCAAACAAAATTTTCTTTAAATAATGCGCGAATGAAATTCTTTTCACTCTTCTTAAAATGCAAAGATAATTTAAATCAAAACAAAAATGAAAATTACTTCCAATTCCTTTTAAATTCAGACAAAAAAACACAATCTTCTAGACTTGTGCACCAAACAACCTGTAATCATGTGCTTGACACTGAACTAAAGGGAAAATCAGAGATGCAAAGACAACAAGAGCATACAAAAATTCACTTCGAAACAAGGCAAGAACAATGTGAAAAAGGGTATTTGAAATGGTGAATAATTCCCAAACTTACAAACAAATCAAAGAGACGAAAAAGACTCGCTCAAAGAAGATAAGTAAGTAAACCACACAGCAAGGAGATCACTGAGATCTCACATTCTCCTTCAAGGGCTAGGACACACTCAAAAATCAAAAGGGAAACTCAAATTTTCCTAGGTCTAATATCAACACTTTTGTGCTAAGTAGAAGGGTGTTGAAAGGCCAATCAGTGCGGATGTACTATATAAAAAAGCACTGCCAGTGTTACTGTGCAAACAGAAAGTGCACTAATCGCTAAAAAAAAGGAAAAAATAAAAAGAGTCTCACAGAAACACCAGACCTAAAACAGTGAAGTGACTATCAATCCTTACACAAGATGATAGAGGACTAAACATATTTAAAGTTCAGAAATCGGTGAAACTAATCCAATATCAACTCTGGGAAGGAGGACTAAAAGGCTAAAGCTCCCCAGTGAAGTCGCTAGTTATGTTGTCAAGATAAATCCCCTCTGCAGATAGAGGCGATCTCTCTAGCCATAGAGTGGGTCTAGCAACACGAGATTCCTTCTAATGCAAAGATCACTTAACTAATGTTTACAGTGCAATGAGGAAAGAGACATAAATACCTGTTTCCAAACATTACACTTGGATCTGTTGATGGTGACCTTGATCCACGATCCTTGTAGGCCCGCTTCCTACTACTAATTGCATGTGAATACCTACAGATGATTAAGAGACAACAGCAAACGTGATACAATACATAATAAACACAAACACTAGCTATATAGCAGATCAAGCAATACCAGAATATTTGCATAAACATTTAGAAAAATATAGAAAGCAAACATCAAATGTTATTATTGATCAATTACAAAATGAGAGCTTACAACCAAGGCCTTGATGATGGAGGTTTCCTTAGGTGAAAATTTGACTCCTTCACCAAAGCTCAAAAAGCATTCCTTCTCCCAAGCACTTAGGCTTTATCACGATTCTAGCATGCAAAGCGATGAGAGTTCAAACGAGTCTGAAAATGATCAACCAAGCTCTGAACTTGGGGGAACGAGGGATTTGAATTTATAGGAAGGGAGAAGAGGTTGGGAGCCCATGAAAGGAGGAGGAAGGCCCACTTTCTAAGGGATGATCCCCCGTGGATGATATCAAGGCTCTAAAATCAGAGAGCTCGACCTTATCACCCTCGTTCAATAACCAACTCGTCACCCTTGAGCTTCTAGAGGTCGAAGCTTCTCCTCCATTTGAGGAAGCACTGCCAGAAAGGGAATCAGCATGGTTTTCCAAGAAATTAGGCCGTTGACAGCGCTAGGCCATAACTGTGAAAATGACAACAATGCGGTCATGGCATCAGGAAGAGTGTTGACAAAGGAAAGTAGGAATTTGACCAAGTTTCTTCGGTAATCTTCCAAGGCAGTATTATTTAGATCTTCAAGGGGATATAGATCCAGGTGGATATTGGTGGCCACCCACCTATTACACTTGGGTCCCAACCATTATTTCTTTCAGTTTTTTAGTTTCCTTAATTATAGCACAGTTTACTATTTTTAGCAGTTTTTCGGGTCCTAAACCTCCGGAGCCATTTTGTGGCCCTAAACGACATTTTTTGGAACCATTGGGAGCAACATTGAAGATCCTTTGATGTTTCATACATAAAAAGTTGTAGTCCTCAGGTATATATTTCTAATGATTTATTATTTGTGTCAAACGGAGATCGTATGCCAAAGTTATGTCCCCGGGAAAATTGATGGACCAATTTACCCAAACGAGGCCCATAGTTTTGGCGCTTCATCTCCTATGGTTAGGTTTTTTGATGTTTAGGATTTTGCATTGTTTTTCAATAATAAATAAGCCCTCGAGCTTCATTGTAACACATTTTAGAGGCTTGTAGCCGCCACATCTCTTCTCAGAGATAAGCTACCAGTGCCCAAGCTAGTTTATTTCCATTCTGTCTGTCAGCATATTTCAGTTATTTGTTATTAATGAAATGGAGTTTTATTTCTACTGTACCTCCGCTTTTGTGTGTATTTTTGTATTTCATTGTTTTCCTGCATAAATCTGGATCATTGGTATCATATCAGTCTGCTCTTTCTCGATCCTTCTTTGCATGCCCCCAACAAGGTCAGGGTATAAGGAGTTAGGGCTCAATCTGGTTGCACCTTTGCAAGATCAGCCTCGCAAACCTCGACGGCCGCCCATGGGGGCATAAAAGAAATATGAGAGAGTAGGAGATCCTATCAAAATATTTCTCGAGGAGGCCCTCGAGAACAAGGGAACACGATGATGGATAACTTCGCACAGATCCTTCAATGGTTGCCCACCAGTGGGGCATCTACATCCAACATTCACTTTGGAGGCACCACTCCTTTTAAGGTACAAGTAAAATTTGACATTCCCATATTTGAGTGCCAAATAAATGTAGACATCATAGCTAGATGGTTGAATCTATTAAAAGGATATTTCTCGGTTTATGAATTTTTCGACTGGGAAAAGGTTATTTTTTCACTCCTCAAAGTCGTCCCCCATGTCAAGGACTGGTGGGAAACCTACTGTGAGAAAAAGTACAAGGGGGAACCCTCTCTAATCGCGATCATACCCACTTGGAATTCTTTCTGAGAGACCATAAAGGAACAATATTATCCCATGGGGAGCTATGAGGACAAGTACATACAATGGACTACGCTGCGACAGCAAAGGGATAAGTATTTGCATGAGCTGACGATTTTGTTCCATACCCTGCACACAAAGTTTGGTATCAAAGATTCAAAGAAACATTTGGTGTTGAATTACCACAGTTTTATACACAGATACATTCAGGATGAATGGAGTTCCTCGACATCTTTCTTGGTACGGAAAACCAGTATGCTTCCAAGATTGAGCATAAATTCAAACAGAAGAAGCGATACTTTGGATCTGTGAATCAAAAGTAAGGTAAAGGTGCCCCCAAATTGTAGAACAAAGGACAAAGCCAAGGCATGGTGGCCCAAATCAACCAGCCAAAGCCGCAAGCAAAGAAAAACACTGCGAATCCAAAGAAGGATACAGGAAGGTGGTGTGAGTTCCATAAGAGTTCCACTCACAATACAAGTGAGTGTCGGGCCAAGCAGTCACTGGTGGCCAGGATGAAGGCTTCTGAATCAGATGCATGCTCTGACTCTAAATCAAAACCCAACAATGGGAATGATAAATGGAAGTATATTATTGATGCGGAGCCCAACACCATCGTTACCACCACGAAGATCCATTAGGAGGAACCGAAAGATCCAAAGGAGGAGGATCGTCTCTTCCACTCCTAGATGTGAAAGGGTTCCCCATTACAGTTCATTATTAACAATGGGAGCCAAAAGAACCTCATTTAAGCAGAGGTCCTGAAACTATTTGGCTTCCCAACCACAACACACCCACAATGGTACACCATCGGGTGCTTACACCAAGGATGGGATCTCTACATCAGCCAACAGTGTCTTCTTCCCTACAGCATCAAGCCCTTCACAGATGAGGTATTATGTGACATTTCTCCTCTTGATGTGTGTGATGTATTATTAGGCCAACCATACTTGTGGAAGAGACATGATGTGTATGAGTCATGACCTCGCACTGTTATTTCTTCTTTCGGAAATAGGTTGTACAGGATACCAGAGGTACCACCACCTGTCGCTATCTCTTTGGTTACTGCAAAACAACGCAGTAAGCTCATTTCCAAAACCAGGAAATTTGTTTTCCTGATGATCTGCCCTCAGGCCAAGAAAAATACTATGACCATGACCTCCATACAAGGCTCCCCTACACGACAACAACAAATGAAAACTTTCGTGGAGGAGTATGGGGACATCTTCACCTCACCCACAAGGGTGCCTCTGCACTGTCAGGTTAAGCACCCCATCGATCTCACCCCAGGTGCGTTGTTTCCCAATGGACCAATTTATCGACGCTTTGTTCTAGAGAACGATGAAATCAAGAGGCGGATTCAAGAGCAGCTGGAGAAAGGTCACATCTGGCCAAGTTCATCACCCTGTGGGAGCCTGATTGTGTTGGTGCGGAAGAAGGATGGGACTTGGAGACTCTATATTGACTATCGGGTGCTCAACAAGATTAGTGTCTAGAATAGGTATCCAATCCCACAGATTGATGACCTTATGGACCAACTCAAAGGGGTGAAATATTTCAACAAGATCTACTTGAATTCTAAGTATCACCAAGTACCAATCGAACCTGCCAATGTGTGGAAGATTGCCTTCAAAACAAAAGAGGGCCTTTTCGAATCATTGGCCATGCCATTCGGTTTGATGAATGCTCCCGCAACCTTCATGAGGTTGATATATGACATCTTGTGGCCATTGACCAACTCATTTGTAGTAGTGTACTTGGATGACATCCTGATCTTCATCCAAACTTAGGAAGAGCACCTCCACCACATCCGACAGGTCCTCCAAACACTGCGGCAATACAAGTTGTGTGCCAATTTGGAGAAGTGAACTTTTGGCATGTCTGAGGTTCAGTATCTGGGATACATTATTGATGAGTGGGGGGGTGCATGTGGATCCAACCAAGATCCAAGTCATTCAGGATTGGCCAGTCCCAACCACTCTAACAGAGCTTCGCATATTTCTAGGTATTGCTAATTTCTACCATAGGTTCGTGTTGGGATTCTCTCATATCACTTAGCCTTGAGTAAAGTCACCAAGGGAGGAGAAAAATCAAAATTATTTTGGTCGGAATCTTAACCGAAGGTGTTCACAGAATTGAAACATCACCTCTGCTCTGCATTAGTGCTCACATTATCAAACTTGCAACAGCGATTTGAGATTGAGACAGATGCCTCTCACTATGCTATTGGGGCAGTTCTTACTCAACAGGGGCATCCAGTGGCATATCAAAGTGAGACATTTTCTGACACAGTCCACAAGTATCCCACTTATGACAAAGAAATGTATTCCATTGTGCAGGCTTGTCGGCAATCGAAGCATTACATTTTGGGGAAGGAAACGGTCATCCACACAAACCACCGACCCTTGCAGTTCATACAGACACAAGGGAAGTTGCATAACGATCTCCATCAGAATTGGTCCACATATCTGCAACAGTTTCATTTGAACATAGAGTACAATAAGGGCAGTACCAATAATGTTGCAGACTGCCTCAGGCGACCACTGATCATGGTGCTAATCATCGTTCTCAACTCTTGTGGGCACGAGACTTCTGATTGGCCGCTTCTGTACAAGAGCGATCCAGAATTCAGCCACACATACAAGACACTCTTGGAGGGTATGCAAGTTCCAAATTTTCACCTTCAGGATGCACTTTTATGTCACCTGGAACACTTTTTTGTTCCTTCAAGTGAGCGTGCCAAGATGATTTTGGAAGCGCACTACAGTCGGGTCGCTGGGCATTTCAGGGTTGAGAAAACAGCAGTAGTACTACAATATTATTTCTATTGGCCGAACCTTCTACATGATGTCAGGAAGTACATCAGATCCTTCAGTGCTTGCGTTATTTCCAAACCGACCATCAAGAAGCAAGGCCTCTATACTCCACGACCCACCCCTAGTTGACCTTGGGAATCCATCTCCATGGATTACATGTCGGGCCTTCCTTCAACTAAGCATGGAAACAACTGTGTTTTCAAGGTCATCGACAACTTCTCGAAGATGGCCATTATGACGGCCTGCAAGAAGAATATCACAGTAGAAGCCACTGCTAAACTCTTCTTTGAACAAGTGTGGGTGCACTTTGGGATCCCACATTCCATCATCTCAGATCGGGACAGCAGGTTCCTCTGCACATTTTGAACCAGCCTCTGGTCAATGCTGGACACCAAGCTCACCAAGTCTACAGTTTTCCATCCCCAAATTGATTTCCAGACAAAGGTCATCAACAGGATGATCGTACACATTTTTCTCATGTACAATTCAAAGCATCCATGCACATGGGATAAGAGTCTTCCCTATATATAACACAGTTATAACCAGGCTCTCCACAATTCAACCAGCCATAGCCCCTTTCAGGTGGGCTTTGGATTCCATCCATTATGTCCCATTGACGTAACCATGCCATTTGCGGCTA
Organism: Pinus albicaulis; assembly: GCA_034641835.2. NCBI lineage: Eukaryota > Viridiplantae > Streptophyta > Pinopsida > Pinales > Pinaceae > Pinus > Pinus albicaulis. The sequence goes on along the minus strand of CM076570.1, from coordinate 614,974,383 downwards.
CTTAGGCCGATTCGGCTCATCTCCAATCTAAAGCTGACAAGGCAAATAGCTTCATTGAGCGCATTCATCACATCCGCCAAGAGGTTCATGACATATTGGACAGATCCAATGATAAGTACAACTAACGACATGATCAACATTGGGTGTCGCACAACTTCCAGGTGGGCGACAAAGTGTGGCTACATTTGCAGAAGGAGCGCCTCACTGGACCCCACCACAAGCTTCGCCCACTTCGATATGGGTCGTACATTGTCACCAAGGTTGTAGGGGCCAATGCCTTTGAGCTGAGTATTCCATCATTCCTTGGTCTGCCCCTAGTGTTCAATGAGGACTTCCTTCGGCCCTACTTCCCACCTCTACTAGACGCCTCCGACATTGCAGAACAACTCACACCAATAGAGTTAAACCCAAACTGCATGGAATAGGACACCATGGATTGTATCATTGACATGAAAAACAAGAACACTCACCAACATAATATCCAACTGTATCGGGTTTTCAATGTTGGCCAGTTGTTGCACCAAGGCAAATGGTTCACCAGGGACCAATTTCAGCAAAATTTTCCTCATCCCATGGAGGAACTCAATGCAATGGGGACCATTGCTTCCTATGGGGGGGGGTGAATGATCCAAGTGGATATTGGTGGTTACCCGCCTATTCCACTTAGGGCCCCACCATTGTTTCTTTCACTTTTTTAGTTTCTTTTATTATAGTACATTTTACTATTTTTAGCAATTTTTCAGGTCCTGAACTTCCAGAGTCGTTTTGAGGCCCTAAACGACGTTTTTTGGAAAACCTGGGAGCAACATGGAATATCCTTTGATGTTGCTCACATAAAAAGGTGTAATAATCGCATATATCTTTCTAACGAGGTATTGTGCGCATCAAACGGAGATCGTATGCCAAATTTACGTCCCCAGGAAGATTGATGTACCAATTTACCCAAACGGGGCCCATAATTTTGGTGCTTCATCTCCTAGGGTTAGGTTTTTGGATGTTTAAGGTTTTCCATTGTTTCTCAATAATAAATAGGCCCTCGGGCGTCATTGTAACATAGTTCAGAGGCTTGTAGCTGCCACATCTCTTCTCAGAGATAAGCTACCAACGCCCTAGCTAGTTTATTTCCATTCTATCTGTAAGCATATTTCAGTTATTTGTTATTAATGAAATGAAGTGTTATTTCTGGTGCATCTCTGCTTTTATGTGTATTTTTGTATTTCGTTGTGTTCCTGCATAAATCTGGATCAATATGTTAACATATTTCTTGATAGTGGAAACATTGCACAGGATCTGTCACATGGCATTTCAAGATCAGGGACAGGAAAATGAGCTTGTGTTAAATGCTTGAAGGATTTGTGGGAAAGGTTCTCTTCCCCCTTGTTTATTGTAGTTGTCAAGGCATCATCTATGGATTAGGTTTTGAATAGTATTTCTAGGTATACGTTAGCATTAAATTGAGTTGAAGTTGGAAAAATAGGAGGATAGCACACCACAATCACCCCAAACATTGTTTTTCCTATGACACTATGGTTGAGACAATTTTTTATGCACAAAAGGCCTCTTGATGAGAATCAAATAATAATTTCCAATTTGAACAATAGGATCTCCAATCAAGATGAAGCCAAGAACTCAAGGCATTTAGAGATATTATTGATTTGTGACTTAGCAAAACACATATGAAGAATTTGGAGGATGATTATGGTATGCTTTATCCACTAATATTGGGACTAGCTAGGAGCTCATAGTTTAAAGCATCCCCTTCAAGTATATCTATTGGGTTTGCTCTTGATATGGAAAAGGAAAATAACTAGTTCAGTAGGGCTTAAAAGAGTTGGAATGGAACCTATAGACTAGGAGCCCAAGCAAAAAAGAGAATACATATATGAAGTCCACAATGAGCTTCCTTGATTGTATTTCGGGTTTATCTACGTATTGCAAATCAATTTTGATTTTAGGTCAATTTTATAGTATTTATACTAATAAGCCTATTGGTTATGCTTTTGAAATGGTTAGGAACAATGCAATGCTCAAGTAGCAATTTTGAATTTTTGACACTTTCAAAGTCCAACTTCCATAAAGCCTAATTTTGTTCATATTACTATGTTGTACAATACAGCCATAACAACTCTTTAATGAAAAAATTAACTATTTTACACATTTAAATTTATCGTGTTTCAAAGTGACCATAATATGGTAATAACTCGAGTCAAGGTTTATATATAAACAATGGAAAAATAAAATGCAACATAGTCATCTATGATTTTCCCATTTCCAACTCAACAATTACTATTAACTAATTTCTTAAACCTCCATCAACATTAAGAGAAACAAGGTGCACTCTATAAGCTAAGTGGAAGGCAACAAATTTGTGGGTATAAAATGTTAATAAACCAAAAAAAACAAAACAAAAAAGGTAATTCTATAAAAATCCATCAATTTCTACCATATAAAAAAACTAAATTAGCATAGATCCATCTTAATTTTGGACTCTTCTTGATGCTTAATATAACAGATGTTAAGATAGATCCATGCTAGGATCTGATAATTATTATGGTTTGAAAAATATGTATAAAACAAATTGTAGTTAGGGTTGCAATAGAATTCAAGGTTTGTGACATTGGTTAATCTAGTGATCAAGGTTTATTGCTCTGGTAAATCCTAGTTGACTCCTCCACCTTAGCTCAATTCTTTCCATGCACCAATTGCAGGGGGGTGGATGAGAAGCATGTGTACTATATGGAGGACCCTTTGAAGGGTCAACCAATTTGATCTTCATCAAAATTAACTTGTGAAAAATTTCATCACTCATATTTCTCTTTCCATCAATATAAGAACAATTTTTGAAAGAGAATGCCTTGTAAGTACTAGGATCAATCATTCAAGAGCTTGGAGGTCATAATCCTTAGGTGGGTCACAAGACAAGGGTTTTCCCCTTGACTTTCAATCTACAAGAGGTTTAATATTTAATGATGGATCACTCAATCCATATTTTAAGGGAGTTATGGATATCTTCTCACTCTCAACTAACAGAAGGGATAGCACTCATGAAATTCCTTGCTCACAAAACTCCACCCCAAGTAATGATGAAGGTGTTTTAGTGAAGGAGAAATGTGTCAGACTTGATTTAAACCTTGAATAAAACCTAGCAGATTATTAATGTGATGGGTTTATCAACCAACATCTCATAGGTGATTCTATGGTGAACTCAAACCCCTTTATTGGGAGACAAGGATCAAGAATTATGGAGGGCCAATAGAGAAATTAAAAAATGTGTGAAACACAAAGGAAACAATATGGTCCTAGGTGAAGGAATAAATCTCAACAATATATCGCACATGGCAGATGTAAGTATGTTAGGTATATTTGTGAGAAAAACACATGTTCACAGGAACCCTAAAATGATGGACAACATAAAATGTTAAAACCCTCATTAGGTACTATCCTGGGAGTCTACTATTACCAAAGGGCTAGATGGTATGAATCACGAACTCAAAGGCATGTGCAGATAAGATCCTCCTCTCTCATTGGACATGCAGGACACAAGCCCTGTTTCTCAAAAAATGGAAAGTGCATTTAATGCTACGTCAAAGAAGTTGGTTCAACTTTTGGGGATTCCATTATTTTTTTGGGATATAAGTGGCACTCTTGCTTTCTACTACAAAGAAAAAATTTCTTTGTCACTACACCTACTACATGGGTATGGCACGCCTTCTAGTTGGGATAATAATGTCAAGAGTATTGAAAAATTTCATAATAATTTAGTGAGCGCATGCAGTATTTCATCAGGAATTGGACTATGAATGCATCCCCTTCGAATGTAAGCAAACACCTACTTACAGATTTCACGAAGGTTGCAAGGCCCAAGATGTGGGTAAAGAAAACCACATATGATGTGATGTCAGTCCCAACCCCCAAAGGCCCTCATTTTCTTGAAATTTATCCATCCTCCACACTAATAGAGATACGAATAGATGATCATCTTCCCAATCCTAGTGTTCAAGGCCAAGAAGCTTTCAATATCACTGAATTTAAATCAAATTCAGGTAAGCCAAACTTGCATCCCCCTTCTTATTTCTTGTTCTGGTAAATTGGGTACACAGTTTGGAATAATTTCTTTAGACTATGCCCCTAAGGGGGACTTAGAGAAATGCATTTTTTCGAGTCCCTCTAGGCTTTCGATACCTAAACCTTCGACTAATCCCATCAACACTCGAGTCCCTCTAGGCTTTCGATACCCAAACCTTCGACGAATCCCATCAACACATCTCAACCAAACTAGGGTTATCCCTTTTTCGACCTTTACTGAAGAACTTCCTTTGATGCCTCCTATCAACCCACTTTCTTAAGCCAATCCTTAAATTTCTACAGAACCTGGATATAAACTTCACTCAAATTCCAAGGGACAACACTCTTTAGAGAACAATGAGCGAAAGCCCTCCCAGGGAGACAAAAAATCATTTCTATATCTAGCTCAAAAACAAGCAAATTCAGAAGTCTAATCCAAAAAATAGAGATTTATATTTTGGTCCTGTTAGTCCCCTATAAATTTTTGACAAGCAAACAGGGGGCTAAAATGTTTTTGAGCCTCCAAGGAAAGCATTTCCTCTTAAAACACATCATCCTTGAAGCCTCTTTGTGCCTTTGTCCTTTGGTAAAATCCCCTCTGCTGATTCCCAGTATAAAGCCTTCCTGTTTGTGAAGAATGCCCAAAAGGCACCCCTTTTCCTCTTATTTCATTCCCATTTAACCTCTGTCTTTTTCCTTTTAACTCCTCTCTTTTTCCCCTCTTACCCTTTTAAATCCTCCCAAAACCCCTCCAAATTCTACCCATACCCTTTGTTTGGTTCAATTCCCCTTTTTTCCCTTACCGTTACTCTTTCCCAATCTTAAAATTCATTAAAAAGGGCTCGAAAACCCACTTTCCAACTTATAATAGGGCCTAGCCCCTTTTCCGCCAGCCCCTTTTCCGCTTCCCCACGTGACCCACATCCAGGACCAAGCTTTTAAGTCCCGGGCACTTATCGCAATCGGAGCAGTCAAGCGGGCGTTTTCCTTTGTAACATCGAAAAATTCCGATGCGATTGGGTTTTGTTATCAAAGACCCGCGATATATTATATGCCGTCGATCCGCTATCCTGATCCGACGGTTGAGCGCCAATCTCACTTCCCTCCCCGATCGCAATCGCAAGTCTCGCTGTGCCACCCCTCTGATCTTTGCGATTGCAATCTCCCGACCAAATCACAGTCGTTCATCTCCTCCCGTTGATCCAACGGCTCGGCACTAATCGCTCTGTCGCAATCGCAATGCCCGATCGCTCCCACTCTCTGCCCTATGCGATCACAATCTTCCGATCCAATCCTAGCCGTTGATTCTCCCCGTTGATCCAACGGCCATCTCGCTCCCTTTCCAATCGCAATCGCAAATTCCAATCGCTACCACCTTCCGCTCTTTGCGATTACGATTTTCCCGATCAAATCACAGTCGTCCATCCATCCCAAGATCCAACGGCCTTGAATCAATCGCACCAGCGCTCAATCGCGTCCCCACTCCCAATTGCAATCGGAACTTTTGGAATATGTCACCCCTGCCCCCCTCCCCCCCCGCCCCCCCCATTGCAGTCCTCCGACTTCATCTCAATCATCCATTGGATCTAAGATCGACGATCCAAAACTGATCGCCCTCCGCCATCGCTAGGTCCCACCATTTCAAATCCATTCATATGTTTTGGCCCTTTCCCTTTGTATTTTCGCCAAAGGCTAAACCTTAGTGTTTAGCACTAAAAAGCATTCTCCTGCCACTCTTCCCACAGTTCTCCACTGCTCCGCCATCGCTTCACGGGCCTCCGCAGCAATTCTTCCGCCTTTCCCTGGACTTTATAATTGATTTGTTTCATGGTGTAGGGTTCTCACCAGAGTGATATTTCGCTCTTTTTATCATAATCGCAGTTACTGTGATTCAAAGCACAGAGAGGTCATTACAGCGGCAGCAAGAGTAACAGCAGAAATAGGTTCAAGGAATTTAGGCCTGTTAGTTGAATATTTAACGCCTAATCCCACACTCAAAGGACAAAAGACGCAATTTGAAGAATTAAGCACACTGTCAAGTCCTATCAGTGCTTCCCGCGTCAGCAGAATGTTTTTCCCCAGACAGACACCTTCGGACAAGTGTTCTCCTTGCCTCCTCGAGCCCAGAAATGATTAATGACTCTGACAGAAACTTCTTAAAGACTGTCAAGACTGCAGTTATGGAAGCATGGAGACCTGAAGACCTTTTCAGTCACCTTACTTACTTCAGAAGATAAAACAGAGGGCCTTTCAGCCAGAAGGACATCCAAGAACACATCCGAGGTCAATCTGATCCGACAGAGATCTCTGAACCGGTCTACAGAGTACAGTGCAGAGCGATTAAGCAGAGTGGGCTCGGACTCTTCCACCACTCTGTCTTAATGGATCCATTTAATTTGTATCTACTCCTGCTATTATTCATTCTCCTATAAGTATTCCCGAGAACATATTGTAATGTTTTGTTGTTCGGTTGTTGCCGTTGTAGTTAGAGGGATTCAGTTTTGACTGTTAGAACAGTCTGGGAGAAAGTAGCTGAGTAGTTTGTATTGTAGTAGGTTGGGAGGAGAATTTTGGATTGTAATAGCCATTGAGCTCAGTGTATGTGACTGGTTTTGCATCAATTAATCAAAGCACATTTCACAGGATCCTGGTCTATTACTATTGGTGATGTTTTCTAACTCTTTTTATTACATTTCATATTGTTTCATTTTCTGCTGGCTTGCATCAGAAATATGGCATAAGATTTACCCTTGTTAGGTACCCTATGTCTCTGCTCTCCTTGCCTTCAATGTTTTCTGCTAAATGTGTTATCTAAGGGTTGATTTCAGTTAATTTAACCAATGTAGTGGATGTCATTGCCTACTAGCTGATGTATGAATTAAATGAATCTGTCCTTAGATGTTCTTGTTGGGTTTAAGCTGGAATATTTGGGAACACTAGATTAGAGTTAGCCATGTCCACTAGGATCCTTGTGCGACCAGTTGGCCTTTCTAAGATCTCTCTGTTAAACTTATCTCAGTTTTCCCTTGGAGAATGCTAAAGCTGACCTGGAGTTAGATGACCTCTGGTCTGATCTATAAGTTGCCCCTTTGTCCCCCCTTGAGAGTTACCTATGAGTATGTCCAAGCAGGTCTAGAGTTAAATGACCTCTGACCTGATCTATAGACAGAAATTAGGTTTCTTTCCTTCTTTCACTTTCAGTCCTTAATGTTCCATCCCACCATCTAATCTAAAAAGATCATTTAGTATTAGATGACTTGCCCTCTGAAAGCTTTGGCTAGTTGTTGCATGTAATCACCTTTCATGACTCCATAGCCCAATGGATGGCACTCCCTTGACCTATCCTCTTTGCTGAAACATCCTGTTGTCTTGTTCCTTTTCTCCCATCACTTTCTCAGTCTATGATCTCATGACCAACCTAGCAACTAGCCAACCAAATCATTTTAAACCCCCCTTTGTGCTTCATACCTAGCCTAACATATCATTTTGAGCTTCAAAGATACATCATTCTTTGCTCTATTTGGAGAGATCCCTCTCTGGGTCTAGGAGGGCTAGATCCTAGGGCCCCAAAGTGGTTTGATGTTGTCTCATCTTTTGGTCTTGCCAATCTGGCCAAAACATGGGAACCCCAACATAATGGCGACTCCGTTGGGGAACTAGAGTGCATTTCACCTCAAACATTCTTAGGCACTCAAAAGACCCAAGATCTCTGGTTAGATTGGCATTCAATTGCTGACGGTGGACAGCAGCCTGCTCCAAACAGTCAAATTCATCCACCTGGTGACTCCACACTACATTACTCTCAAAGACTCCACTGGAGGAAGAACCTGAAATATGGCCAGACCTCATAGAAGGATAGAACACATGGGTTGGATTTGGTTTAAGGAATTCATTGTTTTTGTCTACCACTATGTTCTATCCTACTTCAAGCCTAATCAAGTGTACAAAAATGAGACCCACACTGAATATGGGAAAAATATCAAGCCTCAGTCTTCAGACCATGAGCAGACCTATACTCCTGTGAAGAACCTGGTGGAACAAGAGGCTCATGTTGTATTTCCCACTCTTGAAGAAACCTCAAGCAGCCATGAGCCCATTTTTATACCACCTACACCTACAAAGGTCATAGAAAGATATAAGCCTCTGGTTTTACCTCTTATTTTCCAACCCCTTCATTCAGAACTTATAAACCAGTTGCCCCTTTTTGATGGAGAAAATAAAGGGACCACTGTTGAAGAACATGTTCAAAACCTTGAGGATTTACTTGAATTGTATGAAATAACATAAGATGATGTGTGCATTAGAATGTTTTCCTTGACATTACAAAGAAATGTTAAGAGTTGGTTCAAAGGCCTTCCAGAGGCAAGCATTTGCAGCTTTCATCAATTTTCTCAAGTTTTCCTTGATAAGTGGGCAACCCCAAAGGGTGCTCTCCTCATCCTAAAAGAGTATCAAAACTTGAAAAGGCAGCGAGGTGAGATAGTACAAGAATTTTTAGCTAGGTTCAATAAGGTATATCATGCAACACCTTCTAACATAAAACCACCTCTAGGATGGGCCCTAGTGGATTATCCGAGTTCTTTTGACCCCGAGGTGGAATTTCATATAAGGGAAAGAGAGCCTTCGAGCCTGGAAGAAATGCAGAATATTGCAATTACTGTCGAACACAACATAAAGTGCAGAGAGGAAAGATTAAAAGCAGCAAAGAAAGACTGAGCAGAGAAAATAAGGCAGATCTCTTTGGAAAACAAGATAGAAAGACTGATAGAGACTACCAATACCCTGATGAACACAGAAGAGGAAGAATATGAGGCTGAAACCAGAAATGATGATTGGAAAAGACCTGCTCCCTGTCCTCAAGAAAGACAAATCAGATCACTGCAAGACGTAAGTAGCATGCCAAGCATGTATGATGAACAAGAATTTGAATCAGAAAATGAACTTGCAGACTATTTTGAAGAAAAACTTGTTGAGAGTCCTGAAGATTTGATGGGTGACAACGTTTATAATTATGTTTTCTGTGATGTTGACCTGTCTGCTGATGAATTTTCCCAAAGGGAAACTGAGATGGCAGGGCTATCATCAGTGGTTTCATGTGAGGAAGGTCACGACCATCAACTTCAAGAAAATGACAAACCAATGCAGGCCATCTATGATACTAATGAAGAAAGCATTGAAAGCATGATAGCAGACAAAGATTCATTGAATCTCCTCTCTGCTTTATACCCGAACATCAGTTATACCTGCCAAGAGGACGGAAGCCAGCAGCTTTTTAGCGCAGTGGACAAGGAGGAAAGAGATGAAGAAAATCTTGAGTGGAATGAATATCTTGAGCCTTCTCCCGAAAGGATTAAGGTAATCAAAGAAGCCACCGCTCAAGAATATATTGTTGTTTTCACAGAGTTCAGTCCATTGCAGCAGAACCGGCCTGCGGTACTAGAGGACAGCACTGTTGAATATGATGAGCCCTCTAGCTTAGGCTGCAGTGGAGAGGAGCGAGATCTTCTTTCCCATAGACATCTTTGTCTTGATCCAGAGGAAGAAGAATTTTTCCTAGTTTATGCTCATCTGCCGAATACTCCCAACCAAGAAAAGGAGGAGTGTGATTACAGAGGCCACATTGCAGATGCAATGATTGAAACTTCCCAGGATACAGACAGCCTACCATTCATGGCAGGCCTAAAAGAAGAAAGTGTACATCATCTGTTCATTGATCTTGTGGCAGAATACATGGAGGCCCTGATCAGTCCAAATTATCCAGCATTGATCTTTAACACGGGCCAGATTCATCAGGAGTGGTCACTACGGATGGTGACCTCAGTTTTGAAGTACCACATGCAGAGCACCTTGTGGTTATCTCTGACAGGCAGTCAGTGCTCATATCCTTTTTTGTTACTGCTTGACTGGCTGCATTGGCATTATTGTATCACCTAGAACATCAGATATTTCCAAGTAGAGTAGGGTAGGTAGGAAAGCTCAATAAAGCTTAGTCTGTGAGCATGTGGTTAGTTGTTTTTAATCTCTGCAGAGTCCAGCGAGCCAAACAGTCTAATCCTGGCTTGACTATTTTCAATTTCTGTCTTAGAACGTAGGAAAGAAATCTGCTAGACATTTTAATCCTAGCAGGTAGTAGTTTAGGTAGAGAAACTATGAGGCCAACAGTCTAATCTGGTCTCATGGAGTAATAAGGGTAGAAGTAGAATAGGTTTATTTTCCTGCTTGCAAAAAATTCATGATGTAAAGGGTCTGCAAGTCCAAATGCACCCAGAAGAGAAAATGTTAGGACCATAGGGTGGGTAGGTAGTTGTTTGGGAGAATCTTACTGCTGATGTAATGTCTTCATGATTTGTGGCAGCTGATCTAAAGAAATAAAGGGATGTGCCAAGGAGCAGGCACCTGGCCTACACCAAAGATTTATTTTCTGAATTCTTGACTCCTTCAAGAAGAAGCCATCCCCAAGTGGAGCCACTGTTAGCCCTCTATAAACTTTTGACAAGAAAACAGGGGGCTAAAATGTTTTTGAGCCTCCAAGGAATGCATTTCCTCTGAAAACACATCATCCATGAAGCCTCTTTGTGCCTTTGTCCTTTGGTAAAATCCCCTCTGCTGATTCCCAATATAAATCCTTCCTGTTTATGAAGAATGCCCAAAAGGCACCCCTTTTCCTCTTATTTCATTCCCATTTAACCTCTGTCTTTTTCCTTTTAAATCCTCTCTTTTTCCCCTCTTACCCTTTTAAATCCTCCCAAAACCCCCTCCAAATTCTACCCATACCCTTTGTTTGGTTCAATTCCTATTTTTTCCCTTGCCATTACCCTTTCACAATCTTAAAATTCATTAAAAAGGGCCTGAAAACCCACTTTCCAACTTATAATAGGGCCTAGCCCCTTTTCCGCCAGCCCCTAACCACTTCCTCACGTGACCCGCATCCAGGACCAAGCGTTTAAGTCTCGGGCACTTATCGCAATCAGAGCAGTTGAGCGGGCGTTTTCCTTTGTAACATCGAAAAATTCTGATGCGATTGGGTTTTGTTATCAAAGACCCGCGATATATTATATGTCATCGATCCGCTATCCCGATCCGACAGTTGAGCGCCAATCGCACTCCCCGCCCCGATCTCAATCGCAAGTCTCGCCGTGCCACCCCTTTGATCTTTGTGATTGCGATCTCCCGACCAAATCACAGCCGTTCATCTCCTCCCGTTGATCCAACGGCCCGGCATTAATTGCTCCGTCGCAATCGCAATGCCCAATTTCTCCCACTCTCTGCCCTATGCGATCGCGATCTTCCGATCCAATCCTAGCCGTTGATTCCCCCCATTGATCCAACAGCCATCGCTCTCCCTTTCCAATCGCAATCGCAAATTCCAATCGCTACCACCTTCCGCCCTTTGCGATTGCGATTTTCCCGATCAAATCACAGTCGTCCATCCATCCCAAGATCCAACGGCCTTGAATCAATTGCACCAATGCTCAATCACGTCCCCACTCCCAATCGCAATCGGAACTTTTGGAATATGTCACCCCTGCCCCCCTGCCCCCCCCGATTGCGGTCCTCCGACTTCATCTCGACCGTCCGTTGGATCTAAGATCGACGGTCCAAAACTAATTGCCCTCTGCCATCGCTAGGTCCCACCATTTTGAATCCATTCATATGTTTTGGCCCTTTGCCTTTGTATTTTGGCCAAAGGCTAAATCTTAGTGTTTAGCGCTGAAAAGCATTCTCCTGCCACTCTTCCCACAGTTCTCCACTGCTCCGCCATCACTTCACGGGCCTCCGCAGCAATTCTTCCGCCTTTCCCTGGACTTTATAATTGATTTCTTTCATGGTGCAGGGTTCTCACCAGAGTGATATTTCTCTCTTTTGATCATAATCGCAGTTACTGCGATTCAAAGCACAGAGAGGTCATTACAGCGGCAGCAAGAGTAACAACAGAAACAGGTTCAAGGGATTTAGGCTTGTTAGTTGAATATTAACACCTAATCCCGCACTCAAAGGATAAAAGACGCAATTTGAAGACTTAAGCACACTGTCAAGTCCTATCAGTGCTTCCCGCGTCAGCAGAATGTTTTTCTCCAGACAGACACCTTCGGACAAGTGTTCTCCTTGCCTCCTCGAGCCCAGAAACGATTAATTACTCTGACAGAAACTTCTTAAAGACTGCCAGGACTACAGTTATGGAAGCATGGAGACCTAAAGACCTTTTCAGTCACCTTACTTGCTTTAGAAGATAAAACAGAGGGCCTTACAGCCAGAAGGACATCCAAGATCACATCTGAGGTCAATCCGATCCGACAGAGATCTCTGAACCGATCTACAGAGTACAGTGCAGAGCGATTAATCAGAGTGGGCTCGGACTCTTCCACCACTCTGTCTTAATGGATCCATTTAATTTGTATCTACTCCTGCTATTATTCATTCTCCTATAAGTATTCCCGAGAACATATTGTAATGTTTTGTTGTTCGGCTGCTGCCGTTGTAGTTAGAGGGATTCAGTTTTGACTATTAAAACAGTCTGAGAGAAAGTAGCTGAGTAGTTTGTATTGTAGTAGGCTGGGAGGAGAAGTTTGGATTGTAACAGCCATTGAGCTCAGTGTATGTGACTAATTTTTCATCAATTAATCAAAGCACATTTCACAGGATCATGGTCTATTACTATTGGTGATGTTTTCTAACTCTGTTTATTACATTTCATATTGTTTCATTTTCTGCTGCCTTGCATCAGAAATATGGAATAGGATTTACCCTTGTTAGGTACCCTATGTCTCTGCTCTCCTTGCCTTCAATGTTTTCTCCTAAATTTGTTATCTAAGGGTTGACTTCAGTTAATTTAACCAGTGTAGTGGATGTCATTGCCTACTAGCTGATGTATGAATTAAATGAATATTTCCTTAGATGTTCTTGTTGGGTTTAAGCTCGAAGATTTGGGAACACTGGGGATTAGAGTTAGCCCTGTCCACTAGGATCCTTGTGCGACCAGCTGGCCTCTCTAAGATCTCTCTATTAAACTTATCTCAGTTTTCCCTTGGAGCATGCTAAAGCTGACCTGGAGTTAGATGACCTCTGGTCCGATCTATAAGTTGCCCCTTTGTCCCCCCTTGAGAGTTACCTATGAGTATGTCCAAGCAGGTCTGGAGTTAAATGACCTCTGACCTGATCTATAGACAGAAATTAGGTTGCTTTCCTTCTTTCACTTTCAGTCCTTAATGTTCCATCCCACCATCTAATCTAAAAAGATCCTTTAGTATTAGATGACTTGCCCTCTGAAATCTTTGGCTAGTTGTTGCATGTAATCACCTTTCATGACTCCATAGCCCAATGGATGGCACTCCCTTGACCTATCCTCTTTGCTGAAACATCCTGTTGTCTTGTTCCTTTTCTCCCATCACTTTCTCAGTCTATGATCTCATGAACAACCCAGCAACCAACCAACCAAATCATTTTAAACCCCCCTTTGTGCTTCATACCTACCCTAACATCTCATTTTGAACTTCAAAGATACATCATTTTTTGCTCTATTTGGAGAGATCCCTCTCCGGGTCCAGGAGAGCTAGATCCTAGGGCCCCAAAGTGGTTTGATGTTGTCTCATCTTTTGGTCTTGCCAATCTGGCCAAAACATGGGAACCCCAACAGGTCCCTTAGAGAAAATTCCATAGGGATGGACCCCTCACAATGATTATATGCCTAAATTATAGAGGTCTAGTCAATCCCTCCAACAAATTGGTCATCAACTAGTTTATCGATTCTCATGATCCATCAATCCAACTCTTTTGAGAAACAAGGATGTAAGGGGATAAAGCCATCAAAATCCTTGCTTTAGTTCTTCCAAGCTAATATTTTTTGGCCACAAATGCTTTGGTGAGGTCAGGGTGATAGCTAACAATATGGAAGACCTACATGCACTAAAAAAAATTCTTAAGCTATCCAAGTTGGATTTGAAAGCTCCCTCTTTTCAAGAAATGTGAACTTGGAATTTTTGCGCATCAATCTTCATGGGCCATACTCAGATCGAAGGCAAATTTGGGAATTCACTCTTCAAAACTCTTTGTTAAAAAATGGACACATACTAACTGGAGATAATTTAAAGTTTACTCGAGGAGCCTATGAAATTTGAGGGTTGGCCACATAGTTCGACCCACTAGTTGATTTTTTTGTATCAAGTTTAGAAGCAACAAGGTTGTATGATATTAAACCAACCAAAATCTCCCCCACTTGGGGAAAAATGTGTTAAGTCCCTATATTAATAGTGCAGTCCCTCATTATGTTAGTGTAGCTCCACTTATTGTTATTGTTGTACCCCTGTAACCCCCATATTGTTATTATTGTGCCCTTACATTATTATTGTTAGGTCGGCTAGGATTACATTATGGCCCCACTAGGATTATATTGTGGCCCCATAGACTCCTATATATAGAAGGAGGTTTTGTTCATTTGTATAATCCAAGAATTGTGCATTTATGTAATGTATTGGAGGTTGCCCCCTTGAAGTGGCTTATTTCTAGGGCGTTGATGTCTCTTTTCTTCTATTTTTGAAGCTGGTTACACAACATTTGGTATCAGAGCTTTGGATTCTAGGGTTTCGCTGCTCCAAATAGGTCATCGTGGCATTTTCGCTATAACTTTTTTTCTACGAAGTTTCAGAAGCTGAAATTTTTAGGGTGCGAAGCCGAAATCCTGAGGAAGCTTGTATAAAAATTTCAGAGCTTGGTTCGCAATATTTGCGGAGATATCATCTATGGAAGTTAGGTCTTTTTTCAGGCTCCTAAAGAGGTCATCGTGGAATTTGCGCTATAACGTTTTTTCTACAAAGGGTCAGAATCTGAAATTTGTATGGTGCGAAGCTAAAATCCTGAGGAAATTTGTCAAAAAATTTCAGGGTTTGGTTCAGAATATTTTTGGAGATATGATCTGTGGAAGTTAGTGCTTTTTCAGGCTCCTGAATTTCATCTCAAAGAGGTGATCATGGGAAAAGTTCAATAACTCTGTCTATGGGCATTGGATTGGAGTGCCGTAAAAAGTGGTCGCAAGTGCATGGACTGTAGTTTCTTAGCTATAAATTTCAGAGACAAAGGACGAAACAGTGACACATGGCAAGTCCTACAATTTCGCTCTACTGAACCAGTCCAGAATTAGGTCATTGTGGGAGATTGGACACAACTTTGTCTTGGAGAATCCAAATTAGGTCAGACCTGTGGCATTCAAAAGAGAATTAAGAGGGCTACTTTAGTGCTGAATTTCAAATATTTAAGGGCTGCAATCACAGAGATATTCCAATTTCAATATCGAGCTTCTCAAAAGCAAGAAAAAGGTGTGTATTGTTTTTTCTGAATTGCATAAGTCTTGTTTGAAGAATCAAGTTGAATTGATTCCAAGGGCATATTGAAGAATTTTTGTCAGTAATGGGTTATATTATGCCTCCAAAAAATAATTCCATACCTATTGGCCTCAAAATCTATATAATGATGCACAGAAGTGGAAGAATTGGCAAGATGAGATATCAAAATTATTGCATTTCAAGTGCAACAAATTTTATCTACGAAGAGCAACCGAAGTCGACATAGATGGTTTAAAAGAAGAAATGGAGGCTAAGTTGGATGGTTTGAAGGATCAAATAATAGAAAATATGGATGATAAATTAGTGAAAGATCACATCGAGCATCAACAACAAGTTCTCCAACTCTCAAAGGATAACCCAACTTTGGTGCAGAATCTAATGAAACAACATGAAGATCAACATGACATCGAAAGAAAGTATTAAGCAGTCACAGAAACAAGAAATCGACAAGTACGATCAATTTCAGAGTTTCTTAGCAAGTGGAAGAACTTTTCTGTAGAATATTTCACATGGGAGGATGAGAATTTTATACAGAAGCATCAAGAAATAATCAAGCGTTGAGGACAACACTTGTTTGAAGGAGAGGGGCATGTTAAGTCCCTATATTAATAGTGTAGTCCCTTATTATGTTAGTGTAGCCCCACTTATTGTTATTGTTGTACCCCTGTAACCCCCATATTGTTATTATTGTGCCCTTACATTATTATTGTTAGGTCGGCTAGGATTACATTATGGCCCCACTAGGATTATATTGTAGCCCCATGGACTCCTATATATAGAAGGAGGTTTTGTTCATTTGTATAATCCAAGAATTGTGCATTTATGTAATGTATTGGAGGTTGCCCCCTCGAAGTGGCTTATTTCTAAGGCATTGATGTCTCTTTTCTTCTATTTTTGAAGCTGGTTACACAACAAAATGTGTTCGGGGGAGGCGAGGGTGAAAAATGCCTTGATATATTTTTCATCTCCAAAGCTTTCTTGGAAGAAAATGTATGGATCGGGATATGGGTTTATTTGTGAGGGAACTCAGATCATAGCCCTATTTTCTTGGAAATAGCCCCTCAAATGGAAAATCCTCTAAGCCCCTTAAAGCTAAACCCAACATTGCTAGAAGACAACTCATTTTTAGAAGTGATCAAGGATTGTTGGAGACCTTAGGAATCGTCGTCTCTAAGATCCCGTCCCCTTCAATTTCTTTCCATTCTTAAAAGAGCAAAGGTCATGGCGATCTACTAGAACAAGGGGAAAAGAGGATAAAGAAGACAACACCTTAATAGAAATGGAATCCAAGTTGTGCCAATGGCTCAATAGGGAAGGAGAGATATTGATCTTAAACCAAGAAAAGGATGAAATAAAAACCCTGGAGCGGGCTTGAAGGAAGATCCTCTTGGACTAAGAAAAATAATGGAAGATGAAAAATCGAGCACTACGGCTACAAGCGAGAGGTGAAAACACCAAGTTTTTCAACCAAATTGCACAAAAAAGGAAGGCTATCGACACAATTTGGGACATTGAAAGATCATATGGGACAAAAGCCACATATTTTGTTGAAATTGTCGAAGAAAGGACTCTTCATTTCTAAAACTTGTTCAAATAAGATACAAGAGAGTATTCAACAATGCCATACTAAATGTTGCCAAACATTTTCCCATTTTTATTGATCAAAAGGGAAATGAACAACTTATGGCTAAAGTCACCAAGGAAGAGCTCATGGGTGTACTGCGCAATTTTTATAAGGTTAAGAGCCTTGGTCTTGATGTGTTCCCTGATCAATTTTATTTGGGATGTTCGATTTTTTTTAAATGATTTTTTGAAAGTAGCTGAATGCTCCAAGTTGTATAAACAAACTTTGGTAGATTTTAATGCAACCTTTATTGCCTTGACTCCCAAATCTAACAACCCAAAATCCTTTTATCAGTGCAATCCTATTTCACGCTGCAATAGTATCTACAAAATCGTCTCAAAACTCATAGCTAGAAGGTTGAAATACATCCTCTCCACCCATATCTCCCCTAAATTATTTGAGTTCCTAAAAGGGCACCAAATCCTTGAATTAATTGGATTATCCCAAGAAGGTCTTCACTCCATTCGCACAGGAAATAAAAAAGCTATAATCATGAAAGTAGACTTATCCAAGGCATTTGATAAGTTGAGTTGGCTCTACATTAGAATACTTCTCATACACGACATTTAGCCACTCATTTGTGAGTTGGATTCTAAATTGAAAAAGTTTAGCACCTTTTGCTTTACTCACAAATGGATTAATAATTCTCGGACTTCGGTAAGGACGCGCTTTCTACCACATCCTCATTCTCTTGGTTGTGGAAGGACTTAGTAAGTTGATAAAGGATGTTGTAATGAGTAGTCAAATGAAAGGTATACCTATCAACCCTACTATTTCTATCTTTGACCTATTGTTCATAAATGTCGTTTTAATTTTTTGTGAAGAGGAAACAAATATGTGGAGGATTTAGAATATCTCCTGAAAGTTTTTACAAATCCATGGAGATTTTTATATACAAGGACAAGTACTCACTATTCACATAGGGGCTTAATGAGCAAGAAAAAACATACATATCATAAATCCTTGACCCTCAAGTAGGGGATTTAGGCCCTAGTATAAAATATTTGCGGTTCATTCTCAAAGCTAGTGCCTCCCTTAAAAATGACTATCTATGACTTCTAGCAAAGGTGGAAAGGAAAGTAAACACACAGTGTGACAAGTGGCTATCTAGAGCATGTAAGCTGGTTTTAGTCAAGATTGTATTAAAATCCATCCCAATGTATCGGAACTCACTAGCCTAGATAACCAAGGGCATATTAGGCAAAATCATACAAATTTTCTTCCAAGTTCAATGGTCCAAATCAAAACAAAAATGGTCCTTGGTGGTTGCTTCTGGGCCAAATTCCTAGGGGGTTAGGGATTGAAAAACATATCTCTTCTATAAAGCCTTAATTGCAAAAATGTATGGGGATCAATACAAGGCAAAAGCCTATGGGAACAAGTACTTCAAGAAAAAAAATTCCTCAAGATTCCTTAGTGGACTAGATGAGGAAACCCATCAAAAAGGTGCCAAATGGATCATCATCTAGAAAGCCAATTGAAATGTTTTTCCTTTCATGGATAAGAGGTTGATTTGGAGGATCAAAAATGATGCTCTTGTTATGATAGGGAAGGATCCTGGAATAAGGAGTAACAACAACCACTTGTTCCTTAACCACATGGTCTAAGATATCAATAGTAAGCCATCATGATGTATTGGATCTCACTAGCCTAGATAACCAATGGCATCTTAGGAAAAATCATGCAACTTTTCTTCCAAGTTCAATGGTTCAAAAAAGAACAAAAATGGTCTTTGGTGGTTGCTTCTTGGAGAATGTATAGGGGGTTAGGGATTGAAAAAAATATCTCTTCTTAAAATCCTTGGCTACAAAAATGTATAGGGATCGATACAAGGTATAAGCTAATGGGCACAAGTTCTTCCAGCAAAAAAAATTCCTCAACATTCCTTAGTGTGCTAGATAAGGAAACCCGTCAAAAAGGTACCAAATGGATCATAATCTTTAAATCCAATTGAAATGTTCTTCCTCTCAAGTAAGAGGTTGATTTCGAGGATCAAAAATGGTGCCCAAGTTCTAACAGGGAAGGATCCCTAAATAAGGAGTACCAACAACCACTTATTCCTTAACCACATGGTCTAAGATCTCAACAATGGGGGTTTTTACTTCCTTGATGAAATCTTGAAAATGGATTAAACCACCCATCAATTTCATTGGATGACATGGCAAGAATTAGGAATCAAAGCTGACTATGCACCGCTATGGAATCAATATATCAACACACCTCACAATACCTCACTCTCTCCATCAAACAAAGAGGACTTGCTGATGTGGTCCCCCAACCACACTAGTGGTTATGTTCCAAAGCTTGGATACTCTACCCTCGCTCGAGAAAATAAAGTTGATCCTCCACCATGGTGGAGAGAAAATCTCTAAAATTAAAGTTCCTAGCCAAAGAAAAATTAATCATGTGATTTTATTGCACAATAAGGCTCTCACCTAGGATAAAATTCAATGCAAGAATTTTATAGTCTCAGAAGATGCAACCTTTGTAAACATGACAACACCTCAATATTGAATGTAACTTCTAATTGGGAATTTGGAATAAAATACAATAGACAACAAGTCCATCTTATACTTGGACTGTTGTTTTTATAGAAAAATCCCTCAAAAACTAAATAGGCAACCAACATACAACATTTTTTTAAGCTCTCACCCTTATTGTTGCTTGGGGTGTCTAAATTGCCTAAAATCACTATTTTTTATGGCGAAGACTCTTCTTTGCATTGTGCTCTCCAAAGCCTTTCTATCATAAAAACATATTTGTAAATCTCTCCTCGTGAACTAAAAACCTCACCAAGAAACTATAATATAAAAGGACATGGGATTTTTTAATGGGTTGCTTAAAGGAATCCTTCTCAAGGACGGGCTAGTGGAATGAATGCACTTCTCAAAAGACCAAATAATTTCTTTCTTAGCCAAAATTAGGCATAAATCAAACAATTATAGTGAGTTAATGGCTTTAAAGCTCATTATGCATCTAGCTAGGGAAAATGGGATTTCTCAATTAAACATCTATGGCAACTCACTTCTTGTTATCAAATGGATGAATGAGAACTTCTAAATGTTATGCCTCTTCCAAAATATCAAAAGCAATAAAAATGATTTCTCTCACCTCACCTTCAATCATGTGTATATGGACATGAATGAAGAGGGAAACCATCTCTCCAAAGATATATTGGCATTGGACAGAGGTGCATGGAAGATATATCAAAAAACTTAGGATGTCTCTTCAGTGTATTTCATAACTCTTGGACAAATGTGCATGGAAGATATATCAAAAAACTTAGGATGTCTCTTCAGTATATTTTCATAACTCTTAGACAGAGGTGCATGAAGATATATCAAAAAACTTAGGATGTCTCTTCAGTATATTTTCATAGCCCTTGACTCCAAGTTTACTCCTTTAAAATCCTATATGTGAGCAATTTTTTGAAGTTTGTGAATTGGAAATTTTTTGAATAGAATATATGAAAACAAATTTGATGATTATATTATGATCATGTATATGAATAACTATGAACTCCTCCAGGTTGATGTACAAGAACATCTGATGGATAGGTTTTTTTTGCTTTACTTTCTGACACTGTATTTACCATACATCATCTACATGATTATACTTTCGTATTATGTAGCAAGAAAGAGACTCCTAATGATTGGCAAGGGTGGGCTATCAACTAGGTGAATGCCAATGATATCTACAACTGTAATTTTGTTTATTTCATAAATAAAATCACTTGCCTTTTTCCTTGGAAAAAAAATATCCATTCTAGCAATAGCCCAATGGCCTAGCTTGAGTGGTTGATGTTGATTTTTGGTAGCATTCGATGTGCTCTAAGTCTCAAATTTTGTTGGGAGGCTTAGACACATGTATTCCAAAATACCCAGAAAACGTTTTGGTAAATTACACCCAGATGGGGTTTTATTAAAATAATTAATTATTTTTAATGGGAAAAGTATATTAATAGAACTGGGTGTGAAACTTCTAGAAAAAGACGTAGATCGAGTCAATATGATCTAAGTAATTGATTATGTTTTAATTTGGGTCATTGGTTATCTAATGAGAAGATTATAAGGAGGAATTTGATGGGCATTTGGAAATCACACTGAGTTAGTCTAGAGATTAAATTATTCAAGTGAGGAGCGCATAGCATTCAGAGGATTTGATCAAGTTTATTCGATTGCAATGAGAGTCAGTGATAGTTCTAGTTAGAAGATATTTTCCTGAGCCGGGAATACATCACAAAGAAGGAATAGAATAGGACGCAAAAGAGGAAGCGTAGGGGATACGTTGGGCAGCGCAGTGCCACACAGAGGCAACGTTGAGGCCTTGAGAAGATCCAAAGTTTTGTTGTGGATCAGTCAGATCCAATGCCAGAGTTTCGGGGCGTCAGAATAAAGGGGCAGAAGATCGGCATCCAGCCAGCAAAACGACCAGCAGAAGGAGGTGACACAGTCCCCAGCCAGAGTGACGCGAATTTCTGCAGAGGTAGTGTGGGGTTGTCCAGTTCATTATTGGTTTAGTGTCGGATCTCTAGTGTTAGTGTGAGGTAATACTCACTAATTCTCTGTCAGTCAAATTCTCCATGGATAGCCGAATTTGGGCATCCAGTTGTATTCAGAAATTATTGCTTAATAATATAAACCCTCAACTGTTGCACCAGTTTTCCTGCATTGGATTTTTCCAGACACATTAGTCCAAAAATAACGGTGTCATGTGTGTTTAATTTTCTTGCTCAGATCTTGTTTCTGCATTTAATTCCTCAGTTTATTTAGTGAAGGTTACAGTGTATTTGCTTCAATATTTACTTGTATAACACAGTAAATAACTTGTAATTTATCAAGTAGAAGTAATATCAGGTTGTTGCAATAGGATTCCAGGAGTTACGAATTATCACATGTTATCAAAGTAGTGTAGGTGGAGCAAGAGAGGAGACTAGAAGAACTCAGCGTTGAAGATAAAGAGGGAGATCAAATAGTTGCATAAGCAGCAGATCGAATCCCCAAGATATTGTGCAGTCCAAGCCGGGAGGGCAAGATTCTCGAGGAAAATCTCTCTCTAAGTGAGTCAACAAAGAGGATTTCTAGTTCGTGATTTGTCAGCAGCAGAGGGAGCAAAGCAGATCAGTTTTTTGTGGGATGCAGTTTTCTAAAGTATTTTTTGTGGGCAGAAAAGCGCCAAAAGAAGGAAGAAGACACTTTTTGAGGGAATTTTCTTCCTCGGTGAATTCCAAGCAAAGGAATTCTATTTCTCAGCTGCATAGCAGCAATAGCAAGGAGCATATATACATACTCTAGCAGGGAGTGAGTAGGCTAGCCTAACGGTTGCGCAAAGGAGAGAGAGGGAGCAGTTCAACATTATTTAGACAGTAGAGATGGTAGAAAATGGGCTTAGACATAAAGATCGGTTGGAGGGTGCCTCAAACTATCTGATTTGGTAGGCAAGGGTCGCTTGTCTATTAGATGAGAATGATCTCAAGGCCTCTATCGAGAATGTGGTAGTTGTCCCCATAGATGTAGATATGTTGAAATCCTACAAGAAGAATATGACGAAGGCTAAGCGTTTGATCCTCGATGGAGTGAGAGATCATGTAGTATGTCACATCACTGGCAAAAGGACTGCCAAGGAGATGTGGGATGCCTTAGCAACGTTGTATCAAGGATCTTCCGAGCAACGGAATATGTAATTGCAGGAGAAGATGTGATCTATGAGGATGCATAAGGGAGAACGCATTGATCCATTCCTTGCAAAGCTTCAGGAAACCAAAGATCAGTTAGCAGTTGTCGGATCAACACCTCAAGCCACAAAGATGGTTGCCATTGAACTCTATATCGGATGAATGGAAAGTCTTTGTCCAGAGCATCTTGGGCAGAGAAAGGTTGCCTAATTGGGAACATATGTGGGTCTCTCTTCAGCAGGAAGAGATGAGGCGAGATATGATCAAGTAGCAGTGGGTCTAAGCCCAAGGAGGAGGAAGAGAATGCAGCCCTTGCATCCAAGCATCAGCAGGAGCAGCATAGGCAGAAAAAAGACATCTCAAAGATCAAGTGTTTCCGGTGTGGTGAAATGGTTCACTACGCTACGATGTCCTCTCAAGAAGAATGCCAAGGATCATAAACATGATCCGCAGGATGCAACTGCGAGGATCAAGGAGGAGTTCAATATGATTTCCCACATATCTCTAGGGGAGAATTGGGGTCATCTATAGTTGTAGTTCGAAAGAGTTGCAGTTGGGCGGGATCCTTAAGGAGTACACCTCTTATATTAATACCTTGCTACAGATGCCCAAATCAAAAGTAGCAGGATGGACAAGTGTCATTTCGTGCAAAGGAGTACCAGAGTGACAGCGCGATGGCTAGAGAGTGCCAGAGTCTGAGCAAGGCGGAGCAGAGTTAGAAGCAGTGCAAGAAGGCATAGCACAGAGTCAACAGCTTTAGAGGGTCAACGCAGAGACTAGCAGCAGTCAAATCTTCGGTATCATATGCATCATGTTGAACACTTAGTTCAGTAATTTTGGATGTTTTTCTACTGCAGCAGCAGCAATAGAGTTGCAGTTGGCAGCAGTATGAAGGGTCAGTAACAGCATAGATGCAACAGCGCAATAGTTGATGGGAAAGAATGTCAAACATCAGCAACACAGAGGGAGATGTTACAGAGCCAGTGTAGTGCTTCAGCAAGGTGCATTAATAGAGCACATTCCTCGCTAAGAGGTAGTGTTGATTTTTGGTAGCATCGAATGTGCTCAAAGTCTCAAATTTTGCAGGGAAGCTTAGACACATGTATTCTGAAATACCCAAAAAGAGTTTTGGGAAATTCCACTCAAATGGGGTTTTATTAAAATAATTAGTTATTTTTAATGGTAGCCTAAGTCTAAACTTAGGGAATTAAAATAATTAAAGTATATTAATAGAACTGGGTGTGAAACTTCTAGAAAAATATGGAGATAGATTCAATATGATCTAAGTTGTTGATTATGGTTTAATCCCCGCAGTTGATTATCCAACGAGAAGATTATAAGGACTTTGATAGGCATTTGGAAATCACATGAGTGAGTCTAGAGATCGAATTTCTCAAGTGAGCAGCACAAAGCAACCAAAGGATTTGATCGAGTTGATTCGATTGCAGTGAGAGGTAGTGATAGTTTTGGATGGAAGATATTTTCCTGCGTCAAGAATACATCGCAAAGAAGGGAGAGAAGAGGACGCAGAAGAGGCGGCGTAGGGGCTACGATGGGCACTGTAGTGCCACATAGAGGCAAAATTGAAGCCTTGCGGAGATCTGAAGTTTTGTTATGGATCAGTCAGATCCAGTGTCAGGGTGTAAGACCAGAGGGGCAGAAGATCAGCATCCAGCCAATAGAACAACCAGCAGAAGGAGGTGACACAGTCCCCAGCGAGAGTGACGCAAATCTGCACAAAGGCAGCATGGGGTTGTCCAATTCAGTGTTGGTTCAGTGTCGGATCTCCAGTGTTATTGTGAGGTAATCCTCACTAATTCTTTGTCAGTCAGATTCTCTGTGGATATCCAGATTTGGGCATCTAGTTGTATTCAGAAACTTCTGCTTAATAATATAAACCCTCAGCTGTCGGAAGTTGTAGCAGTAGGTTTTTATGGGGGCATAGTCCAAAAATAACAGTGTAAAATGTGTCTAATTTTCTTGCTTAGATATTGTTTCCGCATTTAATTTTCGTTGTTTATTTAGTGAAGATTGCAATGTATTTGCTTCAATATTTACTTGTAGAGCACATTAAATAACTTGTATAATTTATCAAATAGGAGAAGTAATACCAGTTGCTTCAATAGGATTCTGGGAGTTCGGACTTTTCACAGTTGACAACTTTGAGCTTCATGCAAGAGGTTTCAAATTTGATCTACTACGTTGGTTGCCTCTTGCATTTCTCATTCGATGTACCTACAAGGTCAAAGGCCATAATCAACATCAACAATTTTACACTAGGTACGATCTAGAAATGCAAGGATGTTCTTGTTCCCACAAAGTTCACCATAATGTTTAAGAAATATTAAAAAACTAAACTAGCACAAATCCATCATAATTTTGGATCATTCTCAATGCTTAATATATCATATACTAGGATATACTAAGGTAGTTCCATGCTAGCAATAACCTAGTGGGCTAGCTCGAGTGGTTGAGAGCATTGAGCTCCATGCAAAAGGTCTCAAAGGCAATCTCATGGGATAGGTACCTCTATCGCATGTCTCACTCAATGTTGTCGAGAATTTGGAGGGATGAAGATTAATTCAAATTCTCTACTTAATAATTACTTGTGAGATTAACTTATGTCTTCTCTTCTTAGCTTATTAGATCTCAAGTTAATAATCAAAACACAAGAAACACAAATTTAGGCTATGTTGTATCTTAAGAGACAATCCCTCAGTTGTGAAAGGAATCAGTGCTTAAGACATTTTAAAAGTGTGTCACAGAAATAATTTTATCACGAGGTCTTTGTTCTATCCCTTTGGAAACTAATTTTCTAAAACCCTTAATGATCTAGAATAATAAAATATTACACAATGCCATTGATTGCTGATATTTGAATGGAAAAGAAAAATTGTAGAGGAAACTCAAAGTAATATGGTGTAAACACAGAATCTATTACTTTTAAGTTTCAAAGAGAATGCATGGAGAGAGAGGAAACTCAAAATAACATGTTGCAAACACAGAATCTATTACTTTTAAGTTCGAAAGAGAATTTGTGAAGGGAGAGGTGTTGGAGTGAAGGAGCACTTATTAAGGCTATTTAACTCTTGCTTACAAATGTAAATCAGAGACCAGTTGCTTCTTTACTTCACTTCATTCAAGGAAGAAACAACATAAAATGACACAAGAAACATGAATCACCATCAACAGTTGCAGGAAACTTGTTGCTTCTTTCATTCACCCATTAGAAAAAGAAGTACAAAAATGTAATCTCCAAGAGGTCCAGAACTCGGCCCCTTCTCTCTCTTTCTCTCTTAAATACAAACAAAAGCAGTTGGTCACTGCTCAAGCCTCTTGAAACTCCTAGACTGCCTAAACTGTTAAACTACTTATTACATTGCAATCGAGGACATCATTGTAGCTTCGATCTTAACAAAGAAAACAAAATAAAACTTGAAATATAATCCTTGTGCTGAATTTGATTTGTTGATGATGTGTCTCCTTTCGTTTCTGTTGTGATATCCTAACAGTGTTCATAAACACATCTCTACTCGACTCTGCCCATGCTTGTGTTTCGAACATTGTCATCATGTCACCTACTACCTGACTCTGCCTCTTCCGCTCATTCTCATAGCGTTTAGTCTTTGATTAATAAACTACTGCAAATGCATATCATTGTTATGCACGTAGTGTCAGGTCTTTTCTTACCCAAGTCTGCCCTGTGTTCAAAATTTCCTTTGTAACTTCCGCAAAACTAGACTTTGCAAGATATTCCATTATCTTTGAAAAATTGTATCATGTCCGCTTCTCTGTCGCATTTCAACATTCCAACATTCTACCTTATAATCCGCTTTTGTGCTCCAATGTGATTTTTACAAAGGAAAAACCCATGTACTCGAACTTAAAAACCTTTAGACTTTAGCGATAAATTTCATCACGTCCGCTTTGTTATCGCATTTCGGAATTCATAACAGATTCATAAGCGTCATTCCTCCTAAGCTTGCGATGTGCGATAAAGGTAGGGATGATGTGGAAAAAGGAGGTGGGGCCGATTGCAAATCACAATCGATAATATAAAACCTTGTCGAATTTCGCATTTCGTCATTTATAGCATATTCCTTAGCACCATTCCTCTTGATTTTGCGATGTGCGAGAGGGTCCCACGGCCAGACTTTAAATACTTTAGACTCGTATAGTATTTCGCATTTCGACAGTTTTAACCTTGTTCTATTCCTCCTAAGCTTTGCAATTGTGATTTGTGATATGCGATCAGGCCTTCCACATGCGATTGTGATTAAGCTTACGAACATTGTTCTACACGTATATTTGCACGACTCGAACCTGACCTCTGTGCAATGTTCTGAATGCATCAATCGGCCCGACTCTAGAACTGTTACACACGCGAATATGCCCGACTTCACCCTTGTTGCACGTTTTTCTTCTACGCTACTCCTCTGGCGTAAATTACACTTCCAATGTTGTTGCTTCCCTGATTTTGGTTCTAGAGCCCATGTCATGATGAATCCTCGTTGAGCTTGTGGTTATCCTTTTTAGCATGTTGCAAGTCTTCTTGAAATTTTAACAATTGTTCCTCAACAACCTTGAATTGCTCAGAACTTCTCGACTTTTAGCTGAGTCAAATATGCTACAACATCTAGCTCCAATTGGGGACAGCACTTTGGTAGCAAAGTGTTGAGAACTTGTAAATCAGTAGCCTTTATTGGGCATGGAGTCAAAGAGCACTTGTAGATCACTAGCATTTATTGGGCATGGAGTCAAAGAGCAAAGAGCACTTGTAGATCACTAGCCTTTATTGGGCATGAAGTCAAAGAGCACTTGTAGATCAGTAGCCTTTATTGGGAATGGAGTCAATCCCAAATGGGAGTTGATCCAATATGAAATCCTCCCGAAACCTTCTACACTTTGGACTTCTTCCTTTAAATCTAAACTAAAAATACCAAACTAGAAATACTACAACTAAAAATGCTCAACTTTTGAGCTTATTGATGCACAAATCCTACATATGTATTCATGTCTGAACTTAACCAAGTGAAGTCAGCCTTCCAATGGCACCAATCCAACATCTGCGTGTTAGACCTAATGCCTCCATACAGCTGAAATTTGAAGATCGCAATAGGGAGGTACCATGAAAGTTTTCCAGATACAAAGCTTTGCACAAATGCTTGTTGCTAACAAAAGAAATTTTCATACAGTTAGCTACTGGATCATAGAACTGATGAGACCAATTTTTTGTTGCCTCCTTTACTTGAACATCTTGTTGATGTAGACTTCTTTGAGCAGGGCAGCTTCCTTCACTGTTTGACTCCTCAATTTGAGGTTGTATGTGAGAAGATTGATTGTTGTTTTCCGCTGACAACCATTTAGGCCAGAAAGAGAAATCTAAGGTTTGTCCCTCATAATGCTGATGTTCTTCGTATAATGCCAATTCTTGACAAAAGTCATCCCCCTCCTAAAAACACACCTAAGAAGCTCCACTAGTTTCTCCTCTTTTCACAAAATCATTAAAATTATGGAAATTGTAATGATCTTCCAGGGTTTCAACATGCAGCTCAATTGCTACAATGAATTTTTGACCAGAATCTTTAGAATGCTTAAATTCTTGTGTTTCAGCAATACAGGAATCTTCTGACACCTTTTGAAAATCCTTGTTCATCTCTGAATTTTCATTCTTTTGTAAATAAATCCCAATGTTTTCTTGACAGGCCCTCTTGTCTTCAACAAAACTTGTTCTTTCAACATGACAGAAAAAATTTCTACAAGCCCACACATTATCTTCGATTTCCTGTGCATAAATAAACATCAGCTCCATAGTGCAAGGCTTTCTCTCCTTGAGATAAAAAGCCAAGACAATAGAAAGAGCCCTCAAATAGTAAACCATAGTTGCAGCTTCAGGATGTTGAATTTCTTTTGGCATGCTTAAATAATTTTTTTGAAACCTCCTATTAAACTCAGTGATTGATTCATTGCTCTGCCTATGGATAGAATATAATTCCAAAAGGTGTTTTTCATATAACTTACGCTCGCCCCAATATCTAAGAAATATATCTTGAAAACCTTGCCATGAACTAATTGAACTTGCATCCGAACACTGGAACCATTGTTGAGCACCCTGCTTTAATGAATGACAAAACATCCTTAACGCCACATATTCTTAAATAATTTGAAATTTGTCTAGAAAGTACTCAAATTTCAAGATATGTTGTTCAGCTGAAATATCCTCCTCCTCTCTAGAGAAACTTGGCAAAAATTTGAATCCTTTTGAAGGATACTGATGGAGAATTGTGGGCAGCTTCAAGGGTTTAAAGATTTCTTTGTTTTTGAGCTGAAAAGCATTCGATTGCTTGTGAGACAGAATATTATCACCCAAAGATGATGAATCATCACCTTTATGCTCGGACTGTGACTGATTATGTTCAGGAATTGTAATGCAACAATCATCTCTCCTCTCATATTTAGGAGATAAATTTGTGTCAAAATCAATAATACAAGCAGAAGAAAATTCTTCTTTCTCCAATAAAGAATGTAATTCTTGGGCCTTACAATCTCCTGAGAATATAAAGCAGGAAACAATATTCTTGATATGCAAGGGAAAATAGACCATTGAATTGATAGTGAAAAATAAAACTTCCTTTAACAGATTCTAACTCTGATACCCGTTTTTTCCACGATGCTTTCTCATTTTCTTTCCAGCAAAATTCCTTATCTAATGAAATCTTCATCAGTGGAGTCGCCAAGTGAATAATAAACAACCAAATTTTATATTTAAGTCCTGTTCACCATCAAGAAATAGATATCAATACCCAGAGAAAAATAACTTTGTGCCTTCGTCCCCGGCAACGACTCCAAAAAATGTCGTATCTTAAGAGACAGTGCCTTGATTGTGAAAGGAATCAATGCTTACGACATTTTAAAAGTGTGTCACAGAAATAATTTTATCATGAGGTCTTTGTTCTATCCCTCTGGAAACTAGTTTTCTAAAACCCTTAATGATCTGGAATAATAAAAGATTTCACAGTGACATTGACCACTGATATTTGAATGGAAAAGAAGAACTATAGAGGAAACTCAAAGTTATATGTTGTAAACACAAAATCTATTACTTTTAAATTTCAGAGAGAATTCATGGAGAGAGAGGAAACTCAAAATAATATGATGTAAACATGGAATCTATTACTTTTAAGTTCTAGAGAGAATTTGTGAAGGGAGAGGAGTTGGAGTGAAGGAGCGCTTATTAAGGCTATTTAACTTCTACTTACAAATGTAAATCAGAGACCAACTGCTTCTTTACTTCACTTCTTTCAAATAAAGAAACAACATAAAATGACATAAGAACACGAATCACCATAAAAAGGTGCAAGAAACTTGTTGCTTCTTTCATTCACCCATTAGAAAAAGAAATACAAAAATGTAGTCTCTAAGAGGTCCAAAACTCGGCCCCTTCTCTCTCTTTCTCTCTTCCTTAAATACAAACAAAAGCAGTTTGTAACTGCTCGAGCCTCTTAAAACTCCTAGATTGCCTAAATTGTTAAATTACTTATTACAATGCAATCAAGGACATCATTGTAGCTTCGATCTTAACAAAGAAAACAAAATAAAACTTGAAATATAATTCTTCTGATGAATCTGATTTGTTGTTGATGTGTCTCCTTTCGTTTCTGCTGTGATATCCTAACGATCTGCATAAATGCATCTCAACCCGAATCTGCCCATGATTTTGAGTTTCGAACACTGTCATTATATCACCTACTACCCGACTTTGCATATTCTGCTCGTGCCCGCAGCGTTTAGTCTTTGATTAATAAACTGCCGCAAACACATATCGTTGTTCTGCACGTAGTGTAGGGTATTTTCTTACCCAAGTCTGCCCTGCGTTCAGACTTTCCTTTGTAACTACCGCAAGACTGGACTTTGAAAGATATTCCATTATCTTTGAAAAATTGTATCGCGTCCGCTTCTTTGTCGCATTTCAGCATTCCAACGTTCTACGTTATAATCCACTTTTGCCCTCCAACGTGATTTTTACAAAGGAAAAACCCATGTACCCAGACTTGAAAACCTTTAGACTTTAGCGATAACTTGCAACGCTTCCGCTTCGTTATCGCATTTCGCATTTCGACATTCATAACAAATTCATAAGCACCATTCCTCCTGAGCTTGAGATGTGCGATAAAATTGGGGATGACGTGGCAAGTAGAGATGGAGCAGATCGCAAATCACAATCGGTGATATGAAACCTTGTCGCATTTCGCATTTCGGTATTTATAGCATATTTCTTAGCGTCATTTCTCATGATCTTGCGATGTGCGATGTGCAAGAGGGTCCCACGGCCAGACTGTAAATATTTTAGACTTGAGCTTCGAACTATATCACATCTGGTCCTCGTATCGCATTTCACATTTTGACGGTTTTAACCTTGTTCTATTCCTCCTGAGCTTTGCAATTGCAATATGCGATATGCAATCAGGCCTTCCACATGCGATTGCGATTAAGTCTCCGAACATTGTTCTGCACGTATATTTGCACAACTCGACCCTAACCTGTGTGCGATGTTCTGAACGCATTAATCAGCCCGACTCATGAACTGTTATGCACGCGAATAAGCCCGACTTGAACCTTGTTGCATGCTTTTCTTCTTTGATGCGCCTCTGGCATAGATTACACTTCTAATGTTGTTGCTTCCCTGATTTTGGTTCTAGTGCCAATGTGATGATGAATCCTCGTTGAGCTTGTGGTTATCCTTTTGAGCATGTTGCAGGTCTTCTTGAAATTTTAACAATTGTTCTTCAACAACCTTGAATTGCTCAGAACGTCTCTTGACTTTTAGCTTAGTCAAATTATGCTACAACATTTGGCTCCAATTGGGGACAACACTTTGGTAGCAAAGTGCTGAGAACTTGTAGATCAATAGCCTTTATTGGGCATGGAGTCAAAGAGCACTTGTAGATCACCAGCCTTTATTGGGCATGGAGTCAAAGAGCACTTGTAAATCAGTAGCCTTTACTGGGCATGGATTCAATCCCAAATAGGAGTTGATCCAATATGAAATCCTCCCGAAACCTGCTACACTTTGGACTTCTTCCTTTATTCCTAAACTGAAAATACCGAACTAGAAATACTACAACTAAAAAAGCTCAACTTCTGAGCTTATTTATGCACAACTCCTACATATGTATTCATGTCTAAACTTAATCAGGTGAAGCAAGCCTTCCAATGGCACCAATCCAACATCTGCATGTTAGACCTAATGCCTCCATACTATTGAAATTTGAAGATCGCAATAGGGAGGAACCATGAAAATTTTCCAGATAAAAAGATTTGCACAAATGCTTCTTGTTGACAAAAGAAAGTTTTCATATAGTCAACTACTAGATCATAGAACTGATAAGACCAATTTTTTGTTGCCTCCTTTCCTTGAACATCTTGCTGATGTAGACTTCTTTGAGCAGGGCAGCTTCCTTCACTATTTGACTCCTCAATTTGAGGTTGTATGTGAGAAGATTGATTGTTGTTTTATGCTGACAACCATTTAAGCCGAAAAGAGAAATCTAAGGTTTGTCCCTCATAATGTTGATTTTCTTTGTATAATGCCAATTTTTGACAAAACTCTTCCACCTCCTGCAAACACACCTGAGGAGCTCCACTAGTTTCTCCTCTATTCACAAAATCATTAAAATTATGAAAATTGTAATGATCTTCCAAGCTTTCAACATGCATCTCAGTTGCTGCAATGAATTTTTGACCAGAATCTTCGGAATGCTTAAATTCTTGTGTTTCAACAATACAGGAATCCTCTGACACCTTTTAAAAATCCTTGTTCATCTCTGAATTTGCATTCTCTTGTAAAGCAATCCCAATGTTTTCTTGGCAGGCCCTCTTGTCTTCAACAAAACTTGTTCTTTCAACATGACAGAAAAAATTTCTACAAGCCCACACATTATCTTTGATTTCATGTGCATAAAGAAACATCAGCTCCAGAGTGCAAGGCTTTCTCTCTTTGAGATAAAAATCCAAGACAATAGAAAGAGCCTTCAAATAGTAAACCATAGTTGCAGCTTCAGGAGGTCGAATTTCTTTTGGCATGCTGAAACAAATTTTTTGAGACCTCCTATTAAACTCAGTGATTGATTCATTGCTCTGCCTCTGGATAGAATATAATTCCAAAAGGTGTTTTTCATATGACTTACGCTCGCCCCAATATCTAAGAAATATATCTTGAAAACCTTGCTATGAACTAATTGAGCTTGCTTCCAAACACTGAAACCATTGTTGAGCACCCTGCTTTAATGAATGACAAAACATCCTTAAAGTCACATCTTCATAAATAATTTGAAATTTCTCCAGAAAGTACTCAAATTTCAAGATATGTTGTTCAGCTAAAATATCCTCCTCTCCAGAGAAACTTGGCAAAGATTTGAATCCTTTTGAAGGATACTGATGGAGAATTCTGGGCAGCGTCAGGGGTTTAAAGAGTTTTTTTTTTTTTTGAGCTAAAAAGCAGACGATTGCTCTTGAGAGAGAATATTATCACCCAAAGATGATGAATCATCACCTTTATGCCCGGACTGTGACTGATTATCTTCAGGAATTGTAATGCAACAGCCATCTCTCCTCTCATATTTAGGAGAGAAAGTTGTGTCAAGATCAATAATACAAGCAGAAGAAAAATCTTCTTTCTCCAATAAAGAATGTACTTCTTGGGCCTTATAATCTTCTGAGAATATAAAGCAGGAAACAATCTTCTTGATATGCAAGGGAAAATAGACCACTGAACTGATAGTGAAAAATAAAACTTCCTTTAATAGATTCAAACTCTAATACATGTTTTTTTCAAGATGCTTTCTCATTTTCTTGCCAGCAAAATTCCTTATCTATTGAAATCTTCATCAGTGGAGTCGCCAGGTGAATAATAAACAACCAAATATTATATCTAAGTCTTGTTCACCATCAAGAAATAGATCTCAATACTCGGGGAAAAATAACTTCGTGCCTTCGTCCCGGGCAACAACACCAAAAAATGTTGTATCTTAAGAGACAATCCCTCGGTTGTAAAAGGAATCAATGCTTAAGACATTTTAAAAGTGTGTCACATAAATAATTTTATCATGAGGTCTTTGTTCTATCACTTTGGAAACTAGTTTTCTAAAACCCTTAAAGATCTTTAATAATAAAAGATTTCACAATGTCATTGATTGCTGATATCTTAATGGAAAGGAAGAACTATAGAGGAAGCTCAAAGTAATATGTTGTAAACACTGAATCTATTACTTTTAAGATTCAGAGAGAATTCATGGAGAGAGAGGAAACTCAAAATAATAGGCTACAAACACAGAATCTATTACTTTTAAGTTCCAGAGAGAATTTGTAAAGGGAGAGGAGTTGGAGTGAAGGAGCGCTTATTAATGTTATTTAACTCTTACCTACAAACATAAATCAGAGACCAGCTGCTTCTTTACTTCACTTCGTTCAAGGAAAAAACAACATAAAATGACACAAGAAACACGAATCACCATCAACAGTGGTAGGAAACTTGGTGCTTCTTTCATTCACCCATCAGAAAAAGAAGTACAAAAATGTAGTCTCCAAGAGGTCTAGAACTCAGCGCCTTCTCTCTCTTTCTCTCTTCCTTAAATACAAACAAAATTAGTTTGTAACTGCTCGAGCCTCTTGAAACTCCTAGACTCTCTAAATTGTTAAACTACTTATTACATTACAATCGAGGACATCATTGTAGCTTCGATCTTAACAAAGAAAACAAAATAAAACTTGAAATATAATCCTTGTGCTGAATCTGATTTGTTGTTGATATGTCTCCTTTCGTTTCTGTTGTGATATCCTAACAATCTTCATAAACGCATCTCTACCCGACTCTGCCCATGATTTTGCGTTTTGAACATTGTTATCATGTCACCTACTACACGACTCTGCCTCTTCCACTCATGCCCGCAGCGTTTAGACTTTGATTAATAAACAATCGCAAACGCATACCGTTGTTCTTCACGTAGTGTTGGGTCTTTTCTTACCCAAGTCTGCCCTACGTTCAGACTTTACTTTGTAACTACCACAAGACTGGACTTTGAAAGATATTCCATTATCTTTGAAAAAATGTATCGTGTCCGCTTCTCTATCACATTTCAACATTCCAACGTTCTACGTTATAATTTGCTTTTTCCCTCCAATGTGATTTTTAGAAAGGAAAAGCCCATGTACCCGGACTTGAAAACATTTAGACTTTAGCAATAACTTCCATCGCGTCCGCTTCGTTATCGCATTTCGCATTTCGGCATTCATAACAAATTCATAAGTGCCATTCCTCCTGAGCTTGCAATGTGCGATAAAGGTAGGGATGACGTGGCAAGTGGAGGTGGGGCCGATCACATATCACAATCGGTGATATGAAACCTTATCGCATTTCAGCATTTATAGCATATTCCTTAGTGCCATTCCTCCTGAGATTGTGATGTGTAATGTGCGATGTGCGAGAGGGTCCCACAGCGGGACTTTAAATACTTTAGACTCGAGCTTCGAACTATATCACATCCGATTGTCGTATCGCATTTCGCATTTCAGCGATTTTAACCTTGTGCTATTCCTCCTGAGCTTTGCAATTGCGATTTGCGATATGCGATCAGGCCTTCCACATGTGATTGCGATTAAGCCTCCGAACATTGTTCTGCACTTGATCACAGACTTGTCCGAAATTGTGTGTACCAAATGAACCACAGATTTGTATATATATATATATAGGCATCTTCTCTTGTTTTAGGCCGACCATACAGCTTACTTGTAGGCCGACTTTAACATTGTTTATTAAGCCGACTTGTAGTGCACATCTCCCAGTGTTGATGAGGTAGTCATGAGGGTTGTCTAGAGCTATTCCTTCACAGTTTCATGAAAAGTTCTTTAAGGCATACATGACTCTTAATTTACATTTATAATCAAAAGACAAATCTTAATAGACATCAAGAAGAAGTCTATTGACCTATAATAAAAATCTTGCTCATGAAACCCATGAAGCAAGCATAACAAAAATACATTTTATCATCTTTGTCTTCTTCTTTACATAAATACATAATTACATTTTCAATATGAAGACCGATCCTAATTACACTTTCAACACTCTCTCTTAACTAGGGAGTTATTCATACATGTACATGATCACTTTCAAACTGAAGAATCTCATAATAAGAATTGGATTGATAATCACATCTGTATAGCATCATATCAACCAGCATTGTCCTAGTGCAAGGCCTTGACTAAAAAACCCCAGCTCTCAACGAGACAATGGGCTACAATGTTGGGGAGACACATGACTTATAGACACCATAGTCATTGTCTCTCCAAGGTACATACTCCACCCAGGTGTTCCCAAAGTATGACCTTCTTGGACTATCCTTTTCTTGGGGTAGCTAGCCCTCAAAGAATATCAATCCCCGACTACTCTTATCTTGAATGCCCTATCACAATCTCAAAGAGTATCGAATGACAGATGATTACCCAATCCTCCATTATGTCTTCCCAAGTGAAGACCAGAATGATGTGTCTATCCATTCTCTCCACATGGCTTTCACTGAGACTTACAGTTGTTAGTCCTAGTCTAGTGCATGACACATGTATTAGAGAATCATATACGTCACTCCCTCTTAACTCAAGAAGGGCATACTTCAAGTTTCTTGCTTGGAAGAAACTTATCATCAGGCTCCCTCTCAACCAGGGACTTGCAACAACAATTGTGATACACCCAGCTGCTCATGAAGAATTCCTCCCCTCAATTTCATGGATTTCGATATTGAGGAATCTTCAACCTTTGGCTCCATAGGGCACAGATCCATCACTTTCATCCTTGAGTCATGTCAGCTATCAGAGAGTGATTCATCAGACTTCCTTATTTGGAAGACCTATATGCCATGTTTCTTCTCTTCGAACCATCTCCTAAGGATTTTACATCCTTCCACATGATTGGTAGCTCTGCATAAACTCATCCAGATAAACATATATGCGTGAACTTTTAAGTCAAAAATTACCTCAGTGATGATCTTTCATCATGACATCTTCTTGTAGGCATCGGCATCCTTTATTCAGATTCACACATCTCCTAAATATATGTCTTGTCAAAGCTCTTTTTGTTTACCAAACTTCTATCAGAGTCTACATATCCTCCCAGGAGATCTCCTGGTCACATCTTCTTGGCTTCTGAATGATAAGCGCCTCTTTACATGATTGCACTTCATCATCTCTTCAATTCTTTCTATGCACAGCTCATACCCAGGAAATTCCAATATCCAGTTCCTTGTTTGTATATAACTACCTCATATTCCATATGAGGACATATTTAATTTTATTTGTTAGTGGCAACCTGTGCACCGTGAGAGATCCTCCTCCATAGATCATACTTCTAAAGATAGAAGTCCATTACCTACAACCATATGACATGACTTCACAGCATCCAGTGTCAGCATATATATATATATATATATATATATATACATTTTTCCTTTGAGTCATCCTGTAGCAATTTTACTAGAATGAAGAACTTCATTCCATTGACCTGCTTCATCAATATGTCATCACATCCTAATCCCAGAGTTTTGTAGCATAGAATACTGATGAAACCTTTCAGCTTTCTTTCTAATCAATGAATCCATAGTGAACTCCAATAGAAAATGTCAGCACCTGTTTCCATGATGACCCTTGATCTTGATGACTGCCTTCCATCAATGTTGTTTATCAATGAGGTTTTACAGAAGTTGTTTCACCAAGAGCTCCTACCATGCTTCTATCATGATGTTATTAATATACATTGCTTCTTGTCATACTATTTTACAACCATTAGAAATCACTTAAAGAGGAAGATGATCTCAACCATAATAGAGATCTCTTGCTTATTTCTTAGATTTCTTTATATCAAGTTCTTCCCTTATATCTGTGACATGGGTTGCTTACTTTTTCCTCTTGTCCTTTCTAGATTTAGGATAGTCCCTTTTATAAGGCCCAAGTTCATTACATCCAAAGCATCGTACTTTGTCCATACTTCTTTTATTCTGAGGACCAAATTTTCTGAATCTTCCTTTCTTTCCAGACATGCCTAGAAAGGCTTGATTCCCTTCACTTGATCATGTATCAGCTTAGGATTTCAATCTCATTTCCTCTATTTTACATAGAGACCATAGATCGTAGAATGGCGTTGCTTCTTTCTTCCCGTATAAGCTTG
Source organism: Pinus albicaulis (assembly GCA_034641835.2). Classification (NCBI taxonomy): domain Eukaryota; kingdom Viridiplantae; phylum Streptophyta; class Pinopsida; order Pinales; family Pinaceae; genus Pinus; species Pinus albicaulis. The sequence goes on along the minus strand of CM076570.1, from coordinate 614,936,473 downwards.
AAGTGAAGTTTCCCATTCTTCCAGTAGAGCATTCAGCACCACTATAGTCATCTCAATATCAAACATTACTTCTCCCAATTCCTGCAGTTGGTCTCTTATTTCAAAAATCCTCATAAAGTATGAACTGATTCCTTCTTCTCTTGACAATTTCATTTTGTATAGTTCTTGTCTTAGAGAGATTGCTTCTCCTGCAGTACTCAGAGAATAGCTCCACCAGTTTCTCATATATTTCTTTTGCAGTTTTTAGTTTTATACATAGGGTATGAGCAAGTCCTTAATGGATTCTATGAGAATCCTCTAGGCTCTGATTTCTCCTTTCATGTACTTGGCATGAGCTAGAGCATCTTCTTTTGAAGGTTGAATTGTGGATCCTTCAATATAGTCCATAATTTCGTTTTCAATTAAATTCAAATAGGTCCTCTTCTTCCATGCACTAAAGTTTGATGACCCAACCAACTTGTTGCTCTCTTTACAATAAGTCATTTTGACATATTTAAATAAGGTCATAGATACTTGAGTAGAGTGACTTCCTCCATTTCGCAGCTTCTTTGATAATGATGAAAATAGGAACTCCTTAGATTGAGTTCTCCGATGAAGGGATTCTTGAATCATTGATGATAAAGGATGTTTTCCAAAAAGATGATGTCTCTTCCAACAATGTCTTGAATATAACCTTTTGATTAGTGGATACTTTGAAGAATCTTCCTTGCAAACTGATATGACCTTTTAACCCAGACTTTGATCTTTGCTTCTTTGAGTGTCTTCTTGTCAAGTAGCCCTTGTGTTCGGCACCTAAGCTCTCATTCCATGTTGAGAATTTGGAGGGGCGAACATTAATTCAAAATCTCTACTTGATAATTACTTGTGAGCTTAAGTTATGTCTTCTCTCCTTAGATTATTAGATCTTTCATCGAGTTAATTATCAAAACACAAGAAACACAAATTTAGGCTCTTCAAGCCAAGGCCAAAACCTCTCCCTCTTGGAGAGAAAAACCCACAAGAAATTCTACTTATAGACTTTCAGATGACAAGTACCATGACCATGACACAGACCCTTATCCTTGTGTACCTTCAAGATATCATCACTGCTTCTAATGACTCCTTTCCTGCACCTTCCTACACTGATCTGCAACGTTCAGCACCCGCCTTGGATTCTTCTTTCTATGCATTATTATTATTACAGCCTTGTATTCTGCACTTTATTACAGACCTTTCTCAATACTTCACGGCAGCCCTAGGATCTCGGAACTTGTCCCTTTTCTTCGCATTTACTTCAGCTTCTTTTCTTATACTTAATATAGCCATGTTCTTGCTTTTATTTTAGATAGGTATCACCGAGGATTACCCAGACTTATCTGAACTTTAACTTCAGACTAATCCGCACTTGAACTCTGACTTGATCCTTACCTTAATCCGCACTTGAACGCTGTAGGACGCAGCCCTTATCTGCACTTTATCACGGTCTGCTTCAACACTTTATTCTGCACCTTAATCCAGATGTATGCTTCCCTAACTTCGCATTTGTCACAGACTTTACTATGCTGTAATACCTCAGAAATATCTGCACTTCTTTCTATCCTTAACCCACACTTGTTCCTATCCTCAAGTCCACACTTGATCACAGACTTGTCCGAAATTCTGTACCAAATGTACCGCTGATCTGTATATATATAGAGGCATCTTCTCTTGTTTTAGGCCGACCATACAGCTTGCTTGTAGGCCGACTTTAACACCGTTTATTCAGCCAACTTGGAGTGCACATCTTCCAGCGTTGATGAGGTAGACATGAGGGCTGTCTAGAGCCATTCCTTTACAGTTTCATGACAAGGTCTTGAAGGCGTATTCTGATGACTAGACTCTTCATATACATGACTCTTAATTTACATTTATAACTAGAAGACAAATCCTAATAGACATCAAGAAGAAGTCTATTGACCTATAATAAAAATCTTGATCATGAAACCCATGAAGCAAGCATAACAAAAATACATTTCATTATCTTTGTAATCTTCTTTACATAATTACATAGTCAATATGAAGACCGATCCTAGTTACATTTTTCAACAAATTCACCTACAAGGCCAAGGGCCATAATCAATGTTTACAAGCTTACATTAGGTACGATCTGTGAAATGGAAGGATATACTTGGGGGTTTTCCCACAAAGTTATCATTGGGAAAAAAGAGAGAGATATATGATAGTAATGGTTTTGTTTCCAATTCAACACAAATAATTTTGTTTGTGTGCAACATTTTAGACCGGAAATTCCTCTAATGATTATCATAAGATTTGGCCAATAAGTTACATTTATACGCCATTAATGATATGCAAATGAGTCGCATTTATTAGCCATTAATGGAATGCATATAAATATCTCGTAAGATTAGTCTACCTACGAACACAATATCAGCTCCAAAAGCACCTAGGATGGCATGATGGTTTTTCCTATAAAACTTTTGAAAAGGAGTTGAAACCAACCTTCACACCAGGCCTTTGATTGCTTCCCTAATCATCTAAGGGGCAAATGCAAAATATACACCAAGAACATGAACAAAGAAGCACTGTCACAAACCTCTAACGCACATAGATGATTGTACAAACCTTGATTGTAATATATACCCTGTCAAATCCCACAGGGGGCATCTTTGGCCAGTTGCGATAAGGCTCAAGGAGTAGGCTTCCTCACCCTCGTGGAGTCTCAACCCTTGTTAAGTCATAAATTACTGGTATATCTGGCTTACAGGCTGTTGGATATACTCTTGGTGTTATAGTTGCAGGCACTAGGTTTGATCTTGGACCTCACCTAGATTACTCCAACGAGTTATTGATTCACCATGGTAAAAAAAACAGACACCCTGTTAAATATGTAGGAGAGAACATCAAAGTACAAATTGTTATAGAGTCTAAGAAATGATGTCTAAAAAGAATAATGCAGGGATTCAAAAACTGTTTAAATTGAAAGCCTCCACGTGTTTAACATATTGTAGTTGCACGCTGTTGGAACACATATTAATGTTAACATGCTAATCATTTTCTTCTGAAGGAATTTGAACAAACCAGAGCCCAATTGACGATTCTGTCATCAGGGTCACTTCCTTTAAACATGCTATTAAACTTTATAATAGCTATTTGGTAATCAAGAGATTTGATACCTACTACAAACATACAACTGGCCTACATTAAGTCAACTAGGAAACTGAGGCCACTATATTATATCTGTTAGTAGACAAAATGAAATGGAAAGGGAAGAAATAAAATTTGCGAATGAACTTAATCCATAACATGCCTAGCCAAAGACCATCTTTCACATACCACTGGATTACTTATAGCCACAAGTAAAGATGAGATGTCCGGTATTACTGTGGTATTGGATGACATTAAAATAGAAAGGGAAGAAGTACCATGGAAATGGATTAATCCATATCTATGAATAATCAGGCTAAAGATAACGTCTCACTAGGTACTCATAGCTATAAGAAAATGCTTTTTTCTGCATTTCCGCATTCTTCTGAAAGTCAATCAGAACTGCGGTTCAGCCTCTCCTACCTCCCATTTTAAGCTACTAAAACTTGCGTACAACAAAAAACTATCCCAACCCCTCCTACCTAGAGGGATAATTAACTTGACTAACAGATCAACTCGTTTCTCAAAATTTTGGACATATAATATTGTTTTGTTATTCTTCGGTAACATTCCTAGAGAAGATTGTCATAAGACTGGACTCTGCCACATTGAAATATCATTGATGAGATCCCGAAGTTGATCTATAAGAACCTTCAAATAATGATTCTTTTTAAAAGCCTCCTGCACAATACAAGAACAGTCGTCAATCAATGAATTCAAAAGCGTCTGAACTGAAAACAAATAATGATTGACAATTATTATGGACTTGAAATAAAAGTTTGACAAATGTTTTGTACTTGACTCTTTTCATCTTGCCAATTCATATTCATAGCAGCATTTAGGAACAGCAATTTCAAAGGTCATTTTAAAAGCAAAATTCAAAGATGACACAAGTTAATTACACCAATGACCACACATTTACACGTGAGAGTACAAGCTGAAACAAAATTGTCCCACTAGAAATATTATTAAGCATAATTCTCCCCACTTTCATGATTTTTGTTGTGTCCTCTAACACATTAATACAGAACTGTCCATAAAACCACAAAAACTTGACTTCACCGTCCACCCACATTTTAGTAAATTCAGCCTGGGGAACTCAAACTACGCTATAATACATGTGAACTTCATATAATTTATAGCTGCACTATGTATTAAAGAAATGGGCCTCCTATAAATTAAAACATTCTTTATGCAGTCGTGATGTATTAGTGATGTTGACAAGCGACTTGTGCCAAAACAAAAATATACCTGTCCAGTAACTTGATGTTCTACGTTTTGCATATTTGAATATATTGATAGTTGCAAGGAAGAATTTATTTTGGGAAAAAATAAAAAGATACTGCAGTAAAAATTAGTCTGGTTTCTCAGAACAAATTACTGTCAACCAGACAAATGTGAAATCTAAAGCTTGCAAAGAACACAATACATGCTTAAAACTTTTCTTCCAAAGTATTGAGAGAAAACTGTGAAGGTAACACATTTGCACAAAATTAAATCCTCATAGAGAACAATACCTCTCTCAGCTCAGTGGCTCGCTGCTCTAGTTTCTGTATTTCATCTTGTTCTGTTCTACATTCTATGGCCATTGCGACATCTCCCTCCTGCTGTTTACTCCACATTATAGATCATTAAGATTCAACATGGAAAGTTTATGTCTGTGCAGAGAATGCAAACCAAAAGACAACAAGAATTGGAAGCAAAAAAATCTCAAGCAAAGCATAAACTTCTCAATTGTTACAATGCATGGTGCTCATCATATTCCCAAGATAATTTATAGCGCGACAGTGTTTAGTATATTGAATATTCGTAATTCTTTGTAATGTAGCTATGATTATCAAATTTATAAGAGGATTAGAAACATAATATAAACATGCAGTGCTCTTCTTTGAAATGTTTCCCTCAGTCAAAATCATCATAAACGAATAGACTTACTGATACCCTGGTATCCTATCCAAAAGTGTTAATTTTAAGTAGTTTATCTAATTTTTCAGCCGGAGGTTTAAGCAGTCAAAGAAATTCTGAACTCGATTCTGTACCCAATTCCTAGGACTAATGTTCAGAAATCACAATGACTACTTATATAAACAACACAAGAACATTGCTATTCGGTTTCTCTAGGTTGGTTGGGAGGAATGACTGTTATTCTCCCTGCCCAGGTTCAATTTCCGCAAGTGACATGATGAGCTTTGTGCAGTCTGAACAGTCCCTTGAGGACCAAAACATGTATATTCCTCGTATGGAATATAAAGATACTTTTCATGGAGAAATAAATAAATAAAACAACACCAGAACATTGTGGAAAAAGTTATCAAATAGAACGATAACAGATGAATTTGAAGACTTTGGTGTGTCGACTCTTTAAAAGAACCATCTGCAAGAAAACTGAAACTAAACAAAACCCCGAGAGTATAAGAAAACATTGCTAAAGAGGTGCTAGATAACTCAATCCAGAGTCGATTCTGCCCGCTGCAAATAAATTAAGATGGCTATGCCTCACCATTGAATGTAACAAACAATTCCCAACAGGCTGCATCCTATGTTCTAATGACATTCTAAGGTTTTCTTGCAAGACATCAAATGATTTAGCCAAAAAAAATCAGGACAAGGACTTTTTGGTACCACAACTATGCAGTTCAAATAGAACCTTTTGCAGATGCAATAACAATCAAAAATATGTTTAGACTCCTAGAGTCTGAACAGATACAAATTATTCACGAAATATGGATTTCACTTAGATTTGAGGCTGTGACAATGATGGAGCCTAGGGTTTCTGGCATCGGGCTACTAGGGTTTGCTGCAGGATGACAGCTCTAGATGCACGGATGGTGTCTGATGTCAGATCCCTGTCAACATCTGGACAGCACTCAGCAGCAGGCAGATGTTTTTGGGGCCTCATACACACCAGGCGCAGCTGGAGGTTTTTTCGCGTATCGGTAAGGAGGGTAAACCATTTTCATTGCTGTCACAGTTCAGACGTTTCCATCTGCACAAGGAAGTTACCAGGAGAAAGGAGAATTCAGTGCAGTAATTTTTATATTCACTCAAGGGGAAAATGGTTAGTCCAAGAGACTCTGTCGATCTGGAACCTGAGCCGGAAGGCATCCTATCGGTTTGGGGCCTTGAGCCGACTCAGCAGAATCTAGACAAGGCCAGGCTCCCAGCTAGATCCCCAGCCAGCAAAATGGGTCTCTCTGGGCAGGAGCGGATAATTGAAGGTGGTTTATGGTTTATGGAGGAAGGTAAGATCATCCCCGCCACAACAGCTATTTGGAAATCTGACAAGGATCATCAGGAAGGACAAACATCACCAGCGAAAACTGCGGAACAATCACTCGGGGCAGCAGGAGAACTTCAAGTAAGACCCATAAACTCTCTGGAAATCCCTGAGATTGTAGGGTTTACGAGAGGGCTAAAGGACGTTGTGAAGAGTTGTGGTCTCTGAGAGACTGAGGGGTTAAATACTTTTTTGGCCAAGGATTTGCATGCAAAGGACAAGGTGTAAATTTATGGAGATGTTCTATGCTTGATGCAACTTTACTTTTCGCCACAGCTCAAATAAAATGCTGATAGAACATACCAGTGGATCTATAGAAGACAAACCAGAAACAGAAAAATGTGGTGGTGCGTTACGGCGGTCAACAGGATGCTTCAACCAACAAAGTCCCCTTGGTCAGCCAACCCAGCATGTGTCACAACAGCCCTCAAAACAGCCACATGGTCAAATCAAAGTCAACCCCAGAAAAGTCAACGCTGCCCCAATGGCAGCAACGGCAACAATGGCAACAACAATGGCAGCAACGGCAACAACAACGGCAGCAACGGAAACAACAAAGTCTTCGTCCTTCTTTCCCACGTGTGAACTGAAACTACCTCCAAGGAGCTCGAACCAATCAGAAGAGGAGAGATGATGTGTGAGGATGAGATGATTGAAATGTCCTCCAACGTTGACTCTATTTATATCAATCACTGAGGTGTGTGACACATTTGCTGGGGGTGTAAAACCTTAAGGCCGACCTGCACATATTTGAAATTATTAAAAGTAAATTCAAAATAAATGTTTTGCTCATCGGATTAAGATCAATTGTAGATCGATCTTACACCTCTCCGAAGGAGGAACCCAATAAAAATATTGGTATCTTCATCTGAGCATCACAACATGGAGTTTGGACCTAGTTGTCCAATTTTAACACTCCCTCTCAACTAGGGAGAACTCCATCCACCTATGCAATCAAACATCGTGCGTCATCCCGCCGTAACTTGCTTTGTTGGCCTCTTTATTTCAGAACAATAATGGGTCAGTCACAAAGACATCATTCCCGGCTAACAGATTTAGCCCAGAGGTCTGAAACCTCTATAGGACTCACAAAGAGTCTCATACCAACTCGAAGTTGGTTTATCTAACCTAAAGTCAATAGGAGGTCCGAAACCTCACTTGGACTCAAGAGAGTCATATATACTAACCCAAAGTTAGTCTCACTGACCCGAAGTCAGTTGGAGGTCCGAAACCTCACATGGACTCAAAGAGTCACATACCAACCCGAAGTTGGTTAATCTGACCCGAAGTCAGTAGGAGGTCCGAAACCTCACTAGACTTGATCCCAGATCAAGTGGTTGGAGACGTGCCATCCTAGATAGAGAGTACGGCAATCTCTGATGCGTCCATCAGTATTTGCTACTAGTCTCTAGCTTTTCCCACCTCATTGGCCAAATGAGAGGTACTTCCCATGAGTCCGAAACTCAGTGGGTAGGATGCATACAAGGCACAGATCATGAGAGGTGAACCTACTCAAATATCATAAAGGTGGGGCGGAAGCACCACAAGGTTCGGTAAGCCTAACCCCGTGTGTGCTTATAGCTCCAAGGAACTATCCCCAAGGCCCCCCCAGAGCTCCCAGAGCTCATCGTCCAATAGGACCCTCAGAATAGGGTCGTTCCACGATTCCAAGATTCTCACGAAAGGTTAGGAACATGACCTTCCTCAAGGGCATTGTGAGAATATCTGCGACTTGCTCATTAGTTCCTATATGATCGAGCCTTACGACGCCTCGCTGTACCATATCCCAAATAAAGTGGTACCAGCCATCAACATACTTGGATCATTTGTGGAACACGGGATTCTATGACAAACGAATCCCCCTCGGGTTATCACAAAGGATAACGGTGGCATCTAGCACATGCTCGAACAGCTCACTGAAGAGCTTTCGCAACCAAGTGACTTCACAACAAGCCATACATGCTGCAATGTATTCGGCCTCAGTGGTGCTCAAGGCTACCGACTCTCGTTTCCTGCTCGAAGCAGATCTACGTGTGAAGCAGCATCCAGATGTGCTCTTGCAATCCACCACACTGCCAGCCCAATCGACATCAATATATCCGAGTGTCGTGCTCCCGGTAGTGTATCTCAGCCATGGTCTATCGTGCCCCAGAGATACCTCAAGAGTTTCTTGGCACCATGTGTTGACTCAAAGTGTTCACTGCACAACATACGTCCGGACGGGTGTTCACTAAGAACATCAAGGCCCCTACGAGTTGAAGATACTCGGTAGGATTTGCTAGCACGGGCCCAGCAGCGCTGCCACTTAACTTCTTAAAGTTGAGCTCCATTGGTGTCGACCCGGACTTATAGTCCACCATACTAAATCTTTCCAGAAGCTTCACAATGTATTTTCCTTGAGAAAGGAAAATCTTGCCAAGTCTCTGACAGACCTCCAGGCCTAGGAAATAGTGCATCAGTCCTAGGTCCTTTATCTCGAACTCAGCAGCAAGCTCCCTCTTGCACTAATTAATGAGAGGGTCAGCACCTATCAGGAAGAGGTCATCCACATACAGCACTAGAATGAGAGGCTTCCCTTTGACAACCTAGAAGTAAAGGTTCGGATCAGCATTACTTCGAGTGAAACCCAACTTCATCAAGTAGCTATCTATCCTCTCGTACCAAGCTCTGGGTGCTTGCTTTAGCCCATAGAGGGCTTTCTTCAACCTACAGACATGGGTGTCTCGATCATGGACTTCGAACCCCAGAGGTTGCTCCACATATACCTCTTCCTTTATCGCACTATGTAGAAATGTGGCCTTCACATCCATCTGATGAAGTCTCCATCCTTGCGTAGCAACAAGGGCTATAATAGATCGAATGGTGGTGTATCGGAACACAGGTGCAAATATGTCATCATAATCTATGCCTTCCTTTTGAGAGAAGCCACGTGCAACGAATCTTGCCTTGAATTTTTCAGCGCTTCCATCAGATCCATGCTTGATCTTGTAGAGCCATTTCGAGGTGACAACTGCTTCGTCCTTCGGTCTTGGAACCACATCCCAGACATCATTCTTCATAATGGACTCATACTCTTCGTGCATAGCATCCTTCCAGACTTGATGCTTTACGGCTTCTTCAAAAGATCCAGGCTCGGATTGTACAATAGTACTCATGGCTGCTAGATACCCTTGGTATCTATTCGGCTTCTTGCTTTCACTGAATGACCCCCTTTTTGGGTTGCATGTCCCTCAGCATCCTCGAGAGTGTCCCTGAGCCATTATGGTCTCTTTCCCAGTGAAGGAGGTGGATCAATCGAGTCCATCGGTCCTTCAACATCATGCATTGTTTCATCCTTCAGTTCTTCTTGATTTCCAGGCCTTGCTTCATGATCTTCCTCAGATCTCGGAAGATTGACTACTTTCCTCAGGGAAGTATCTTCATCAAAGGTGACATCGTGGCATATCTCCACTTCCCTTTGACCAAGCACATATAATCTATAGGCCTTCAAAGTTTCGCTGTAGCCCACAAGCATTGTGGTCTCCCGCTTGATGTTGGCTCCTCTACAAAATTTCTTGAACTCGTTCGTCTCATATTCAGTGCCATTATCAGTCTGTCGGATAGCATCTCATGTCATTGCTCCTAGTGGACTTCCTCCAACCTGGTAGAGTGTATTAATTCTAGACCCAAACGTGATAGCTTCCTTGAACCTCTTCTTCCACATGTGCACCTTTCCATCAGTGAATGCCACATTAAAACCTTTGTCTTCCATGGCCAGTTTGGACACAAGTTTCTCCTTCTAATTAGGTACATAGAGTACATCCTGCAAGCGGAGGACTTGACCTTGAGACAAGTGGAGGGTCACAGTCCCTGTCCCTTTCATGGGATATGTGGCATTATCTCCAAGGATAATTTCCAGATTTGTATCCTTCTCAACCATATCAGAGAGTGCTTCCTTGAAGCCAGTGATGTGCCTTGAGGCACCACTATCTATCAACCAAACATCCATAGTGTCGGGTGGAGATGCAGTAAAGAGGGCAGATACAAGAATGAATTCATTTCTTTTATCAACAACCTTTGATTCCTCATACCTAGAATTTCTTGACCTTTTGAAAGGTTTATCATTTCCGCCGGAGGGAGCCTTCCTCTTTCCCTTGAACCTGTTGTTCCTTTGATTGTCATCACCATCGGGAGAATCCTTCTTGAAAGGAGATTCTCTAGCATAGTGACTTGGCCTATGACAACTGTAACACTTGCCCTTCTTTCCTTGTGCCCCTGCTCTTCCTTTGATCTTTGGACCACCAAAGTTCTTCTTTCTAGAATGAGCAGTGTAGGCAGCATTCCCTTCATTTTCATACTCCTTCATTCTTGTCTCTTCTTGAACGCATCTCAACAGTACCTCGTCAAAGTCAAGTATCACATTATTATTAAGAATGGTAGTGTTGAACACATGCCATTCAGATGGGAGCCCTCCAAGTGCGGTGAGTACCATCTCTTGATCCGCTATTGTCTCCCCAATAGCCAGCAAATTGTTCCTGATCTCGGTCAACTTCAGAAAGTATGATTGGACGGATTCATCCCTGCCTTTCTTCAGATTCTTCAATTGATTCTTGATGAATAGTACTTGATTCGCATTGTTGGCCTTGAACATGAGAATCAATTTATCACACATCTCTTTGGATGTGCCCAACTTAGAGATGTAGGCCACCAGACTTTTATGAATCAATTCCTTGATCATCAGCTTTTCTTTGATCTCCCCCTTCTTGTACTTTGTTTTGGCAGCAGCAGTAGCAGTGGATGGAGGTTCTTGGATTTTACCCTGCACATAGTCCATGACATCTTGGTCTTCCAATTTGAGATCCAATATCATCTTCCAAGCATGGAAGTCATCCTTTCCAGTCAATTTGTCATCCTCCTTGAAGCCATAGTTTGTGGAACCCATTTTCTTCTTCGGTGATTAATATAAATTAGAGCTTGTCTTCACCTCAGCTCTGATACCATGTAAATTTATGTAGATGTTCTATGCTTGATGCAACTTTACTTTTCACCACAGCTCAAGTAAAATGCTGATACAACATACCAGTGGATCTAGAGAAGACAAACCAGAAACAAAAAAATGTGGTGGTGCATTACGACAGTCAACAGGATGCTACAACCAGCAAAGTCTCCTTGGTCAGCCAACCCAACATGTCACAACAACCCTCAAAACAGCCACATGGTCAAATCAAAGTCAACCCCAGAAAAGTCACACTGCCCCAATAGCAGCAACACCAGCAACAACACCAGCAACGACAGCAACACCAGCAACAACGGCAGCAACAATGGCAACAACAACGACAGCAACGGCAACAACAACGTCTTCGTCCTTCTTTCCCACGTGTGAACTGAAACTGCCCCCAAGGGGCTCGAACCAATCAGAAGAGGAGAGATGATGTGTGAGGATGAGATGATTGAAATGTCCTCCAACGTTGACTCTATTTATATCAATCACTGAGGTGTGTGACACATTTGATGGGGGTGTAAAACCTTAAGGCCGACCTACACATATTTGAAATTATTAAAAATAAATTCAAAATAAATGTTCTGCTCATCGGATTAAGATCAATTTTAGATCGATCTTACACCTCTCCGAAAGAGGAACCTAATAAAAATATTGGTATCTTCATCTGAACATCACAACATGGAGTTTGGACCTAGTTGTCTAATTTTAACACAAGGGCTCGGCCCAGAGAGTAGACAGAACCCATGCTATAAAAATCGCTCAGAAGAAGGGAGAGGCAACGATAAGTGAACCCCAGCAAAAAGACGGTGAAAAAATCTCTTTATGGAAAGAAAGTTTGGGTGGTCGTCTGGTGCAGAAGGTCAAAGACAATCAAGGTCTCTCTGCAGCGGCAAAGGAGGTACAATAAGGAAACACAATCCAGATTCCAAGCAATCCCAGGTAAGGAGAATGGCGAAGGGTTGGAGGTCGACCTCTTGGGGGCCTCAGAGAACAAGAGGCAGTTTGTAGAGATTGGGGAGGTTACAAGACAAAATATATTGAGAGAAGGTCATCAAGAAGAGGCCGCCGAAGCTTGTGCTCTCTCGCATGGACTGTTGAACCAAACAGAAGGCCCAGATAAGGGGAATGCCTAGTTTTCAGTCTCCAAGAGGATGAAAGGTACATGCATTAGGAAAAAATTGGAAAACCCTAACCTAGTCCTCAAGGTTGACATCCAAATTGATAAGGCCATGGAAGCTTCAAAACTTATCATTGTTGGGAGAGCAAAGGGAAGATTATATTCTGCTAGCAACATCGTTGACTGGATATTGAAGGCTTGGAGGGGAGCACCGAAAAAATGAGTCAGAGGTGATCATAGTAGCTCGGGGGTGGTTTATGGTCAAATTCAGCAAACATGAAGCACTTGAATGGGTTCTTGAGCACAACTGGTGTTTCCGGCCCTCGCCAATTCTATTCAAGAAATGGACTCCACTCATTGATGCAAAAAGAGAAAAAATTGACGAGATACTAGTTTGGGTCCATCTCCCATCCCTGCCTCCTCAACTCTGGACAGAAGACGTTTTTAAGGTGATTGGGCACAAATTGGGTCTCTTTCTTTCAGCAGACATGTCTTTTAAGGAGACCAAAATCACGATAGTGGCCCGAATCCTGGTAAAGCTAGACCCAATGGAGGGACTAGCTGAAAAAATTGATCTGCACCTTCAAGGGTACTCACACACACAGATAATTGATTATGAGGAACTGCCCTTTCGATGCCATTGATGTCACAAACATGGCCATCTAGCGCAAGACTGCCCTCTGGGGTTTCGCAGAAGAAGAAGAGAAAGAGGTTCTCCAAGAGTTGAAGAGTCTTGCAAATTTTGAAGATGAAGGGGCAAACAAGACTCGGGAAGCAGGGGAGCAACGGGATGTTGGTCACGACCCGATGAGGTTGAAGAAGACCCTCATCAGCTATTCGGAGACCAAGAAGATCAGGAGAATGGTCAACGACTAGAAGCTCAAGATGTTCATGAACCCATCAGTCCTCTTCCCCAGCCTGCGGGTGCTACTTTACCACCCCCCCCCCCTCTTTATCCTCAATTTTGCACTCTTTACTTGATGTATTTTCAAGGCCTGGTCCCTCCAGGCCATTGATATCAAATATGCTTCTATTATGCATTTTGTAATTTGGTCTGGACAGTATCATTACATCTATCCTTGCCCTTAGTATTTCTGTGTCTTCCCCTACCGATCTTGAGCCGGCATCTTCCCCCCATTCATCCTCTTTGGCCTCTCACTACAACCTGTGTCTGTGGGACAAGAAGGATCTATCCAATGCCTCAATAGGGGGACTAGGCGAAGTTCATGAACTCCTTTAACCAAGAAGACTAGAGGTAGGAAAACAAATATTTCCAAGGCCTAAATTAAAGATAAATTGGATATAACAGATGGGAAACAACTCTCTCTGGAAAGGGCGCTTAGAGCAGCGCAAGCCCCTAAGGTGGGTGACAAATGATTGTTTTATCCTTCAACTGCAGAGGGTTAGCTAGCACCCCCAAGAAGCTAGCTTTGAAAAACCTTATCAAGAACACTTGCCCAGATGTCCTTATGACACAAGAAACCTTAGGTATTGGTGAAACTGTATCGGCATCTCTCAATAAAATGATGTTGGGTTGGTCTTTTGTGACCTCTGATGCAAAGGAAAGATCAGGGGGTTTAGCTGTGGGATTCAAAGACAGCAGCCTTAGGCTCTTAAACTCTTGGGGTTCAAATCTGTTTCTGGTTGTTGAGGTTTATTCCTCTAAGCTTTGCATGGACCTCTCCCTCATCAACATTTAAGGCCCATGTCATGACAAGGTCATTTTTTCGAATTCCCTTCTATCTAAATCCTTCATAAGTGCTCCTAATGTAGTGGTGGGAGGGGATTTCAATTCCTCTTAGGGCATGTCTAAGACCTGAGGGCCATAGGCTCAAGCTGATCCTCTGGCTGAATTCATTGTGAACAAGTTGATGGCCAATAAGCTAATAGATATTAATTTGATCAAAAACAAACCAACCTAGAGGAACAAGCGCTCAGGATTGGCTAGGGTGGCAAAGAGGTTGGATCATTTTCTGATAAACGAAGATCTAATCAGCAGAATTTCCTTTTTTAGGAAATGGGTAGGGATGGGAGGAGAATCGAACCATTTCCCTATTCTCCTGGAGCTGAAAGGGAGTAGTAGGAACGTTGGAAGCCCTTTTAAATTAAACTGAGCCTGGCTCCAAGAGGAAAGCTATAATGAGTTGGTAAAGGCCACCTGGATCCCTCACTCCCCTGAACAAGGCCCTTCCACAGCTCAACATTTTATGGAAAATCTCAAAAGAATGAAACACGCTACAATAATCTGGGCAAAAGAAAAAAGGATAAGGGAAGAGGTAGAATTAAAAAACATTGAAGCAGTCCTAGAAAGACTGGAAAGACCGAATGGCGATGGATATGAGATAGAAGAAGCAAAGGAAAGGGTAAAACGGTTGTAAAGTACAAAAGGAAGATCCTAAAATTCAAAGAAAAACAATGGAGACTAAGCAAAGTCATTTGGCTAGCTTCTAGGGACGAAAACTCAAAGTTTTTCCCAAACTATGCAAGAGGTAGAAAGAACATAGATACTATTTGGGAAATGAAAAAAGAGGATGGAAGTACAACTAAAATTTTTGACGAATTAGCATCAATGGGGAGAGACCATTTCAAAGCACTCTTTAGAGCCCCAGAACAAGCAACTATAGCAAAAGTAATTCAAGTCGCCCAATTATTCCCTAGATACGCAGAAGAGGAAGAAAATGATCAACTCTTAGCTTCAAACATGAAAGGAGAAGTAGGAGGAGTCATCAAATCTATGCGGAAAGACAAAGGCCAGGGACTGGATGGATGGACAGTTGAATTCTTCCAACATTTCTTTGAGCTGATAGGGGATGAGCTTACTCGAGTGGTGGAGGCATCTCGGATCAAAGATCTACATTCTTGGCTCTGATTCCTAAAAATGATGATCCCAAGACCGGAATTTAGACCAATCTCTCTTTGCAATTGCCTCTACAAGATAATAGCCAAGATCATAGCCATCCAGCTAAAACCTATTCTATCAAAAAATGTTTCCAAGGAACAATTTGGTTTTTTAGATGGTCAGCAAATTCACGAAGCTATATGAAGCAAACAAAGTTCCTTCTCAAGTTAAATATTCCAAAAGACTTGAAATATCAAAATATCCATGAGGATACAAATATTATTATATATAAACTGTGTGCAGAATGAGATGATTGAGAATTACAAATGAGACTTGTTTATATACCTAGGCAGGTGCCTCTTCACGAAAGGTCATGTCTTATCAGACATGACCTTTCAGCATAATTACTAATCAATTAATTAATCATTATTTACATTATTTTATTCATTACATTGCCTTCCTCAAAAAGATTTATCCTCAAAGCAACTTCTTCATTCTTGTTAGTGGTGATTTTGTCAATTTTCTTTTGCATATTTTGTATCACCTTTTTACCTTCTTGAGAAATTACCTTTGAAATTTCTTGTATGTCTTCAGGCATCACTAAATTTGGCTTCAAGCTAACGTCGTGCAGCGTTATTTTCTTCTTTTTATAGGAGTGTCAAAAACTGCTTTTGATGAATGATGAATGTCAAGCATTAAGGATGAATGACCCTAGTGATTCCATCAAGAGCAAACCCAGAACTATATCACTATCATTGCAAAATAAGGTTTTAACGGTGAATTGCGAGACAAAGGAATACTCCCCAATACTTGGGGGTAAATTCCTTATGTCGTATTGTTTGTCATTTGCATGAAATGAATTTGTTTCAGTTATATTTGATTCATGGATCACTAATTGGTTAGCACATTCAGTACTAACATAATTATTCTATCGAGTAAGATCGATAGATATGAGAACCTCCTTTCCCGCAAGTGGCCATTTGATTTCAATTAGTGCATAGACACACATACTATAATTTTTAGGAAATCTTCCATTACCAGTTTCCATTTCACTTCGCTGATAATTTCGTCCACAATACTTTAACTATGGGGTTTATATATATTAACAAATTTTGGAATATGATATTGTATTTCCCCTTTTTATATATCAATACCTTTTGAATATTTATTTATTTAAATAATCCTTTGCACTTTGTACTTCAAACTTCTCTTATATATATATATATATATATATATATATATATAAAGTGCACTTCACTTCTCTTATATATATATATATATATATATAACTAGATCTTGCTTTTCTATCTAATGCTTTATGGTTTTCTTTTATGAAGTGATCTTTTATATCATAAAATAATCCACTTATGATTACCTTCACTTCAATGTTCTTCGAACAATATATATCTTAACTCTTTTATTTTACTTATAAATGTACTTTTTCATTTTATTTGATAATAAATCTTCCTTCTAAAGCTTCTTTGTTATACCACTTAGGTACTTTGGTAGTAATAATGTACTTTTTATAATAATTTTCTTTTTTAATATTTTCCTTTATATGTACTTTTATAATATTTTTCTTTTATATAGAACTATGCTTGCTTCTTAAAAACTCTAAATACTTTCTAATAAGACATTATGTGAAATCTTTTGTCCACTTTTATTTAATGGCTTTCCAAACTTATATAATAGCCTACTTCTTCGAATTTCCACGTATAGCACAATGTTTAAAGTCAAGTATGAAAGTCAATTCTTTTCTCCTTAATGCAACCTTTCAATTACTTGAATCTTTGATCACAGATAGTTAAAAACTACTTGAACAACGACGAGTATTATTCTTAAAAGAACATTTTTTTTTAATTACATGTATACCAATTTTATTTAGACCATAAATCTGATTTGGAGAGTCACGTCTATGGAAAGGTGGGTTGCGATTGTAGGCAGTGATCGTGACTGCAAGATAACACCCAGACGGTGGTTGGTAGGTAGGGTCAATGGTGAGAACAATACGATTTCAAACTCAATTGGCAATGGATCTGCATATTTGAATGTGCAGCGGTTGTTGAGGGTGTGGTTTCCCAATAGTGGGGAATTGACATAGTAGCGAAATTGACACAATAGTAAAACGAGATTTGATGTCAGTGGAGATTGGTTGAAGATTGCGGTAGTGTGCTATGATAACCGGTGGCAGGTGCGACTGAGAAGATCCGGTGTTGCAGTGTGAGGGATCATCAAATGGTAGATCAATGGTGTTTTTCTCGGTGGGTGATGAGGATGACTATCAGACACAACAAGTACATCGACAACGTCGACTACCAAATGAAGTGAAGGCTACGGAGGAAGTGATCCACAAAGTTGATAGAGGGTCTACGGAAAAGCAACAATGCTAGTCCGAGGTCGATTTGCAGCGATCTCTTGGTGGCAGTGACTGGCAATGGATGCGGGATGGTAGAAGCACAACAATGAAACAAACACGATGTCTAGCAGATGCGTGGACAGGGAAGTAGCGGTGTCAAAATGACAACCCGCGGTTTTGGGTATGTCTCAACGTTGCTGGCCCGAATAGTAGCTGTAGGTTTTCTTTTTCTAAGTTGCCTTTTTCTTTTTTTCATTTTTTGTTTTTTTCTTCAATATAATTTTTTTTTAATGTATTTTTTTTCACTTCCCTTTTATGATATGTATTTTTCCTCTTCCTTTTTTTATTTACTTTTTTTTTATCTTTTGACTTTTTTGACTTTTTTCTTTTTTTCAACGTCCCCTTTTTTTTTAAACTTATTTCTTCTTCTTTAAAAAAAAAAATGGCCAAGGGCCTCTGATGAACTCAGTAACAGTAGCGGAAAAACTCCTAAGGTTTAACGAAACGCTTCGACGGCAACAATGTTGACGAATTTTTGATGGCCAAGGGCCTGGATTGGAGAGCGTGGCTCTGTGCAGCGTGAGCAGCCAGAAGATCGACTGCTTTGATACCAAATGAAGCGAACAAAGTTCCTTCTCAAGTTAAATATTCCAGAAGACTTGAAATATCAAAATATCCATGAGGATACAAATATTATTATATATAAACTATGTGCAGAATGAGATGATTGAGAATTACAAATGAGGCCTGTTTATATACCTAGGCAGGTGCCTCTTCACGAAAGGTTATGTCTTATCAAACATGCCCTTTCAGCCTAATTACTAATTAACTAACTAATCATTATTTACATTATTTTATTCATTACACTATAGGTGTTGCTCAAGAATCTATGCACAGCATTAAAAAGAGCAAAAGAAAAGGATTGATAGAAAAAATAGACCTATCAAAGGCATATGACAGAATCAATTGGATTTATTTGCGCCTATTGCTCACTCATCTGGGCTTTGATATTGCTTCTATCAATTGGGTTATGGGCTATATCACAAATGTGAGTTTTGCAGTCTTAATAAATGGAGTTGCATCCCCTTTTTTTCATGCCCGGAGAAGTCTCAGGCAGGGGTGCCCTTTGTCACCTCTACTTTTTTTATTGGTTGCTAAAGGGCCGAGTCAGTTGATTCTCACTGCAAAACATAGAGGAGATGTTAAATGGGTTAAGGTAGCCACTAATCTTTTCGTAACACACCTTTTGTTTGTCGACGATATTCTCCTTTTCATTGATGGATCTAGAGGGGATCCTCAGCAGTTGAAAGAATCGCTCAACCTATTTCTTTAAAGCTACAGGTATCTGTATAAACGAGCAGAAGTCTTCTTTAGTTCATGAAGGTTTCTCTTAGGCAAAAATCAATAGGCCTCATACTTTACTTCCTTTTGAAGGAAAACCAATGAAGGATAGTCTCAAATACTTGGGATTCCATCTCAAACTGGATTGCTATAAAAAACAAGACGGGATGTGGTTGCTGACCAAGATTGAAAAATGCGTAAAACACTGGAGCTCTAAATGGCTCTCGAGGGTTGGAAGGTTGGTACTGATAAAATCAATTCTAATAGCAATACCTGTTTACTAGATAGCCCTTACCTGGATATCCAAAGGAATTCTCACCCAGATAAGGAAACTGTGTGGACAATTTTTATGGGTTGGAGCAAAGGAGGAAGCAGTACTCCCTTGGGTGGCATGGGATAAGATAGCCCTCCCAAAGGCTTGGGGAGGATGGGGTATAAAGGATCTTCCTGTATTTGCAACATCTCTTGCAGCAAAATCTGGATGGCATATACTCTCGACAGATAATCTTTGGACTTCTCTAGTCAAAAGGAAGTACATCGATCCTCTCCCCATTGAGGAATGGGTGCGAAGGCAGGACAAAAAAACTCCAAATGCGTATGTCATTTGGAAAGCCACTGCGGAATCTTTCAAGGTTATTGAAGATGATCTAGCATGGCATATAGGGAATGGGGTGAAAGTCAGAATAGGTATTGATCCTTGGGTAGGATGCAGAGAACGCTATATACTACCAAGGGAATTAACATCAACTCTTAATGATCAAGGAATTATATTCTTAAACCAAGTAGCAAACGTCGAGGGCTCCTTGATATGGCATCAACGTTGGAAAACAGCTGGAGATCTTCATTTGGATCCTATTTTGGAAGTTGTTTGGCAAGATTATACCAAAGAATTACAAAGAACTCATATCAGGATAAGGGATGTTGAGAATTTAGAGGGTTAGTGATTAATACAAATTCTCTTCTTGATAATTACTTGTGAGCTTACTTGATTTACTTATGTCTTCTCTTCTTAGTTTATTTAGTCTTTCAACAAGTCAATTACCAAAATACAAGAGACACAAAGTTAAGAGGACAAAACCTCTCCCTCTTGGAGAGGAAAACCCTTAAGGAATTCTTCTTATAGGTCTTCCAATGACAAGTACCATGACCAAGACTCATACCCTTGACCTAAGAATGCCTCCAAGACCTTGTCACTGCTTCTTTGCCTGACTCCTTAAATTGTTTCTTCTCTTCAGCACCGATCTGCACCGACTTGCACCTTTCTACACCATAACTAGAGAGCTCGATCTCTATTTGTATTCTTCCTTCTTTGACCTTGTCCACCTCTTATCATATCATAATGATATCTTTATATACGGTTATGTTCTCATACTATAACATAGTCCCCTTTTAACCAAACTTCCTACGCATCACATTACAGTCATGAGCTTGCATTGTAAGTTAGCATATACCACAAAATCATATGCCCAAACCTTAGCTTATACGTTTTTTACATATATATAACATCCTTCTAACATCTTCAATCCGCAACTTTGTCTTCTATCATCTTCAATCTACAGCTTTGTCTCTTCTTAATTGCACTTATATTACAATCCTTAAGTCTATACCTGAGATCCACACTAAACAACAAAGTTGGTCTCTTTCTTCACATATAATTACTTCCTCGCTTCCCTGTCCTTTGAACACAGCCGTAACTCTCACTTCAACGCAATCATATCTGTCTACACCTTATCCACAAATATCAAACTTGACCAATTCATTTCTCTATGTATTCTTCGCAACACATGTACAGGTATATATAGTTGTTCCTGCCAATTAATAAGCCGACCTATCATTTTTTTCTGGTGGTTCACGAATCCATGTACCCGCACACATGAACCCAGTTACATCCACGGTCTGAAAATCTCGATAGACCCTCCCGAGGGGATCTATTGACAGCCTTACACGCAAGGCCTAACCCCGTGGGCGTCAAGGAGATTTGATCCTATGACCTCGCAATCGGCAAAGTACTTAACAGCGGGGACTCAACCGATTGAGCTAACCCTTGGGGCTCTCGACCTATCATATGTTAGGAGGTCGACTATATCACTGCTTGTAGGCAGACTTGGAAGGCTAATTTTCCAACATTACTGAGCTTGTCTTGAGTATCATTGAGGTGCTACTTCTTCACGTTATTATAACAAGGTCTTGGAGCATTTTAGATGACTAGAATCTTCATATTTATGACCCTTAATTATATTTATAGCTAAAAGACAAAACCTAATAGACATCAAGAAGAAGCCTATTGACCTATAATAAAACCTTGCTCATGAAACCCATGAAGCAAACATACCAAAAATACATTTTATTACCTTTGTCTTCTATTTTACATAAATATATAATTACATGGTCAATATGAAGACTGATCCTAGTTACACTTTTCAACACTCCCTCTTAACTAGGGAGCTATTCATACAGGTACATGGTCACTTTCAAATTGAAGAATCTCAAAAGAAGAATCGGATTGGTAATCACATATGTATAGCATCATATCAACCAACATTGTCCTAGTGCAAGGGCTTGACTAACAACCCCATCTCTCAACGAGACAATGGGTTACAATGCTGGTGAGACACAAGACTTATAGACACCATAGTCATTGTCTCCCCAAGGTACATATTCCACCCAGGTGTTCACAAAGTATGACCTTCTTGGATTATTCTTCTCTTGGGTAGCTAGCCCTCAAAGAATGTCGGTCCACGACTACTCTTATATTGAATGCCTTATATCATTCTCAAAGAGTATCGGATGCCAAATGATTACCCAATCCTCCATTTTGTCTTCCCAGTTGAAGACCAAAATGATGTGTCTATCTCTCCCTTTCAGCCAGGGAGGACCTATTCCACAAGGGAATGTACTCATTCCTTTACAAGGAATGTACCTAACCTCATTCTTAGGAATTACCAAGTTTCTTCCAAGTAAGAAATTTACCAGGCTCCCTCTTAACCAGGGACCCACAACAACAATGGCGAGACACCCAGCTGCTCATGAAAATTTCCTGCCCTCGATGTCATGGATTTCGCTATTGAGGAATCTTCAACTTTAGCTTCATAGGGCACAGATCATCCATCACTTTCATCCATGAGTCATGTCATCTACCAGAAAGTGATTCATCAGTCTTTCTTATCTGGTTCACCTTTTGTGCCATGTTGCTTTCTTTCGAATCATCTCTAAGGATCTTACATCCTTTCACATGATTAGCAACCCTGCACAAATTCAGATAAACATATACGTATGAACTTTTAAAAACAAAAGCTACCTCAATGATGATCTTTCACCATGACATCTTCCTGTAGGCATCGACATCCTCTATTCAGATAGACACATCTCCTAACGATATGTCTTGTGAAGGGTCTTTTTCTTTACCAGACTTCTATCAGAGTCCACATATCCTCCCAGGAGATATTCTAGTCACATCATCTTGGTTTCCGGATGATAACTGCCTCTTGACATGGTTGCACTTCATGATCTCTTCCTTTCTGCACATCTTTATTCCCTAGAACTTCCAATTTCCAGTTCCTTGTTCATATACAACCACCTCATATTCCATATGAGTATATATTATGTTGATTTCATCTATCAATGCACCGTGAGAGATCCTCCTCCATAGATCATACTTCTAAATATAAAAGTCCATTACCTGCAACCATATGACATGACTTCACAGCATCCAGTGTCAACATATAAATGTATATACCTCATACCTTTTTCCTTTGAGTCATCTTCTAGCAATTTTACTAGAATGAAGAACTTCATTCCTTTGATTTGCTTTATCAATATGTCATCACATCCAAAATTTTGTAGCATAGAATTCTCTAATGAAACTTTTTTGCATTCTTTCTAATCAGTGAATTCATAGAGAATTCCATTAGAAAATGTCAGCATATGTTTTCATGATGACCCTTGATCTTGATGACGACCTTCCATCAGTATTGTTATCAGTGAGGTTTTCCAGGAGCTGATTCACCAAGAGTTCTTACCATGCTTCTATCATGATGCTATTAATATGCATTGCTTCCTATAATACTATTTTACAACCAACAGAAATCACTTAAAGAGGAAGATTATCTCAATCATAAAAGAGATCTCTCGCTTCTTCTTTCTTAGATTTCTTTGCATCAAGTTCTTCCCTCATATCTGTGACATGGTCTTCTTCCTTTTTCCTCTTGTCCTTCCCAAATTTAGGCCAATCTCTTTTATAATGCCCAAGTTCATTACATCAAAAGGATCGTACTTTGTCCATATTTCTTCTTTTATTTTGAGGACCAAATTTTTCAAATCTTCCTTTCTTCCTGGATATGGCTGCAAAGGCTTGATTCCTTCACTTGATCCTATATCAGCTTTGGCTTTCAATCTTGTTTCCTTTATTTTACATAGAGACCATAAATCATGGTATGGTGTGGCTTCTTTCTTCCCGTATAAACTTGAAGTGAAGTTTCCCCATTCTTCTGGTAGAGCATTCAACACCACTATAGTCATCTCAGTGTCAGACATTACTTTTTCCAGTTCCTACAGTTGAGCTCTTATTTCAGAAATCCTCATAAAGTATGAAGTGATTCCTTCTTCTCTTGACAATTTCATTTTGTAGAGTTCTTGTCTCAAAGAGATTGCTTCTCCTGCAGTACTCACAGAATGGCTCTACCAGTTTCTCATATATTTCTTTTGCAGACTTCAGTTTTTACACATAGGGAATGAGTGAGTCCTTAATGGATTCTATGAGAATCCTTTGGGCTCTGATTTCTCCCTTCATGTACTTGGCATGAGCTGGAGCATCTTCTTGTGAGGGTTGAATTGTAGATCCTTCGATGTAGTCCATAACTTCGTCTTCAATTAGATTCAAAAATGTCCTCTTCTTCCAAGCAGTGTACTTTGATGACCCAACCAATTTGTTGCTCTCTTTATAATAAGTCATCTTGACAGATTTAAGTAAGGTCATAGATACTTACTTGAGTAGAGTCGTTTGCAGCTTCCTTGATGATGAAGGATATCTTCAAAAGATGATGTTTCTTCCAACAATGTCTTGAATGTAAATCTTTGATGGCAGAGATTATTTTCTTGAATGAGTTGATCCTTTGAGTGAGATAGCTTGAGACTCTTCCTAGTAAACTGATTTGACTTTTCAATGCAAACCTTGATCTTCACTTCCTGGAGTGTCTTCTTGTCAAGTAGCCCTTGTGTTCAGCACCTTTAGCTCTGATTCCATGTTGAGAATTTAGAGGGCTGGTGATTAATACAAATTCTCTTCTTGATAATTACTTGTGAGCTTACTTGATTTACATATGTCATCTCTTCTTAGTTTATTTAGTCTTTCATCAAGTCAATTACCAACATACAAGAGACACAAAGTTAGGAAGGCAAAACCTCTCCCTCTTAGAGAGGAAAACCCGTAAGGAATTCTTCTTATAGATCTTCAAACGACAAGTACCATGACCAAGACTCAAACCCTTGACCTAGGAATGCCTCCAAGACCTTGTCATTCCTTCTTTGTCTGACTCCTTAAATTGTTTCTTCTCTTCAGCATCGATCTGCACTGACTTGCACCTTTCTACACCATAACTAGAGAGCTCGATCTCTATTTGTATTCTTCCTTATTTGACCTTGTCCACCTTTTATCATATCATAATGATATCTTTATATATGGTTATGTTCTCAAACTATAACATAGTTGTTAATTTTGGACAACTAGATCCAAACTCCATGTTGCACTGCCCATATGACGATGGTCGTATTTTTGTTGGATTCCTCTTTCAGAAAGGTGCAAGATTGATCTAAAGATCATCTCGATCGGATGAGCAGAACATTGATTTTGAATTTATTTTCCACGTGTGCAAGGTCGGCCATATTTATCCCACATGCCTAAGAGATGTGTCACACACCCTCATTAATGAATATAAATTGGAGAGACTTGGAGGTCATTTTCTCATCATCTCATCACACATTCTCTGATTGTGATTTGATTGGTTCGATAGCCTTTGGAGGCCTTTTTCTTCTCACACGTGTGGAGCGAAGTTGTTGTTTTCTGCGTCGAACTATTTAGGGCTTGTTGTTGTTTTTTGCGTTGATCCGTTTAGGGCTTGTTGTTGTTTTTTGCGCTGATCTGTTTAGGGCTTTTCTGTTGTAGCGTTGACCATGGTCAACCCTTGGTCGTTTGACCTCAATCTTCTGCAGAAATTCCAATTTTAGGTCGTACAACGGGGCACTAAAATCAAGGAATTCCAGGCTATTTGACCAGAGCCCTAATTTGATGCATTGACTTTTCTGAAGCTGCCTGCATTGACTTTTCTGCACTATCCATGGTTTGACTTGCGTTGACTTGTGATGAGCTGTCTTTGAGGGCTGTGGGTGTGACACATGAAAGTGTTGACTGACCGAGAAAGACTTTGCTGGTTGAAGCATCCTGCTGACCGCCGTAACGCCACAATATCTCATATCTTTGTTGGACAAAAGGAATTGTAAATTTGATCTATATTTGGCTTGTCTTCTATTGATCTATTATTGTGTTCTATCAGCATTTTTCTTTCAAGTTTATGTGATTTCTATTTTGTATTGGGCCTAAGAAAGATTGAAGTAAAAGTGTGTCATGCATAGAACACCATGGTTATCTAAATTTAACATGGTATCAGAGTTGAGGTGAAGACAAAGACCAAGAGTCCAAGCAGATGTTAGAAGAAAGAAATCCAATCAAGGACAAATGGCCTCCTCAACCTAAAATGGTTTCAAGGCTGATGATAAATTGATTGATAAGTCTGATTATCATGCATGGAAGATGTCCTTGGGTTTAGCGCTAGAAGATCAAGATGTCATGGACTATGTATAGGGGAAAATTCAAGAGATGATTATCAGGGATTTTATTCATAAGCACTTGGTTGCATACATTTCTGAGCTGAAGACATCTAAGGAGATGTATGATAAGCTGGTGAGCATGTTCAAGGCTAGCAATGCTAATCAAATCCTCTTCTTCAAGAATCAATTGAAGAATATCAAGAAGGGTAAGGATGAATCTATTCTATCCTATTTTATGAGGCTCACAGAAATCAGGAATAACCTCCTAGCTATTGGAAAAAAAATATCTAATCGAGAGATGGTTCTTATTGCACTTGGAGGTCTCCCCCGTGATTGGCATGTATTCAATACCACTATTCTCAATAATAATGTGATCCTTGATTTTGATGAAATATTAACGAGATGCACTCAAGAGGAAACAAGAATGATGGATTATGCCTCTAACGGTAATGGAAGTGACCCTGCTGCCTTCGCCACTCATGCATAGAAGAAGAACCATGGTGGCCCAAAAAATCAAAGCCATGGTAGAGCGGGGCCCAAAGGAAGGAAGGGAAGATGTTACACTTATAACAGGTCACTATGCAAGAGAGTGCCCCAATAGAAGGGACTCTCCCAGGGATGATGACAACAACAACTCAAAAAGGAATCACAGGAACAACAGGTTCTAAAGAAAAAGGAAGGCTCCCTCTGATCATAATGGAAATGGGAAACCTTTCAAGAGGTCAAGAAAATCCGAGTACGATGAATCTAATGTTGTTGATAATAAGAGAAATGATTTTATTCTTGGATCTTCCCTCTCTACTGCATCTCCACCCAACACCCTGGATGTCTGGTTAATTAATAGTGGTGCTTTAAGGCACCTCACTACTTATAAAGAAGCCCTTACTGATTTGGTTGAGAAGGATACTAATCTGGAAATTATCCTTGGAGATAATGCCACCTATCTCGTGAAAGGGACAGGGGTTGTGACCCTCCATTTATCTCAAGGTCAAGTCATCTGATTACAAGATGTGTTGTATGTACCTAATTTGAAGAAGAACCTTGTGTCCATTTCGGCAATGGAAGACAAAGGGTTCAAGGTGCCATTCGTGGATGGAAAGGTAATTATCTGGAAGAAGAACTTCAAGGAAGCTCTTTCTATTGGTTTTAGAGTTGATACACTCTACCAAGTTAGAGGAAGTCCATTGGGGGCTATAACATGTGATACAACTCTTCAAACAGAGTTATGGCACCGGAGGTTTGCTCACCTTCATTACAAAGCCCTTCCCGAAGCAAGGAAGGTGGTGACAGGGATGCTCGAATTGGGAGGTGATCATGAAGGTATATGTCAGGGTTTTGCCGAAGGGAAGCATACAAGGGGACCATTCCCCTCAAGTGTCACAAAGACAACTGATATCTTGCAGTTGATACATTCTGACTTATCTGGCATGCTGCCTATGACATCCTTGGGAGGATGTTCCTATTACATGACTTTTACAGATGACTTCTCCCGCAAGACCTAGATATATGTTTTGAAGAAGAGGGATGAAGCATTCAAATGGTTTTGTACCTTCAAGGCCTTAGTAGAAAATCAAACGGAGAAGAAAATCAATGTTTTGAGGACCGACAATGGGACCGAGTATGAGTCAAATGAGTTTAATGACTTTTGTAGAGAAGTTGGCATTAAGAGGGAGACTACAACTGTGTACACTCCTGAGCAAAATGGTGTTGTTCAAAGAAACAACAGGACCATTGTGGAAGTTGCCTGCGCCATGCTATGTGACCAAGGTTTTCCGAAGTTTCTATGGGGAGAAGCTGCGAACATTATTGTGTATGTTCAAAACAGATGCTCGCATTCCGCTCTTCCAAAACTCCCGAAGAAGTTTTCTCTAGTAAGAAACCTGATGTTTCTCATTTTAGAGTTTTTGGTTGTCCTATTTACTTTCATGTGCCGAAAGAAAAGAGAAGCAAGCTGGATGCTTCTGGAAAGAAGGGAATGTTTGTGGGCTATAGTGAAACTTCAAAGGCATATAGAATATATGTGCCTAGTCAAAGAGAAGTGGAGATATGCCATGATGTCACCTTCGATGAAGATGATAACCTCAAGAAAGTAAGAAATCTTCCTAGCTCCAAGGAAGACAAAGAAGATGAAGAAGAAGGGAAGTTGGAAGAGTCGAAGGATGACTTGATGCCCGATGTTGAAGGACCTATGGATCCCATTGATCCACCTCCTTCAAATAAGAGAAGGCCCTCATGGCTTAGGGATACACTCGAAGATGTTGAGAGACATATTGCCCCAAGGGGGTCATTCCGTGAAAGCAAGACGCTGAAGAGATACCAAGGGTATCTAGCAGCCATGAGTACGATATTACAATCTGAGCCTGGAACATTTGAAGAAGCCGTAAAGCATCAAGTTTGGAAGGATGCTATGCACGAATAATATGAGTCCATTATGAAGAATGTCTAGGAAGTGGTCCCAAGACCGAAGGACAAATCTATAGTCACGTTGAAATGGCTCTATAACATCAAGCATGGATCTGATGGAAGCGCTGAAAAGTACAAGGCAAGATTTGTTGCCCGAGGCTTCTCTCAAAAAGAAGGCATAGATTATGACGATATATTTGCACCTGTGGCCCACTATACCACCATCCGATCTATTATTGCCCTTGCTGCTACGCAAGGATGGAGTCTACATCAGATGGATGTGACGATGCTTTTATGCATGGATCTATAAAGGGAGAGGCGTATGTGGAGAACCCTCTGGGATAGATAGCTACTTGATGAAGTTGGGCTGCACTCGAAGTAATGCTGATCTGCACCTTTATTTTAAAGTTGATAAAGAAAGGCCTCTCATTTTGGTTCTCTACGTGGACGATCTCTTCCTGAGAGGTGTTGGCCCTCTCATTCATCAGTGTAAGAGGGAGCTAGCTTCCGAGTTTGAGATGAAAGACCTAGGACTGATGCACTACTTCCTATGCTTGGAGCTCTGGCAGAGACCAAGAAAGATTTTCCTTTCTCAAGGAAAATACGTCGTGAAGCTGCTGGAGAGATTTGGTATGGTGGATTGTAAGTCTGTGTTGACACCGATGGAACTCAACTTTAAGAAGTTGAGAGGAAACACTATTGGGCCCATGCTAGCAAATCCTACCGAGTATCGACAACTCGTAAGGGCCCTGATGTTCTTAGTGAACCCCCGTCCAGACGTACATTTTGCAGTGAACACTTTGAGTCAGCATATGGTTGAACCTCATCACATTCACTGGATTGGGGCCAAGAATCTATTGAGATATCTTCGAGGCACAATCAACCATGGGCTGAGATACGCTGTCAGGAGTTTGAGACTCCATGGATATACTGATGTCGATTGGGCTGGCAGTGTGGTGGATCGCAAGAGAAAATCTGGATGTTGCTTACTTCGATATCTTGGATGAGCTCGAAGCAAAAGTCAGTGGCTTTGAGCACCGTTGAGGCTGAATACATTGCAGCAAGTATGTCCTGTTGTGAAGTTGTTTGGTTGCGAGAGCTCTTCAGTGAGTTGTTCGGGCATGTGCTAGATACCACCGTTAACCTTTGTGATATTCGTCTTTCTGAGAATCTCGTGTTCCACGATCAATCCAAGCACATTGATATCAGGTACCACTTTATCCGGGATATGGTACAACGAGGCACCGTAAGGGATATGGTACAGCGAGGCGCCATAAGGCTTGATCATATAGGAACCGATGAGCAGGTTGCAGATATTCTCACGAAGCCCCTGGGAAGGTCAAGTTCCTAACCTTCCGTGAGAAGCTTGGAATCGTGGAAAGACCCTATTCTGAGGGTCCTGCTCGAGTTGGAGTATGAGCTCTGGGAGCTCCAAGGGGCTTGGGGATGACTTCTTAGAGCTATAAGCACATACGAGGTTAGGCTTGTCGAACCTTGTTGTGCTTCTTCCCCACCGTTATGATATTTATTTGTTTTGCCTCTCTCTGATATCTGCCCCGCACGCATCCTACCCATGGAGTTTCGAGCTCATGGTAAGTACCTCTCATTTGGCTAATGAGGTGGGAAATGTGGATAGAGACCATAGCAAGACCGATGGACACGTCAGAGATTGTCGTATTCTCTATGTCTAGGATGGCACGTGTCCAACACCTTGATCTAGGATCAAGTATGATGAGGCTTTATCCTCTAAACTGACTTCGAGTAAGTAAACTAACTTCGGGTTAGTATGAGACTCTTTTGAGTCCGAAAGAGGTTTTTACCTCTAAGCTAACTTCGGGTCAGCTATGTGTGATGTCTTTCTGGCTCACCTTTTGTTTTGAAATAAAGAGCCAGCAAAGCAAGTTACGGCGGGATGATGCACGATGTTTGGTTTGGTACATGCTGGATGGCACTTGTGGACAGATGGAGTTTTCCCTAGTTGAGAGGGAGTGTTAATTTTGTGCAACTAGGTCCAAACTCCATGTTGCACTGCTCATAGGACGATGGTCATATTTTTTTGGATTCCTCTTTTGGAGAGGTGCAAGATTGATATAAAGATCATCTTAATCGGATGAGCAGAACATTGATTTTGAATTTATTTTCCACATGTGCAAGGTCGGCCAAATTTATCCCACATGCCTAAGAGATGTGTCACACATCCTCATTGATGAATATAGATTGGAGAGACTTGGAGGTCATTTTCTCATCATCTCATCACTCATTCTCTTTGCTGTGAAACCAGCTCCAAAAATAAATGAAAAGAGATATCAACGCCTTAGAAATAAGCCACTTCGAGGGGGCAACCTCCAATACATTACATGAATGAACAATTCTTGAATGATACAAATGACAAAACCTCCTTTCTATATATAGGAGTCCATGGGGCCACAATGTAATCCTAGCCGACCTAACAATAATAATGTAAGGACACAATAATAACAATATGGGGGGTATATGGGTACAACAATAACAATAAGGGGGGCTACACTAACATAATAAGGGACTACACTATTAATATAGGGACTTAACATGCCCCTCTTCTTCAAACAAGTGTCGTCCTCAACGCTTGATTATTTCTTGATGCTTCTGTATAAAATTCTCATCCTCCCATGTAGAATCTTCTACAGGAAAGTTCTTCCACTTGCTGAGATACTCCGAAATTGATCGTATTTGTCAAGTTCTTGTTTCTGTGACTGCTTCAGAAATTCTTTCGATGTGATGTTGATCTTCCTGTTGTTTCATTAGATTCTGCACCAAAGTTAGGTTATCCTTTGAGAGTTGGAGAACTTGTTGTTGATGCTCGATGTGATCTTCCACTAATTTATCATCCATATTAGATATTATTTGATCCTTCAAACCATCCAACTTAGCCTTCATTTCTGCTTTTAAACCATCTATGTCATCTTCGGTTGCTCTTCGTAAGATCGAAATTTGTTGCACTTGGTACCGTAATTTTGATATCTCATACTGCAATTCTTCGTCTTCATGTGTCATAGTATAGCTTTTTTGAGGGCTTAATGGGTATGGAATTATTTTTTGGAGGCATTATAGAACCCAATACTTATAAAAATTCTAAAATATGCCCTTGGAATCAGTTCAAAATGTTTTCTTTTTTTCTTTTTTTCTTTTTTTCTTTTTTTTTCCTTTTTTTTTTCAAACGAGACTTATGTAATTCGAAAAAAATACACACATTTTTCTTGCTTTTGAGGATCTCGATATTGAAACTAAATTATCTCTATAAGTATGGATCCTCAATATCTGAAATTCAACCTTGTAGTAGCCCTCTGAAGCTTCTTTCAAATGCCACAAGTCTGATCTGATTTGGAATCTTCAAGACAAAGTTATGTCTAATCTAGCACAATGACCCAATTATGGACTAGTTCAGTAGAGCGAACTTGTACGACTTGCCACGTGTCACTGTTTCCTCCTTCGGCTCTGAAATTTGTTGACAGGAAACTACAGTCCATGTACTTGCGGCCACTTTTTACAGCGTTCCAATCCGATGCTCAGAGAGAGCTATGAAGAGTTTTCCACGATCACCTCTTTGAGATGAAATTCAGAAGCTTGAAAAGACCTAACTTCCACAGATCATATCTCCGAAAATATTGTGAACCAAGATCTGGAATTTTGCGACAATGTTCCTCAGGATTTCGACTTTGCACTCTAAAAAGTACAGCTTTTGAACCTTCGTAGAAACAAAGTTATAGCTAAAATTCTGCGATGACCTGTTTAGGTTAAATTCAAGAGTCTGCAAAAAGCCCTAACTTCCACAAATCATATCCCCAAAAATATTGCAAACCAAGCTCTAAAATTTTGTGACGATGTTCCTCAGGATTTTGTCTTCACACTCTAAAAATTTCAACTTCGGAACCTCCGTAGAAAAAACGTTATAGCGAAAAATGCCACGATGACCGATTGGAGCAGCGAAACCCTAGAATCCAAAGCTCTGATACCAAATGTTGGGAAACCAGCTCCAAAAATAGATGAAAAGAGATATCAACGCCTTAGAAATAAGCCACTTTGAGGGGGCAACCTCCAATACATTATATGAATGAACAATTCTTGGATGATACAAATGACAAAACCTCCTTTGTATATATAGGAGTCCATGGGGCCACAATGTAATCCTAGCCGACCTAACAGTAATAATGTAAGGACACAATAATAACAATATGGGGGTTACATGGGTACAATCAATGTCATAGAGTTCGTCGAACCTAAACGTTGAGGTCCAAAATTCGGCGAATTTCAAAAAAATTATTAAAGTTCGTTTAGGTTCGAGGAGGTTCGGCTTTACCTTAAGTTTGGTAAAATGAATGGTAGATAAACGGATGTAAGGGTTGGGGAAAATGACCTGGGTTTATTGTGGGGAGGACGACTTTCTTTATCTCCGCGTTCAGCATTCTCTTACGAGGAGGACGACTTTCTTTATCGGGTTAAATGATTTCCATCTTTGGCAGTAACGTCAACACCGCCGTTTTAGCACATTTCATTAGGGGAAACATCTCAAATCTGTGTGGTCGTGTTCGAAACGATTATTAAATAATGTTAATAGCACTTCAGAAAGCGGTTTCAGATTCAAAAAGTGGTTTCAGATTCTCCCGTCAATACTCACAAAAATACCTTTTCGTCAAAGTCCCGATTTGATACACTATGACATATGTTGAAATGATAAATAGGTCAAAAATCAAAGGCAGAGTGAAATTTCTATGTAATAATGTTATGAAAATGTTAACAATTCTTAATTATATAATTGCTATAGGTAAATATTAAGTTAAACTAATTTAAAAATTAAGGATTATTTTAATATATTTTAAAATATTACATTAACGAAACTATGGTATTGTTATTTTAAATTTTATTATTATAAATTAATGTAATTTATATTATGGAAAATTATAAATTTATTAATATACTACATGATAAAAAAATATAAATATATATATTGATTATAAATATATATTAATTATAAATGAATATAAAAAATGTATATAATTTTAATTATTTTTTTATATAATTTTAAAATTATATATATATATGAACGAACCTAATGGCGAACCTCATACAAACCTCATAGAAAAATTCGAACTCTAAACGAACTTAATTGTCGTCGAACCCGAATTCGAAACCGAACCATGTGACATTGGGTACAACAATAACAATAAGGGGGGCTACACTAACATAATTAGGGACTACACTATTAATATAGGGACTTAACACTCTCATTGTGATCTGATTTGTTCGATAGCCTTTGGAGGCATTTTTATTCTTACACGTGTGGAGCGAAGTTGTTGTTTTTTGCATTGATTTGTTTAGGGCTTACTGCTGTTCTACGTTGATCTGTTTAGGGCTTTTCCACTGTAGCATTGAGTGTGGTCAACCCTTGGTCGTTTGACCTCAATCTTCTACAGAAATTCCGATTTTAGGAGGTCATACAGCTAGGCACTAAAATTGAGGAATTTCGGGTTGCTTGACCAAAGCCCTAGTTTTTTGCGTTGACTTTTCTGAAGCTACCTGCGTTGACTTTTATGCGTTGTCCCTGGTTTGACTTGCGTTGACTTGTGATGAGCTGTCTTTGAGGGTTGTGGGTGTGACACATGAAAGTGTTGGCTGACCGAGAAAGACTTTGTTGGTTGAAGCATCCTACTGACCGTCGTAACGTCACAATGTCTCATATCTTTGCTGGACAAAAGGAATTGTAAATCTTATCTATATTTGGCTTGTCTTCTATTGATCTATTATTGTGTTCTATCAGCATTTTACTTTCAAGTTTATGTGATTGTTATTTTGTATTGCGCCTAAGAAAGATTGAAGTAAAAGTGCATCAAGCATAGAACATTATGGTTATCTAAGTTTAACAATAGTCCCCTTTTAACCAGACTTCCTACGCATCACATTACAGTCATGAGCTTGCACTGTAAGTTAGCATATACCACAGAACCGTATGCCCAAACCTTAGCTTATAAGTTGTACATATATAACATCCTTCTAACATCTTCAATCCACAGCTCTGTCTCTTCTTAATTGCACTTATATCATAGTCCTCATGTTTGCACCTGAGATCTGCACTAAACAACAGAGCTGGTCTCTTTCTTCGCATATAATTACTTCCTCGCTTCCCTGTCCTTTGAACACAGCCTTAACTCGCACTTAAACGCAGTCATATCTGTCTATACTAAGGTTGCGGGGGAGCAGCTCCCCCCCATCGAACCCGCTCCCGAAGCACGCTCCCTCGAACTCGCTCCCGAAGCGAATGCTTAGAGGTTGATATTAATGACAAAGATCCCTATACAGATCCAAAGGTAATGACAAAGATACCTCTGGATATTAATACTTAGAGGGTGATATTAATGACAAAGATCATGATTTTCCAACAAGACTCAAAAATTAGAAATTTCTCGTGGCAGCAAGAGGCCCAAACATTAGCTATAGATAACATATTTACTTGTCTCTTCTAGTTTCTAGTAGTTTTTATAACTATTGACTCTTTCATATTTATTATGATATTTTTTAAAAACAATATATGACAATTTAAGTTTGAAGTATGAAGTTGGCAATTATAACTCATTGGTAATGAATTATGATACCATGCTTCGTGAAAGTTATTTCATTTCATTTCATTTTATAACATTTCGTTTCATGTTAGATATTCGTTGTTGTAATGGTTAGACTTAGCTTACAAATACAACTTTGGTGATAAATGATGATAAAAGTTATATATTGAAGTTTGAAAGCTCGAAACTTTAATATTGATGAATCATGAGACTCAATATGTTGTATGTTACTAACTTGTGGACGTGGTTGATGAAGATTATAACGTCTAAATGATTGATGTTATATGGTTCAATATATGTTTTTATGCTTTTTTATATCTAAGTCATCATTCTACATGCTTTTGTTGACATATATGCATCGAAATATAAAAAAATATATACTATATAAAAATTCGCTCCCCGAACCGGCAGCTTCTAAAAATGCCGCTCCCGCTCCCAAGTTACCTTGGTCTACACCTTATCCGCAAATTTCAGACTTGACCAATTTGTTTCTCTGTGTATTTCGCGCGGGTATATATAGTTGTTCCTGCCAGTTAACAAGCCGACCTATCATATGTTAGGAGGCCGACTTGGAAGGCTAATTTTCCAGTGTTACTGAGGTTGTCTTGAGAATCATTCAGGTGCTATTTATTCACGGTATTATGACAAGGTCTTGGAGCATTTTAGATGACTAGACTCTTCATATTTATGACCCTTAATTATATTTATAGCTAGAAGACACAACCTAATAGACATCAAGAAGAAGTCTATTGACCTATAATAAAACCTTGCTCATCAAACCCATGAAGCAAGCATAACAAAAATACATTTTATTATCTTTGTCTTCCATTTTACATAAATGCATAATTACATAGTCAATATGAAGACTGATCCTAGTTACACTTTTCAACAAGGGACCAGTTAAACGAACTCAGATGGATCCACGCACCATCTGGTTGTTATACTGCTAAGTTTGGTTACGTCTTTCAAATGGACAGGAGAGTCCAAGGCGTGTAGGCATGGTGTTGGAAACCGCTATGGAAACTGAAATTCCCTGCAAAATCAAGATTATTCTTCTGGTGTCTCCTCAGAAATAAAGTGCCAACATGGGACAATCTTCAATAAAGAAATAAACATGGCCCTCGCTGGTGTGCGTTGAGCAAAAATGCAGAACAGACGGTAAATCATTTTTTCTTAAGTTGCCGTTTCACCTTAAAAGTATGGGAAGCATCTTTGAGGTTTCTGATTCAGAGTGAACTGGAGAGGTGTAAACATTGAGGAAGCTTGGCAAAATTGGTGGAATTCAGTGCAAGATGAGAATTTAAGGAATGTACCACCAATAATCCTCTGGAGTATATGGCTGGCAAGAAACAAAGGCATTTTTCGTGACATTTCTTCGGCTCCCTCCCTTATAGCTATTGAAATTGCTGCCATTTTCTCTCTACTTCCAATATCTTTGTCGACTCCAGCTCCACGAATCATCAGGGAGGAACAAATTAACCCACAGATTCCGTGGGCATATTTTGATGGAGCTTCCGATGCACAGAATAGATGCGGTGCTGGTCTGGTCATATACATCAATAGTCACAGAAATCTAAAAGCATCAGTAGGCCTTGGAACTGGAACAAATAACTATGCAGAACTCCTCTCATTGAAATTATTACTATGTTGGGTAAGGGAACTTGGATTAGATTTAGTGCAAGTCTTTGGAGATTCTTTAAATATCATTAATTGGTTTAATGCAGTACAGAGATCTCAAAATCATACTTTGATCCCACTCATAGAAGTAATTTTAAATATAAAACAGGCATTTGACTTCATCTCTGTTTGCCACATATACAGGGAACGGAACACAGTGGCAGATATCCTATCTAAAGAGGGTCTTCAACAGGTTCTGGGCAGAGATGGCATATTAAAGAGACCGTAACCGGGAGGACTCGGGATTCAGATCAGCTGCCTTTCATTGCCTGACAGCTTTCTTGATACTATACAGGCAACAGTTTCAGTCCAGTTTCTGATGCAATCTTATCAGTTTTTTATGCTTTCATGTTATTTCTCTGTTTTTTGTCATAATGATACAGTATATCTATGTGTCCAATTTTTTTGATACAGTGATTTTAAGTTTTTACTTGAACTAGACTATATGCGAGCTGTTTTCTCTAGTTTATGGAGAGACCCAGTTTGATTTTTTGCTTTTTGAGAATCGCAACTCCATATGGCTTTGTCATAGACTAAGTTTCTCTCTGTGTCTTCTAAGGGGACACACATTCAGAAATGTTTTATGCATCTACAAATGTAACTTTTTATTGTCTTAATAAAAAGTTCGATTTTTTTCTGAAAAAAAGAAAGATACAAATTATTCGCATTCAATTACAAGTTCCAGTATTTTGGGCTGAGATATACCATCAGGCACGAAGCTTATCCACTGAAAAATTTTGGCAAGCCTATTTTATTAAATGGTGTAGTTTATTCAGATTTGCATTTGGATATACCTTTGGATTGATGACAGAAATGTTGCGGAGGAAATTGCAAAACTGTTTGTTGCAGTTATATCATTTTTTGCAGCGTTGGGTTTCCTGCTATATGGAGGAATGTTATTTTTAATGCTGAGGCCGTTTCCAATTG
The DNA here is from genome assembly GCA_034641835.2 of Pinus albicaulis. Taxonomy (NCBI): domain Eukaryota; kingdom Viridiplantae; phylum Streptophyta; class Pinopsida; order Pinales; family Pinaceae; genus Pinus; species Pinus albicaulis. The sequence goes on along the minus strand of CM076570.1, from coordinate 614,899,017 downwards.
AGTCTAAAGAGCACAGAAAGAAGTTACATGAGGTTGGTTGTGTGACAGCTATATTATTCATGTGCTTTTTGATAAGGTGCTTTGCAGTTGTACTTTCTGCTTTCGATACAGATGCTAATCTGGATGTGATGAACCACCCAATTCTAAATCTCATTTACTATATGCTGGTAGAGATTCTTAACTCAGCACTGGTCCTTTTCATCCCCCATAAGTTGCCCCCGAAAAGGATGTCAGGTCAGTACCATCCAATTTGATGAGCATGATCAACTATTGAAGAACACAAACTCATGATTTGGGATCAAAGTGTCTACCTTCTTTTATTATAATTTTTTATGTGCCAAGTATTGGGAATGAATGAGATGCATCCGAATCACATTGAGGTCGATGCAGCAGCCCTTTAGCATTTTTTTGACAAACTGTTCAAATATAGACAAACATTTTCAGCACAGGCGTTGTTAGCTCAAAGAACAGGAAGTTTGCATGCTTGTAAAAGTCTCTAAAATAGTATGGGGAAGAACTACTGAGAATGGATGTATTCTTTGCATTTATTGAGTAAAGGGATTCTTGTTTTGAATGTGCAACTATTTGGATTTGGAATGATGTCTCTGCTGTAATAAGCAGCATAGAATTTTTCTAATGAACGCAGTAATCCCCAGAAATTGTGTGATAAGTGTGCTATCTGTCTAAAGGGTATATTGCAGCCTGATGAGGTTCAGCAGTGGAAGGTAGATTACATTTGATATCAAGTTTCAGTGCCTTGATGGAGCTTTTGCAGCAGCTTTTTACAGCAAGAGATTAACTTGGACAGTTGTCTCCATCCAAAGATGTCCTTAGCTCGTTGGAGGTGACAAGGCAACCACAAATGATGGTACAACCACCTTCTCAGTTGACTAGCAACTATGGTTCCAGCAGTGACTACCTTGGGTGAGTACAGGCTATTGGGTCATAAAGATGGAGAGGTAAGGCTTGCTGTTTGTTAATTTTGGGCAACTAGGTCCAAACTTCATGTTGCACTGCCCATATGATGATGATTATATTTTTGTTGGATTCTCTTTCGGAGAGGTGCGAAATTGATCTAAAGATCGTCTTGTTTGGATGAGCAGAACATATATTTCGATTTTATTTTCCACACATGTGCAAGGTCGGCCAGATTTGTAATGTAGGGTTGCAAGCCCAATAGATGTGTCACACAATCTCACTGATGGATATAAATTGGAGAGACTGGGAGATCATTTACTCATCAACTCATCACACATTCTCTCTTGTGATCTGATTGGTTCGATCAGCCTTTGCAGGCCTCTTTCTCTCACACGTGTGGCGCTGAAGCTGGAAAAAAGTGCGTTGACCAGTGTTGACCATGGTCAAAACTTGGAGTTTTGACCCCCAACAAGTGCAGAAATTCCGATCACTTGTGGCCGCATTAGAGGGCACAAAGATCGCAGAAAAGAGAGACCGTTGACCGAACCCTAATCTGCAGCATTGACTTTTCTACGTTGACTTTTTCTGTTGACCAATATTGACTTTTTGGAGTTGTCTTTGAGGGGTGTGTGTGACACTTAGAGAATTGGCTGATCTAATGTTGAGGAAGACTTTGCTGGCTGGTGCATCCTGTTTACTGTCGTAACGCACATTACTATCTATCTTTGTTGGACAAGAAGAATTGTAAATTCTGATCTATATTATTGGTTTGTCTTCTGTTGATCTATTATTATGTTCTATCAGCATTTTACTTTCATGTTTATATGATTGCTAAATTGAATCTATAAGAAAGATTGAAGTAAAACTGCATTAAGCATAAAACATACCATGTCTGTCTAAATTTAACATGGTATCAGAGCTAAGGTGAAGACAAAGCCCAAGCTAGTGTGAAAAGCAATCACCAAAGAAGAAATCCTATCAAATACCAATGGCCTCCTCAACCTATAAAGGTTTCAAATCTGATGATAAGTTGACTGACAAGTCTGATTATCATGCATGGAAGATGTCCTTGGATTTGGCATTAGAAGATCAAAATGTCATGGATTATGTGCAGAGGAAGATTCTTGAGCCTCCATCAAATGCACCTGTTGCCACAAAGACGAAGTATAGAAAAGGGGAAATCAAAGCAAAGATGATTATCAAAGATTCTCTTCATAAGCACTTGGTTGCTTACATCTCCGAGCTGGGCACATCTAAAGAGATGTATGATAAGCTGGTTAGCATGTTCAAGGCTATCAATGCTAATCAAGTGCTTTTCTTCAAGAATCAATTGAAGAATATCAAGAAAGGCAAAGAAGAATCCATTCAATCCTATTTTATGAGGCTCACTAAAATCAGGAACAATCTCCTAGCTATTGGAGAAGAAATTTTTGATCGAGAGATGGTTCTCATTATGCTTGGAGGTCTACCCTGTGATTGGTATGCATTCAATACTACTATTCTTAATAATAATGTGATCCCTGATTTTGATGAAATATTGACGAGATGCACTCAAAAGGAGACAAGAATGATGGAGAGAGATCATCTCTCTAATGGAAATGGAGGTGACCCTACTGCCTTTGACGCTCATGCAAAGAAGCAGAACAATGGTGGTCCGAGAAATCAAAACCATGGAAGAGCAGGGCCCAAAGGAAGGAAAGGAAGATGTTATACTTGTAACAAGTTTGGTCACTATGCAAGGGAGTGCCCCAATAGAAGGGACTCCCAAGGATGATGACAACAACAAATCCATGGGTAATGGCAATCAAAGGAACAACAGGTTCAAAGGAAAAAGGAAGGCTCCCTCTGATCGTAGTGGAAATGGGAAACCTTTCAAGAGGTCAAGAAATTCCAGGTACGATGAGTCTAATGTTGTTGATAATAAGAAAAATGAATTTATTCTTGAATCTGCCCTCTCTGTTGCATCTCCTCCCGACACCTTGGATGTCTGGTTGACTGATAGAGGTGCTTCAAGGCACCTCACTGGATATAAAGAAGCCCTCTCTGATTTGATTGAGAAGGAAACTAATTTAAAAATTATCCTTGGAGATAATGCCACCTATCCCGTGAAAGGGACAAGGACTGTGACCCTTCATCTATCTCAAGTTCAAGTCCTCTGTTTACAAAATGTGTTGTACGTACCTGATTTGAAGAAGAACCTTGTGTCTATTTCGGCAATGGAAGACAAAGGATTCAAGGTGGCATTCGTTGATGGAAAGGTATGCATATGGAAGAAGAACTTCAAAGAATCTCTTACTATTGGTTTTAGGGTTGATACACTCTACCAGGTTGGAGGAAGTCCGTTGGGGGCTATGTCATGTGATACAACTCTTCAAACCAAGTTATGGCACTGGAGGTTTGCACACCTCCATTACAAAGCCCTTCCCGAAGCAAGGAAGGTGGTGTCAGGGATGCTCGAGTTTAAAGATGATCATGAAGGTATATGTCAAGGTTGCGCCGAAGGGAAGCATACAAGGGGACCATTCCCCTCAAGTGTCACAAAGACATCTGATATCTTGCAATTGATACATTTTGATTTATCTAGTATGATGCCCGTAACATCCTTGGGAGGATGTTCCTATTACATGACTTTTATAGATGACTTCTCTCACAAGACATGGATATATTTCTTGAAGAAGAAAGACAAAGCTTTCAAATGGTTTTGTACCTTCAAGGCCTTGGTGGAAAATCATACCGGGAAGAAAATCAAAATTTTGAGGACCGACAATGGGACAGAGTATGATTCAAATGAGTGCAATGACTTCTGCATAGGATTTGGCATAAGAGGGAGACCACAACTGTGTATACTCCTGAGCAAAATGGTGTTGCTGAAAGAAAGAACAGGACCATTGTGGAAACTGCCCGCGCCATGCTATATGACCAAGGTTTTCCGAAGTTTCTATGGGAAGAAGCTGCGAACACTGTTGTGTATGTTCAAAATAGATGCTCGCATTCCGCTCTGGACTCCAAGACTCCCGAAGAATTCTTCTCTGGTAAGAAACCTGATGTTTCTCATTTTAGAGTCTTTGGTAGTCCTATTTATTTTCATGTGTCGAAAGAAAAGAGAAGCAAGTTGGATGCTTCTGGAAAGAAGGGAATGTTTGTGGGCTACAATGAAACTTCGAAGGCATATAGAATCTATGTGCCTGGTCAAAGAGAAGTGGAGATATGCCACGATGTCACCTTCGATGAAGATGCTGCCCTCAAGAAAGTAAGAAATTTTCCTAGCTCAAAGGAAGACAAAGAAGAAGAAGAAGTTGGAAGGCAAGAAGAATCGAAAGATGAACCTATGCCCGATGTTAAAGGACCTATGGATCTTATTGATCCACCTCCTTCAAATAAGAAGAGACCCTCATGTCTCAGGGACACTCTCGAAGATGCCGAAAGACATATTGCCCCAAGGGGAACATTCCATGAAAGCAAGAAGTCGAATAAATACCAAGGGTATCTAGCAACCATTAGTACAATTGTACAATTTGAGCCTGGATCATTTGAAGAAGTCATAAAATATCAAGTTTGGAAAGATGCTATGCACGAAGAATATGAATCCATTATGAAGAATGATGTCTGAGAAGTGATCCCGAGACCAGAGGACAAATCTATGGTCACCTCGAAATGGCTCTTCAAGATGAAGCATGGAGCCAATGGAAGTTCTGAAAAGTACAAGGCAAGATTTGTTGCCCGAGGCTTCTCTCAAAAGGAAGGCATAGATTATGATGATATATTTGCACCTGTCGCCTGCTATACCACCATCCGATCTATCATTTCCCTTGTTGCAACACAAGGATGGAGTCTCCATTAGATGGATGTGAAAACCGCCTTTCTGCATGGTTCAATAAAGGAAGAGGTTTATGTGGAGCAACCTCTAGGGTTCAAAGTTTAAGATAGAGACACCTATGTATGCAGGTTGAAGAAAACCCTCTATGGGTTGAAGCAAGCCCCCAGGGCTTGGTATGAGAGGATAGATAGCTAATTGATGAAGTTGGGCTTCACTCGAAGTAATATTGATCCAAACCTTTATTTTAAGGTTGATAGAGAAAGGCCTCTCATTCTAGTTCTCTATGTGGACGATCTCTTCCTGACACGTACTGACCCTCTCATTCATCAATGTAAGAGGGAGCTAGCTTCCGAGTTTGAAATGAAAGACCTAGGACTGATGCACTACTTCCTAGACTTAGAGGTCTGGCAAAGGCCAGGCGAGATTTTCCTTTCTCAAGGAAAATATGTCATGAAGCTATTGGAGAGATTTGGTATGGTGGACTAAAAGTCTGTTTTGACACAGATGGAACTCAACTTTAAGAAGTTGTGTGGAAACGTTGTTGGGCCCGAGCTGAGAAATCCCACTAAGTATCGAAAACTCATGGGGGCCCTGATGTTCTTAGTGAACTCCTGTCCGGACGCATGTTTTGCAGTGAACACTTTGAGTCAACATATGGTTGATCCTCATCACATTCACTGGATTGGTGCCAAGAATCTATTGAGATATTTTCAGAGCACAATCAACCATGGGCTGAGATACACTGCCAGGAGTTTGGGACTCCATGGATATACTGATGCCGATTGGCCTGGCAGTGTGGTGGATCGCAAAAGCACATCTGGATGTTTCTTCAGTTTGGGTTCTGCTTCGATATCTTGGATGAGCAGTAAGTATAAGTCGGTGGCTTTGAGCACCACTGAGGCCGAATACATTGCAACAAGTATGGCCTGTTGTGAAGTTGTTTGGTTGAGAAAGCTCTTCAGTGAGCTATTTGGACATGTGCAAGATACCACTATTATCCTTTATGATAACCAGAGTGAGATTCGTCTTTCTGAGAATAGATTCGTCTTTCTGAGAATCCCATGTTCCACGATCGATCCAAGCATATTGATATTAGGTACCACTTCATTCAGGATATGGTACAACGAGGCGCCGTAAGGCTCAATCACATTGGGATTGATGAGCAAATCGCGAATATTCTCATGAAGCCCCTGGGGAAGGTCAAATTCTTAAACTTCCGTGAGAAGCTTGGAATCGTGGACGGACCCTATTTTGAGGATCCTGCCTTAGTTGGACCATGAGCTTTGGGAGCTCCGGGGGCCTTGGGGATAGCTTCTTGGAGCTATAAGCGCACACAAGGCAGGCTTGTCAAACCTTCTTGTGCTTTTGCCCCACCGTTATGATATTGAGTTAGTTCAACTCTCTTTGATCTATGCCCCGCATGCATCCTACCCATGGAGTTTCGGACTCATGGGAAGTACCTCTCATTTGGCCAATGAGGTGGGAAATGTGGATAGAGACCAATAGCAAAACCGACGGATGCATCGGAGCTTGCCGTACTCTCTACATCTAGGATGGCACGTGTCCAACACCTAGATCTGGGATCAAGTCTGATGAGGTTCTTACCTCTAAACTGACTTCGGGTTAGTATGAGATTCTTTTGAGTTCAAGAGAGGTTTTAACCTCTAAGCTAACTTCGAGTCGGCAGAGCATGATGTCTTTGTGACTCACCTTTTTGTTCTATTTGCGAAGAAGAGCTAGCAAAGCAAGTTACGGCAGGATGACACAGGAGTGCAGGATAATATATGATAGTACACAATGGCACTGATCACTGGATGGCACAAGTGGACAAATGGAGTTCTCCCTAGTTGAGAGGGAGTGTTAATTTTGGGCAACTAGGTCCAAACTCCATGTCGCATTGCTCATATGATGATAATTATATTTTTGTTGAATTCCTCTTTCGGAGAGGTGCAAGATTGATCTAAAGATCATCTTGTTTGGATGAGCAAAACATATATTTTGATTTTATTTTCCACACATGTGCAAGGTCGGCCAGATTTGTAATGTTGGCTTGCAAGCCCAATAGATGTGTCACACACCCACACTGATGGATATAAATTGGAGAGACTTGGAGATCATTTGCTCATCAACTCATCACACATTCTCTCTTGTGATCTGATTGGTTCAATTAGCCGTTGGAGGCCTCCTTCTCTCACACGTGCGGAGCTGAAGCTGGGAAAAAGTGTGGCCTGTTTTAGGGTTGTTTTGCTGGTGCGTTGACAAAGTTGACCATGGTCAAAACTTGGAGTTTTTACCTCCAACAAGTGCAGAAATTCTGATCTCTTGAGGCCGCATTAGAGGGCATAAAGATCGAGGAAAAGAGAGACCGTTGACCGAAGCCCTAATCTGCAGCATTGACTTTTCTGCGTTGACTTTTTATGTTGCCCGACGTTGACATTTTGGAGTTGTCTTTGAGGGATGTGTGTGACACTTGGAGGATTGGCTAATCTGATGTTGAGGAAGACTTCACTGGCTGGTGCATCCTGTTGACTGCCGTAACGCACATTACTCTCTATCTTTGTTGGACAAAAAGAATTGTAAATTATAATCTATATTATTGGCTTGTCTTATGTTGATCTATTATTATGTTCTATCAGCATTTTACTTTCATGTTTATGTGATTGCTAAATTGAATCGGGCCTATAAGAAAGATTGAAGTAAAACTGCATTAAGCATAGAACATACCATGTCTGTCTAAATTTAACAATGTTGGGCATTGTCTAAGTCAATTTTTTTGGGTTACAGTCCCTAAAATGCTTATAAGGTGAATATTATATGAGAAATATTGCAATTGATTGTGGGAAGCTTCCAAGGGCAAGACCAAATGAGCAGTCCATCTTTTGGCAAGAGGGCCAAGATTCTAAAATTAATGGTAGAGGTAAGGTCATGCGTTATTATGCTTGACTATGGATACCGTGATTTTGTTTCACAGTTGTTTCATTATTTCCTTGATGCTATCAAGAAAGACCATGGCAAATCCATTCATGAGCACATGAGAACCATCATGGGTACAATTATTGATGTGTGATGAAAGTGAGATTATTTTCCAACCCATCGTATCTATGTTATTGGTTGTCTGGAAACAACAAAAAGGTCACTTCTACAACTGCTTATAACTTGGTATAGGATGTTGTCAAACAACGTAAAGGGAAACTAAACCCTCACTTGTTTGATAAGGAGTTGGTAGGGTTCAAACTAGAGGAGATGGATAAGCCTTGTGTGGAAAGTCAATCTTATATGGTAGCCACAACCCATGAGGAAGACAGTTGTATCACTTCACCATTCTCTTCTACAAGACTTTCAAATGACATTCACCAAGAACATACTCAAGAAGATATTAAACATCCTAAAGAAGGCCTTCTAGATATGAAGGAGAGAACCAAGTTGCTCAAGGACATCATATTACAGCAGGGAAACGAGCTTAAGTTCCTTGGAGTTAGGTGTGCTACATCAGCTGCTAATCTTACCCATGTTCGGAAACAGTTAGAGATTCTAATGAGACAACAATAGAAGCAAACTCTAGAGCTGTGCAACAACCCTCTTCAAGCTTGTAGTGCCTTGAATCCACGTTTGCATAGTGGGGAGGTGAGTTGGTATGAGGAAGAAGGATCCAACTCCTTCCTATTGCTTTTACAGGAAGACCAGGATCATGAGATAGAGCTTCTATATAAGAGCATTCCAGTTGAAATCGTAGTGGCACAGCATCAGCATGGTGGGAATATTCCTTGTGTTGGAATTTATACACGAGGTCTTTATCAGGGGTTGTTGATAACTAAAGATGATGGAAGGCACATTCCATGGGGGTTATGGATACTTTCTATTTCAGAAGTCCATTTCAGTTGGAATGAAGGGAGATTATAAGGTGGTATCCCACTGAGTTGATGTTTCGCGGGAGGAAATCTCTAGCCAAAGGCATGGCATAGCAGGATCCATCACATATTTAGGATGGCAGAGTCCCAAATAAGCAATGGGAGTTGGGGGGATCATGTCATCACATGGCAGTGCTTGACAGGGAGTCAAGGTTTCATTTGATGCAACCATGATTTCTCAGATTTAGTTGGGTAGGATATCATGGGTGTTGAGATTTTGGGGTAGCATCGGGTGTGCTCTAGCTCCGAAACTTTGTGGAGGGGCTAGAACACACGAGATCTCCAAGACCCAGAAAGTGTATGGAGAAATTTCATCTGGTGTAATAATTATTCAAATAATTAAATTTTTTAATGGGGACCTTAAGTCTAACTTAGGGAAATTGAAAAATTAAAGTGAATTAAATTACACATGTGATGAAATGTTTTAAGTGACGTGGATCAAGTTTTCTTTTAATCTCAGTCGTTGATAAGAGATTAGATCACGGTCGTTGGTTTGCCAACGAGAAAAGTATAAAGGAAGGGCTTGGGGTCAATTGGAGAACACACACACACATTGCAAAGCACTGAAGCTAAGTCAAATTTTTGGGGCGGGATTTGCTGAGGAATTTGAAGTGAGTTTGCAGTGCAGTGAGGGACAGAGATTGGCAAGGGATGATCTGATCCGAGGCCGAGAATACAATAGCAGAGAGGCAGCATCGTACCAGGGCAGCGCAGAAGCCAGGAGGAGGGACGATGTCTAGCCTAATTGATGCAGAGGCCACGTAGAGGCAGTGCAGAGCCTTCCAAAGTGACGCAGGAGCAGCCTGCGCTACGCAAAGGCTGCGTTGGGCTAGAGGGCTAACGCAGAGGCTAGAGAAGACTACGTTGAGGGTTCCAATAGGCTAGAAAGGGCCCGTTATCTGTAAATCCCGATTGAGGGTGTGATTTAGCCATATTTTCTGTCTCTAAGTGAAAGGTACAACTATCGTGTAATTTCTCTAAAGGGCAAACCGTTTCTGGTGCCCAGATTGTTGTATTCAGATTATGCATAATAATAAAACCCTCTAAAGCTGTTGCACTGGTTTTCCCGCATTGGGTTTTTCCAGGGACATTTGTCCGAAAAATATGTGTAATTTTGTCATGTGCGTGTTGTTCAGTAAATGATATGTAGATGTGTAGGTTGCAGTTTGTATTTGCTTTAATGTTTTTCTAAATACTTCAGTTAAATAACTTGTTAAAATAATTAAAGTAGGCGAAATAGATCAAGACACTGCAATAGGGTTTCTGTTTTGAAACTTTCACAATGGGTAGCAAAATCAGATAAATCTTTTGACAAAGTAGTGAGGCACACTATCAGGTTTATGGGGAGCATGGATAATATTGTTACTAGTATATTATCGAAGAGACCAGCAACATGCAGAGATTAGGTATTCCACTTGGGGAAGGAACTTTCAGAAAATAGTTTTCCTCTGAGTTGAGGGATAGAGTCTAGAGTTTAGACACCTATAGGATGATGAGTACACAGTAGAGGACAACATCATCTGCTTAGTCACTGAATCTGCACTCAAGGACAAGACTATAGAGTGGTCCATGCTTCATTATCAGCAGTTCATCCTGAGGATTGCCATATTTACAATCAAGTTAAAGAGAGGTTCTATGGGGATGGCCTCGAGGGTGAACGAGTTCGCCATGTCCTGGATGAATGAGTTCATGTCCTTTCACAATCCCATCGAAGTACAAGTCAACCTAGGGGGCAAGATTGTCTGGCAAGGAAGTGTGCAGGCCCCTTGAAATGTCTAGTTATACTCTCAGCGACCAGGATAACAGCGTTTCCAGTTTGCATTGGCAGGATCTTCTCATGTGGGATGGCATTGGCATGACAGTGTCAGGCATGGTATGGTGAGGATGCTCTTCATTTGGTGGATTGGGCTCCAGGGGAGAAAATGATTAGTGTAGCAGTGACACCCCCGCTAGCACATGAAGAGATGTGCCTTTCTACTTTACTAGGGATGATTCTAAGAGATGGTTCACATTACAGTTGGATCCACTTGTGGTCGGATGATACAGTGGTATATTTGGGACCCCTGTATCAAGGGATTTATTGCTAGTTGGATAGTACAGTGGTAAGGAGTGTCACAGGGGCACATTTGGGACCCGGGTATTGATAAACAAGTTATGGCATTGCTTGACAATAAGCAAACTCGAGGAGGGAGAACTATCAATGTCCCTTTTCCTAGTGATCATTGTAGGGGAAACGATTGATTTAATTAGATTAAAATGTGATCAAGAGAGCAAAGACCGAATATGAAAGATAAGCATTGAATGCATCTATTATTCACATGATATACATTTATAATACATTTTATATGATCGTTGGATTCCATATTCCAAGGTCTCTTGGACTCCGTTTGACTGCTCACATTCCACACCAACTCTTAGAGGATTAGGTGTCCAACATTCCCCCCCCCCCCCCTAATCGAAGGGGTATGTATGAGTCCAAGAAGAGAGTTGTAATACAAAATGCGCAAAAATGCATGGCAACACTAGGCTGAATGTGATCTTTGAAATGTTGGCATAAGGTGGTGGTTTAAGGATGACCACCAACACTGGAACACTTAGTGCAGTTCCCGAAACTCTTCCAAATCTGGCAAGAAGCTGAAATCTTCTGCTAGAAGAAGTGCTCCTAATGCTTTGAAGAAGGAGACCGTCAACCTGGAAAAGGGAGGTCTACAACCTGCATAAAAAAGGGAGAACCTCATCCTGAAAAGGGAGGTCTCAACCCCACATAGATGTTTTAAAGGCTGACCACCAACCAAAGGCATTTTCAGGGGCATCTCTGTCTCTGGCTACAACTTTGAATCTGGTATGGCAAGTTGTGGCTCAGGCTCGCTTGATGTGGCTTTGAAACTTGTATATGACCATCACTTCCCCCCTTTTAGATTCAAGGTGAGATGATGGAGAAAACTGTAAGACTTTTCAATACTCTAGAACAAATTTTGTCATATGACTGAAATATCGTCTTAGTTGTTGAAGCCCATTGCCAAGAAGCAATCCATCCGAGATGAATCTTTGTTCTTGCAAGAGGCTTGTTTCTGAAGCATCTATGTGAAGAATGAGTGGTTTTATGACAGTGCTCACATAGATGAAGATCAAAACAGTGATCTTTCACATGAACAACTAGGTCACAATGTTGGCATTTAACATTATGTTGTTGTTACTGTGGAAGAGGAGCAAAATCTGGATTATCTGAAGGTGAACTATCATGAAGGAATCTAGCACTCTAAAACTGGATGGGCTTTGAGTAATCTGGAATATGAAAGGACACATCCTTGTCATATCTGATGATAGGCTTGGAAAGTGCAGATTGAACTTTTACATCTACATGTAACTTTGTTGCTTCATTGGGCATTGGATCTGAATCAACTGCAACATTATTGAGTTGCTGCTTATGGGAGCATGTTTCAATGTTCTGAACAAAAACAACTTCAGAATGACGACTCCACTGCTGTAATTTTGCTCACTGAAGCTGATTCAAGCTCCAAAAAATCTACTTTCTCCTATGTATACTACAGACAGGTTTTAATATGACAAAGAGTGTTCTTGTTGACTATCATCGTGCTTTCAGTAGTAGACAATTAGATTTCTCAATAACTCTAATAATTTGTCAATTTGAGCCATAACAAGTGCACCGAATAAACAACAATGTGCAATAGTTATTAAGGCAAGCTAAAGAATGCTTCTAATTTCCAAATCAATACAAATTTACTTTATGCATACATATACTTGTGAAAAATCCTAGATCCGAATTCCTACTGCAACAAATCTGAATTGCTTCTTCTATTATGTTACATAATTATTTCATTACTATGAAATATCAAAGTAATTTCTGAAGCAGTCTACACAAATAATGATGCAGAAATAAATCTAAGTGCTGAAACACTCTGAACAAAATACAATGAAGAACATCCACACGCGACATAATTGTTTTTGGACTAAGTCCCCGGAAAAACCCAACTTGGGAAAACCGGTGCAACAGATCTGAGGGTTTGTATTATTAAGCAGTCGAATCTTGAATACAACTAGGGTGCCAACATCCGGAAAACCCTTTAGAGTAATCTAGACAGCAAAATAACTATGAGATATACCTCGCTTAGCAAGTCTCCAGCTAAACAAAAACAGCGTTGGTGAAGCCCTCACTGCCCCGACGTGATTGCTACTCTAGATCTCCGTAGGCCTGCGTGGGCAAGCTTGAGGAACTGCGTCAACCTTCACTGTAGCTGATCTAGCTGATCTGAACCTGGATTTTGGCCCTTCTGGCTCAAAACCCCAACCTCTAGCTTTCTTCGGACTGACTTCAAGAGACACGACGTTGGTTCTGCGTGATTTTCTGCAAGAACTGTGTCACCTTTGTAGAAAACTGCACTGTCTCTCTTCTGCATAAATGTTGCCTCACTCTGAAATGTATTCTTGGTCCACCTGACCAATCTTTGCTTCTGCCCCTCTCTGGATCTGATCATTGAATCACAATCACTTAGCAAACCCTACCCTAGTGATTTGATCCTTGATCAAAAGCTGTGTCTCCTCACACAAATCGAAAATGCTCAATGGCTCTAGTGTCACAATGTAATTTCCATAGGCCCCTCACCCTCCTCCTTATATTCTTCTGTTGAACCTTCAACGGTCAAGATTAAAACATAATCAAGGGCTAAGATTAACTTGGAGGTGATCCATGACTTTATCTAGATGATTCACACTTAGTTTAATTAATACCCTTTAATTAATCAGTGTCCCTAAGTTTAGACTTGGAAAAACATTAAAAACAATTAATTAATTTAATTAAACCATCTCTAAGTGGAATTTTCCAAAACCATTTATGGGTTTTATGGAATACATGTGTCCTAGCCTATATACAAAGTTCCAAGGCTAGAGCACATCCGATGCTACCATAAATCAACAATACTTCTCTCTTAGCGATGGTTTATCCAAGTTTTATCAACTTGGATCTTCTGCCTTCAGGTTATTAGGCCCAAACTTCGGTGATTAGCATTTTGAACAATTTAATCAGAAAATAATAAACTTGGATTGCATGTGCCTCTTCACATCTGAGTGAGTCTTTCAAAGATGCGCCTTACAATAAGATTAACCTTGGATTTAACTCACACAACTTCAATTGACTTTATAATGGGAACAAGGATAAAAAGTTGTGTTATGGTGCTTGGAAAACTAGAGACCAAGCGGTTTACCGATTTAATGCAAGACTGAAATCGTCTATGAATGCACTCACAGCTAGCGTTCCTTGTCCTGTAGGCCGCACGGATGAGAAGCCAATCACTGACTATTTGTTTAAATTTCAAGCTTCATATGGACAATTCGAGTGGAGTGGACGATTTCACCGCAGAGGGCACAGTTGGCTGGCCCTACAGAGTCTTTGAATAGCTCAGACCAGCTCTAGCATGGTGACGTAGACAGAGGTGTGAAAAGGTTTGTGCAGAAATCGGTACAGCATTCGCAGATTGGGACAATTTCAAAGCTTTTAGCAAGAGGTGTTGCAGGTGTTGTCAGCAAGACCTGCACTGCTCCATTGGCTTGGCTTACCATTCTGTTTCAGGTTCAAGGCATGCACTCTGATGATGCGAGTTTGAATAAAGCAAGTATTTTCCGTGAAGCATCCTGGATTGTTTCTGAAGAAGGAACCAGAGCTTTTTGGAGGGGAAATTCAGTCACAATTGATCATCAACTTCCTTATCATCCATTAGTTTTTACACGTATGAGAAATACAAATCAATTATGCAGTCACTGCCTGGCATGGAAAAACATAAAGAGAATATTAGCACAGACCTTTGTATTCGTTTATTAGGTGGTGTGTTGCAAAGTGTAACTAGGATCAGTCTTCATATTGACCATGTAATTATGTATTTATGTAAAGAAGACAAGATTATAATATATATATTTTTGATATGCTTGTCTCATGGGTTTCATGAGCAAGGTTTTAGGTCAAAGGACTTCTTGTTGATGTCCTCTAGGGATATGTCTTATGGTCATAAATTGTATTAATTGAGTGTCATGTTTATGAAGAGTCAAAGTCTAATTTGTATGCCTCCAGACTGTCACATAAGCCTTGAAGATTGCACTCAAAAGATGATCAAGAACAATGGTGGAAAACCCTCCAAGTCAACCTTCATTACACAGGAAGATAATCTCTATAAGTCGGCTTATATTCAAGTATTCAAGTCGGCCTTAGTACGCATGGACAGGTCGGCTCAAATACAGGGTGGAACAACTATACATACCTACCTATTCTACGCAGAAAATAACTGATATAAGTCCGCATTACTCTTGAGTTTTTCGAACAAGATTGCAGGAAGAATCTCGGTTATCCCTGCAACAGTATATGCAGATCACAGTGTGGAAGTTTCAGGAAATATAACGAAGGGTTCAGGGTTTAGTTGATGCGTTGAAAGGTAGCCAGAACAGCAAAAGAAATGAAGGATATCTTACCTCTGTTTCAGGTCCAATCTGCCACATCAAAAATCTGAGATTAAGTGTGAAGACACAGGACAGTAATCAAGCCAGTAAAGAGATGGATCAGCATGGAAGAAAATGATATAGTTCAGGTATATTGACAGCATAGAGAAGTATATCTCTAGTGTTAAGGAGCAATGTTGAGGAAGAATATACCGGCAAGTACAAGGACTGTGTCTTGAGTATCAAAGGTACAGATAGTAGATAGAGAAGGAGATTCTAAGAGAAGGCCAAGGAAGGAGCACACAGAAATACATCAGTTATGAACCGAGTTCAGTACTGGTGCAGGACAGTGCAAAAGGAGTGACAAGGTCTTGGAGGCATACTTAGGTCAAGGGTCTGAGTCTTGGTCATGGTACTTGTCATTTGAAAGTCTATAAGAAGAATTCCTTGTGGGTTTTCCTCTCCAAGAGGGAGAGGTTTTGCCCTAGCTCGAAGAGATTAATTTTGTGTCTCTTGTAGTTTTGGTAATTGACTTGATGAAAGACTTAATAAG
This sequence comes from Pinus albicaulis, assembly GCA_034641835.2. Taxonomy (NCBI): domain Eukaryota; kingdom Viridiplantae; phylum Streptophyta; class Pinopsida; order Pinales; family Pinaceae; genus Pinus; species Pinus albicaulis. Next base: position 614,883,377 of record CM076570.1, on the reverse strand, counting down.
CTACGCAGAAAAGACATAAGTAAAAGAAGTAAATTCACAAGTAATTATCAAGTAGAGAATTTAAATTAATCTTCAGCCCTCCAAATTCTCAACATGGTGGTGTTGCGGAGTAACAATTGTTGCGGTTAGCTTGGCATGTGGTAGCCATTCTGGTGTTGCATCCTCAATAGTAACAATTCCACTTGATTTGGTGAGGAGAAGAATGCAGTTGGAAGGTTCAGGCAGATGTGCTCATGTTTACAACACAGGACTTCTTGACACATCAAGCGAGTGGGTGAGCAAGGGATTTCACCTCCATGGTGGTATGCCTGGTGGTATGCAGATATTTGAGAAGACGTTGACAAGAAAAACCATCACCGCAGGTTAAGAGCCTTGATAAGGAAATATGAAACGCAAATTATAAAAAATATAAAACGCATGTCAGACTGGCAACCACTGAAACGCACCAGCGAACAGACTAACCAATGCAAGTTGGCAAATAACGCATATTGAAGGAGAATATGACAGACTCGTGATACAATAATGAGACATTGTGTGAGAGGGTAGTGCCAGCTGACAACGAAAGAAGGCAAACCGTATGACAAATCCAGGGACCACGTTGAGTGTTTCAATGGCAGGAAGTGATACAGAGGTTTACAATGTGGCAGGTGTGGCAGAAAACGGTTTTGAGAACTGAAAACTGGAGGCAGAGAATTCAGTTGGAATTTGACTTAGAAGTGCAAGTCTGATGACAGGGCTGAAATGCATAGAAAGACCACAAAAATAGTGGTTCATATTTGACCAAGGCCAGAATTGCCCGGCTTTGATACCATGTTAAACACAACCATGGCGAAAACCGAATATGAAAAATAAGCATTGAATGCATCTATTATTCACATGATATACATTTATAATACATTTTACATGACCGTTGTATTCAATATTCCAAGGTCTTTTGGACTCCCTTTGACTGCTCACATTACACACCAACCCTTAGAGGATTAGGTGTCCAACATGAACAAGGGAGGAACTTTATAAAGTCACATTAGTATGCATTTACTTGCCCATGGTATTGGCACCCATGGAATACTTGCATATGGTAATGGTACCCATGATATAGGTATCTACAGAATACTTACCCATGGTATTGGGGTGGCCAAAGGTTATAAAAGGGAGCTCAGGGTCATTCTTTAAGCATGTTCGGATAACAGATGGATTGTTTACTTTGGCTCTTGGAGCTTGCTTGAGGGTTTATAAATTGAGCATGATCTTCTTCAGTGAAGTAATTACCCACCCTTGTTGATTAAAATAACTAGTCCTCGGTGGTGAAAAACTCCACCCTAGCTAGTCTTGAGGGAAGAGTAGTCCAGGTTTCTCATTGGGCATCAACAAATTCATTGGAGAGGTCATTGTTAGACATTTGTGACATCTTGTTGGTGTCTTAGCAAGTTCTCATGTATATTCAAATTCATTCCACCAACGGGGTATTATACCTTAGGCTGTAAGCACGCGGGCAATATCAATATATTTGACCTTATCAATGGAACGGATGAACCTAACGCTTGGGCATTCAATGCCCCGTGATACCAAGCAAGATTGAAAGGGTTGCCACTCGCCGATATCTCCATTTTAGATATCAATTCCTTCATTTGACTTCTTGGGTGGGGGATGTGAGAAGGAAGTATTTATCTCAGCCATTTAATATAAGAAGGTTGAATTTGTTGATTGTGCTTACTGTCAAACGACGGTTTCATCTTAAATTGTATGCGATGTGTCCTTACATTAAAAATTAGCAAAAAATCATGGGCAATGTCGATTTTTAAAAGAGTTGGTTAAAAATACCTCGATCATAATTGTGAAGGTTTTTGCGAAATATAGTTTGAGACATTACACAGTCTTCCACGACGCCGCATCCCCCGGGGTGGGGGGTGCACTCCCCACACTTCCCATGCTCCTGGGACTTGTGGACACCTATGGAGACATTTCCCCATGTGAAACTCATGCAGGGGGAAACATTTCCCCAAAATGGGTGTTTGTGGGTGTCCCCCCCTCAAAAAGGGTTGGGTGTCCCTATTAAATTCTACATGGAAACAAAAATTTTATGGGTGGGGAAGCCTAATATTAAACCCTACGGCCCTATTAATGCTATGTAATCAATGGTAATGATAAATTCTAAAAGTAACTTTTACTTAAATTTTTAACATTACCATTAACTGTTTAAGGATGTTTAAGAGTGGTCCCAACTTGATTGGATTTCACATGAAGAAAGTAGAATTTTAGATCCCACTCAAAATCCAACAAACTTAACAATTTCCACAATTTTAGAACTGGGGGGATTGCAACATTTCCATTGGACTCTATCATGTAAGAGGGTATGGAACTAGCATTTAATCAAGAGCACGAAGTCCTATATGTACCTTGATGTGGGTGGCATTGTTGTTTAACTCCTATGTCGTGACCCTAGTAAAATTGTATCTACCACTCAAACAAAATCTCAATTTGACATGTTAAAGTTTTTTCTATCTTATTATAATGCTTAGAGGGTGTTATTGATGATGAGGATCCCAATATAGGCAATGAATTTGAAGATATGTAGATATCTATATTAGCATGATTTTTTTTGGACTATAGAGGCCATCTAGAGCCTCTTTGTTGATGTATTTTTGGTTCAAAGATGGATTGCACCTAGTGTTATTTTGGTTATATTCAACCTTGCTATATTTACGAGAAACTTTTCATATTTGTGTATAATGGTTTGGATTCATATGGATGAACATAAATATTTACGTAATTTTTTTCAGAATTTGAATATTTATATATTTTTTTATCGACTAGCTTTTTGGTCCAATTTTTCCCCATTCCTAGTTTTGGGGTCTACTAGTTCGATGATCAATTTTATTCTGATAAATTAGTTCATTGTTCATTTTTAGTTTTAACTTTTAAATCTTGAATCTAGGTACAAATGACCTTAGACCAAGTCTTTGACTTGTCACTTTTTACAATTTTTGAGTTTGAGTAATTTCAATTTACTATTCCAATCTTCAAACTTTAGTATCTATTATTGTTGAGAAATCCTTAGGGCAACATTGTTAGGGCTTTAATAATTTGATTTCTCCATCTTTGACACTTTCCTGTGATGTTTCTTATTAATTCTTCTTTGCAATTATTATATTCTTATCATCAAGACAAATGCCAAACAATGAAGATCACAAACACAAGATGTAGGCACTCAGCTAGGGAAAAACCCCTCTCCTAGGGAAAAACCCAAAAGTTCTTCTCTTCACTAGAATCAAATCAAATGAGACAACCTAGACCCTTTGACCAAGACATAAAATTCCTCCATCCACCAAGTCAGCCCTCAACACAAATTCTTCATATCAAGTCATCTTGAATCTCGGTCTTTTCTTTGCAATTTCTGAAATATGTCTGGCACCTTCAACCTCTGCAACTAGCCTTAGATCCTTCGCACGTGTGGTAGAAACTTTGGTCCTTTTTGCATGACTTGTCACCTAAGTCACCTGACATAGGGACACGGGACACGAAGGACACGAGGATTCGTATCTCAGACACAGACACGTTGACCCCCCGGAACAGGATACATTAGGACACATTATATATTATTTTATTTAATATATATATATATAGAGAGAGAGATACAAATTCATTGATTCAAACATAGATTTTCATCTAGATGTAAGTTTTACAGATATACAAAGTAACATTATCTATACAAATACAATTGTGACATATTCATCAATGATCCAATAGGAGAAAGACAAGATACTGTAGTTTTCTCATTAAGTCATCAAAATCAAAATGTGTTACATAGGTAGTACAATGCAAATGGCAAATAGAAATAGCAAATGCCAAATACAAAACAACTACAAGTCTACAAGCCTCAAGCAGTAGGTAGCTCATGAGTCATGAGTCATCAATCCTCATCAAAATCAGCATCATTGTACTCATCATCATGGTCACCACTGCTCTCCTCTATTGTATCCTCCTCCTCTGCATCCAAAGTCATCTCTGCATCTGCTAGTGTGGAGGATGACCTCTCTACAGTATCACCATCATCAAATGTGACAAGCTTAGCACTGGTTGATTGAGATCCAAGTTGGTCAATGCCAACTCAACACTGTTGTCGAGACCCATACCATTAGGAAAGACATCCCACATATTTGTCTTTCCTTTCAACCACTCATCCCTCTGCCTGTAAATAAGATGAAGATTGGTGTGCACATACACCATTGTCTTTGCCCTAGACTGCTCAAGCCTGCTCTTATTGACACTATACAAATTCCCATATATGCTTCAATTCCTCTCGCAATAAGAGGATGAAGTCACAAGAGAGAGGAGCCTCATGGCTAACTGCTGTAGAGGAGGGCTTGTTGCCCCATGAGTTGCCCACCAAGAATAGGGCTTCTTAGCCCCCCTATCTCTAATCACATCATATCCTGCAAATCGACCAATGCCAGTGGAAAAATCTGCAAAGGCATCCTCCACCTCATCGAGGGATGCTATATCCTAAAAAATCCCCCCGAATGCATCTTTTCTCCCCTGTGATATTTCACCATCCATATGAGGAGGGAATCTGCGGGAAGGTCCACCATTCAGCCACTCATGGCTATAGTATTTTGGGTTCAAGGAGTGAGTCAAACAATGTAAAGGTGTGCAATTCTTGTCCCATCTGCTGACAAGAATATCCTGTATGGTGGTGAAGAAGGCCTTTGGTGATGTTTCTTACTCGAGGCACTCACTCTGTAAAATAATGCTCCTCACAGGGTCAATAATGGAATCCCATCCCTCATAAACCTCTCCTAGGATGGGTTGGTTTGTATCTGCAAATCGAAGCAAAGAAATGGTAGGGTCCATGATCTGAATAAGTAGATCTACACTCTACCAACAGGCATCATATAACACTGTGTCCTTCACTCTTTTTGAAGTTGATTGATCTGTCTTTCTCCAAAAAGACCAAAACTTTGAAATAACCATGGCCCCAAGAGTGGTCTTGACCTCCGTCAACCTCTTCAACATGATGAATGAAGAGGCAAACCGTGTATCCGCAATCTTCAACAATGATAGATTGGTGTACTCCTTGTAGATAGTGAGGACATTTGTATGGGGCTTTGTACAAACTTGCAGATATGTTGTTCATCCTCAATAATGCTTCCAATCCAAAGCACATCAGAAGCAATAGATTTAATTGCTATGTTCAATGAATGGACAATGCAAGGTGTCCAAAATACTTGTGGATATTTAGCTTCCACAATCATGTCAGCGGCCTTGCAAACAGGTGCATTATCTGTAATGATTTGCACACAAGAATCAACAACTACATCTTCAATAACTTTAATAAACAACTCACCCGTATATTGTGCATCTTTGTATTGTCCAAGTGCATCCATTGATTTCAAGAAAACTGAACCATTCAAGGAAGACACCATGAAGTTGATGAGTGGGTGTCGTGCTGGATTTGTCCATCCATTAGAAACAATGCTAACCCCAGATGTTGGCCATGTTGATTTAATAGGCTCAAGCATTTTATCCACCTCTTTCTTTGCCTTTGTCAACAATGTGGTTATAAGCTTCTCTGACCCAGAAGGCACATACCCTGATGGAGCCCCTTGAGTTAGAGCTCGGCACATCTCAATAAATAGAGGTGAGTGTACAACATTGAAGGATATGAAGTTCTAATAGAAAAAAAAGGCAATGCTGAGACCAAACTCTTCTCGTTTCTCTTTCTGGAAAATTTTGTCCATTGGACCAAGTGCAATTGCCTTTCTTTTTACTGCTTGTCTCCCACCAAAACTCTCAAATGGGAACTTGTTGCTGTTTTTCCTCAAGAATGGAAGGGGGTCATCATTCTTGTTTTTTTTTTTTAGTTTTTGCAGCCACATTTGCCACACCAACAAATGCCTCTCTTTCCATTTCTTTCCTCTTTGCTAAAGACACTTGTGTACAAGTTGCAATTCCACAACTTGGTAAAGCCAACAAATGAAATTTCACACGGTAATATGTGCTCATGAAATAATTGTTGCAATAGCTGCATTACCAAGCAACATTGCCTCCTCACTTCATCTTGTTGCCTGGCCCTTGCTCTCTTGTTACATATTTCCACAATGGATATTTGTTATCTTGAGGTTGTTGTCTTCCCGCAACATTTGAAGTTGTTGTTGCAGCCCCACTTCCAATAGATGGAACACTTGTAGACCTTGATGAAATTGGAACAGGAGGGGCATCTCCAATGGGGACATTCTTCCCCTTCCTTTGCCCTTTCCCTGTTGCCCTTGATTGAGCCATGAATGTTGTAAAAAAATACACAAATTTGTAAAAGAAATGCATATGCAAACTGAATGCAAAAAAAATAGAAAATGCACTTACCTGTTGCTTGAATCTCCTTGAAAATGCTCCTTTGCCCCTTGCTCCTCCTTTGCTCCTTGCAAACACACAAATGTCAAATTGAAAAAAGAAATGAGCCAAATCGGCTTTTTAAAACCCGTTGAGGTCAATTTCTCGGGGTTCGGGTCTGACAGATCGAGACACGATCGGAAGGACACGAGTCCTACCGAATCGTGCCTGATTTGATGGATTTGGGACATGAGGGGCTAGGGGAGTGGATCTGCTTTCTTAGCTTGTCACCTATTTCTTCACTTGCCTTATATCCTATTTCCTTAGTCTTTGCACCCTTTTCTTGACACTTCCAATTTTAGATCGAGTCCTTACTTGATTGATTATCACAAATGGTCGAATGCTCATCTTATTTATAGTCTCTACAAGGTGGATGAATTCCTTCATGAGGCCGACTAGACAGTTGAAGGAGTCGACTTGGTGGAGGAGGGATAAGACACAATTTTATTACAAAAAAGCTTTTCTCTCTTGACACAAAAAGCCCAAGAAGGGTCTAGAATATAATGATAATGACAATGACTTAAGACACAAACCTAGAAGCCTTCAATGGAGGCTTGACCTAAAAAAAAACATAGAGCATGAAACCCATGCTTATATAAATATATTTTCTTTTATAATCATTTTCATTTTCTTTCTTTTGACAAATACATTACATTATGACTCAAATACAATTATGAAGACGGATACTAGTTACATTTCTCAACAATAATTTCGCTTAGAACTAATCAGATTCTAGAATAATGAATGATAAATTTAAAACAATGTATACAGTTATTTTACTATTTCTATTTCATTGATTCATTTATGATGTATAAATCAATCTCACGCACACAAAAACACACACAAATATATGTGTGTGTGTGTGTGTGTGTGTTGCACGGGATCCATCCCCCATAAAAAAATCCCACGTACCATGTGTCCCCGCATTCCAAGGACTTTTAGAACTTAGGGAAACGTCCCCAAACTGTTGGGGACTTCAGCAGGGACTCGAGGACTTGCTAGCCATACCCAAGACATTTCAGACAAATTTCAGGGACGTTTTAAACAGTTTAAGGGATGTTTTTGGCAAATTTCATGGATTTTTTAGGCAGATTTCAGGGATGTTTTTGTTGGACAATGTAGCAGGGCAGCGATTTAAACCAATTCTCCTTATCCTTAATAATTGCATGTGAACTTTAGTTATCTTTCTTATTATTCTTTAGCATATCTTTTCATCAAACAATTATCAAGAGCAGAAACAATAAAGAAAATAAACACAAGAAGTAGGCTTCAAGCCAAGGCAAAACCCCTCCAAGGGGAAAACCCAAAAAGAATCTCTTCTTTTCTTATAGAATCTGATCAAATGAGAAAACCAAGACCCAAAGACCAAAGTCAAGACCTCCTCCAAGCCCCAAGTCAACCCTCCAAAAGATTTTCTCCAAGCAAGACAAAGTCAACGAAAGTCAACTCTTTCCAATTCTTCTCCAATCCTTGTCTTCAGCCTTCTATTTCAAATCTGCAATTTCGGCTTCTAGTAGACAACAAAAACCCTGGCTTTTTTTGTGTGCCAACCTTCCAAGAGATCCTTCTTCAACCAAGTCAAGGTCTTCAAAGTCGACGAGAGTCAATCCTTCTTCAAGATCTGCTCTAGTCAAGGTTTTGACCTCCACTGCAGGTATGCAACTTCGGCCTGCAACTCTCAGCCCTGCAACTCTTACAAAACCCCTAATATTTGCACGTGTGAGAGAATGATGCTAAAAAATTAGATCTTTGTTTCTTGTTTAGACTTCCTCTTGCCTCCATGTCCTTCGCTCTAGTTTTCCTTCCTTGCTTGAGATTGAACTGTAAAAGTGTGTCCAAATGAATCGAACTTGCTTCCTTTATATAGCTTTCTCATGAGGTCAAATAGCCTCAAACGGGGTCGACTTTTTCTGACTTGGGCTGACTTGATCTTGGAGGTCTTCTTGACTTTCTTAGACACAATAAATTATTTCACATGTTACAACTTGCACAATAGGTTCTTTTACAAATTATAAAGGCTCTTTTGACTTGACAAACCCTAGGAGCATGAAACCCATGCTTGAAAATAATATTTTTTTTCTACTTTTGCTCGTAACATAAGATATACATAATGACATGAGTATTGTTAGGGTCCTATGATTCATAGGTTCAATTGATGATTGGCTATTTTCTTTCAATTGATGAAATTGTAAATAATATTGTATTCTACAAACGATTTACAAAACAAAAAGAAAAGAAAAATAATATAGAAAGTGAAAAGAGGGTATAAAAAATGTATATTTGAAAAAAAGAAAATAGAAATTAAAAAAAAAATGAAGAAACCCCAAAAAAAAGAATGTATAGGAGTGAGCAAGACTAAATGCCACTCAAGAAATAAAAATTGCCTCAGTTAACACTTAGAAATTTTGAATAAATGTGGTTGCTAGCCAAAATGCCACATTGTAAATAGGATAAGTAGAAATAGTTAGTCTAATCATACTGTTTAATCGTGATTTGGTTGTAATAAAATAGATTAGGTTAGTGAATGTAAATTTTTGTAGATGTTCTATGCTTGATGCAACTTTACTTTTATTACAACAATCACCCAAACAGTTAAGTAAAATGATGATAGAACATACCAGTGGATCTATAGAAGACAAACCAGAAACAGGAGAATGTGAAGGTGCGTTACGGCGGTCAACAGGATGCTTCAACCAGCAAAGTCTCCTTGATCAGCCAACCCAGAATGTGTCACAACAATCCTCAAATCAGTCACCCAGTCAACTCAAGTCAACTCCAAAAAAGTCAACGCTGTCCAGAAAAGTCAACGCAGGGCAGCAACATCAAAGTCAACGCAGCTCCAACTTCGGTCAACCTTTTGACCTCGGTTCTTGTGCCAATGTGTACGGCCTCCCAAAATCGAAGTCTCCAACAAATTTCAGCCTCTTTGGACCATGCGTTGACCAAAGTCAACGCTGGTCAAACCTTCGTGGAAACCCTAGCTGCAGCAATTTCGTCCTTCTCCTTGGCTATAGTAATTCGTCCTTCTTCCCACGTGTGGATCGAAATTGTCCTCCAAGTAGCTAGTACTAGATCAGAAGAGAAGAAGATGATGTGATGAGAGAGTGTGAAATGCTCTCCAAAGTCGATTGTATTTATATACATCATTGAGGTGTGTGACACATCTGCTGGGGGTGTAAAACCTTAAGGCCGACCTACACATATAATTTATTATAAATAATAAATTCAAAATAAATGTTCTGCTCATCGGATTAAGATAAATTTTATATGGATCTTACACCTCTCTGAAAGAGGAATCCAATAAAAATATTGGTATCTTCATCTGAGCATCACAACATGGAGTTTGGACCTAGTTGTCCAATTTTAACACTCCCTCTCAACTAGGGAGAACTCCATCCACCAGTGCAATCAAACATTGTGCGTCATCCCGCCGTAACTTGCTTTGTTGGCCTCTTTATTTCATAACAGAAGTGGGTCAGTCACAAAGACATCATCCCCCGGCTGACAAATTCAGCCCAGAGGTCCGAAACCTCTATCAGACTCACAAAGAGTCTCCAACCAACCCGAAGTTGGTTCATCTGACTTGAAGTCAGGCGGAGGTCCGAAACCTCACTATACTTGATCCCAAATCAAGTGGTTGGGAAGTGCCATCCTAGATAGAGAGTACGGCAATCTTTGATGCGTCCATCAGTCTTTGCTACTAGTCTCTAGCTTTTCCCATCTCATTGGCCAAATGAGAGGTACTTCCCATGAGCCCTGAACTCAATGGGTAGGATGCATACGGGGCACAGATAATGAGAGGTGAACCAACTCAATAATCACAACGGTGGGGCAGAAGCACCACAAGGTTCGGCAAGCCTAGCCCCGTGAGTGCTTATAGCTCCGAGAAGCTATCCCCAAAGCCCCCCAGAGCTCCCAGAGCTCATCGTCCAACGGGACCCACATCATAGGGTCGTTCCACGATACCAAGATTCTCACGGAAGGTTAGGAACTTGACCTTCCCCAGGGGCTTAGTGAGAATATACGCGACCTGCTCATCAGTTCCTATATGATCGAGCCTTACGGCGCCTCGCTGTACCATATCTCGGATGAAATGGTACCTGATATCAATATGCTTGGATCGGTCGTGGAACACACGATTCTCGGTCAAGCGAATCCCACTCTGGTTATCATAGAGTATCACGGTGGTATCTAGCACATGTCCAAACAGCTCACTAAAGAACTTTTGCAACCAAATTGCTTCACAACAGGCCATACTTGCTGCAATGTATTCGGCCTCTGCGGTGCTCAAAGCCACCGACTTCTGCTTCCTGCTCATCCATGAGATCGAAGCAGAACCAAGATTGAAGCAGCATCCTGATGTGCTCTTACGATCCACCACACTGCCAGCCCAATCGGCATCAGTATATCCACGGAGTGTCACACTCCCGGCAGTGTATCTCAGCCCATGGTTTATCGTGCCTCGAAGATATCTCAGAAGATTCTTGGCACCAACCCAGTGAAAATGATGAGGCTCAACCATCTGTTGACTCAAAGTGTTCATTGCAAAACATATATCCGGTCGGGTGTTCACTAAGAACATCAAAGCTCCTATGAGTTGACGATACTCAGTAGGATTGGCCAAGATAGGCCCAGCAGCGCTGCCACTCAACTTCTTAAAGTTGAGTTCCATCGGTGTCGACACGGACTTACAGTCCACCACACCAAATCTTTCCAGAAGCTTCACAATGTATTTTCCTTGAGAAAGGAAAATCTCTCCAGGTCTCTGCCAGACCTCCAGGCCTAGGAAGTAGTGCATCAGTCCTAGGTCCTTCATCTCGAACTCAGCAGCGAGCTCCCTCTTACATTGATGAATGAGAGGTTCAGCACCTGTCAGGAAGAGGTCATCCACATACAGCACTAGAATGAGAGGCTTCCCCTGTACAACCTTGAAGTAAAGGTTCGGATCAACATTACTTCGAGTGAAGCCCAGCTTCATCAAGTAACTATCCATCCTCTCGTACCAAGCTCTGGGTGCTTGCTTTAACCCATAGAGGGCTTTCTTCAACCTGCGGACATGAGTGTCTCGATCCTGAACTTCAAATGCCAGAGGTTGTTCTACATACACCTCTTCCTACCATGCAGAAAAGCGGTCTTGACATCCATCTGATGAAGACTCCATCCTTGCGTAGCAGCAAGGGCTATGATTGATCGAATGGTGGTATATCGTGCCACAAGTGCAAATATGTCATCATAGTCTATTCCTTCCTTTTGAGAGAAGCCACGGGCAACAAATCTTGCCTTGAACTTTTCAGCACTCCCATCAGATCCATGTTTGATCTTGTAGAGCCATTTCGCGGTGACAACAGATTTGTCCTTCGGTCTCGGGACCACATCCCAGACATCATTCTTCATTATGGACTCATATTCTTCGTGCATAGCATCCTTTCAGACTTGATGCTTTACGGCTTCCTCAAAAGATCCAGGTTCAGATTGTACAATAGTACTCATGGCAGCCAGATACCCTTGGTATCTACACGGCTTCTTGCTTTCTCGGAATGTCCCCCTCGGGGCAACATGTCCCTCGGCATCTTCGAGAGTGTCCCTGAGCCATGATGGTCTCTTTCTCAGTGAAGGAGATGGATCGATTGGGTCCATTGGTCCTTCAACATCAGGCATTGTCTCATCCTGCGGTTCTTCTTGATTTCCAGGCCTTGCTTCATGATTTTCCTCGGATCTCGGAAGATCTACTACTTTCTTCAGGGAAGCATCTTCGTCAAAAGTGACATCATGGCATATCTCTACTTCCCTTTGACCAGGTACATAGACTCTATAGGCCTTAGAAGTTTCGTTGTAGCCCACAAACATTCCTTTCTTCCCAGAAGCATCCAGCTTACTTCTCTTTTCTTTTGGCACATGAAAATAAACAGGACATCCAAAAATTCTAAAATGTAAGACATCAGGTTTCTTACCGGTGAAAACCTCTTCGGGAGTTTTGGAGTCCAGGGCGGAATGAGGCCATCGGTTTTGAATGTATACAGCAGTATTCGCGACTTCTCCCCACAGAAACTTCGGTAAACCTTGGTCACATAGCATGGCACGGGCAGCTTCCACAATGGTCCTGTTCTTTCATTCAGCAACGCCATTCTGCTCAGGAGTATAGGCAGTAGAAGTCTCCCTCTTAATGCCAACTTCTCTGCAAAAGTCCTTGAACTCATTTGACTCATATTCAGTGCCATTGTCGGTCCTCAAAATCTTGATCTTCTTCCCTGTCATGTTTTCCACCAAGGCTTTGAAGGTACGAAACCACATGAAAGCCTCATCCTTCTTCTTCAAGAAGTATATCCAGGTTTTGCGGGAGAAGTCATCAATAAATGTCATATAGTAAGAACATCCTCCCAGGGATGTCACGGGCAGCATACCAGATAGATCAGAATGGACCAGTTGCAAAATATCATATGTCTTTGTGACACTTGTGGGGAAAGGTCCCCTTGTATGCTTTCCTTCGGCACAACCCTTACATACACCTTCATGATTATTTCCAAAGTCGGGCATCCCTGTCACCACCATCCTTGCTTCGGGAAGGGCCTTGTAATGAAGGTGTCCAAACCTTCGGTGCCATAGTTTAGTTTGTCGGATAGTATCACATGTCATAGCTCCTAGAGGACTTCCTTCAACCTGGTAGAGTGTTCCAACTCTAAAACCAATCACGATAGCTTCCTTGAGATTCTTCTTCCACATGTGCACTTTTCCATCAATGAATGCCACATTGAAGCCTTTGTCTTCAATCGCTGATATAGACACAAGGTTCTTCTTCAATTTTGGTACATAGAGTACATCTTGCAAATGTAGGACTTGTCCTTGAGACAAGTGGAGGGTCACAGTCCTTGTCCCTTTTACGGGATATGTGGCATTATCTCCAAGGATAATTTCCAGATTAGTATCCTTCTCAACCATGTCAGAGAGTGCTTCCTTGAACCCAGTGATGTGTCTTGAGACACCACTATCTATCAGCCAGACATCCATAGTGTCGGGCGGGGATGCAGCAGAGAGGGCAGATACAAGAATGTATTCATTTCTTTTATCAACAACATTTGACTCCTCATACCTGGAGTTTCTAGACCTTTTGAAAGGTTGATTGTTTCCATCAGAGGGAGCCTTCCTCTTTCCTTTGGACCTGTTGTTTCTTTGATTTCCATTCCTCCGGTTATTGTTGTTGTCATCACTATCGGGAGAATCCTTTTTGAAAGGACATTCTCTGGCATAGTGACCAGGCCCATGACAAGTGAAACACTTGCCCTTCTTTCCTTGGGCCCTTGTTCTTCCTTTGTTCTTAGAGCCACCAGAGTTCTTCTTTCTAGAACGAGCAGCATAGGCAGCATTTCTATCATTTTCATATTCCTTCATTCTTGTCTCTTCTTGCATGCATCTGGACAGTAGCTCGTCAAAGTTAGGAATTGTACTATTATTGAGAATGGTAGTGTTGAATACTTGCCATTCATATGGGAGTCCTACAAGTGCGGTGAGTACCATGGCACCAGATCCGCCTTTGGAGAGTTGCGTATCCTCGAAGAATATTGCGCATCTAGTCCGCATCCGAAGGGTCAACACCGCATCCGGTACCCCCAGAGGCCTAGATCCGAAGAGATATTGTCGATCTCAAAAGATAGATCCGGGCGTTGGTGGCGTATTTGACAGGGGGAGGACGCGAGACAGGGAGAAAAGGACGCAGATCCTGCTTGGAGGCTTTCAGACCGTCGTATCCGAGTGTTCGTGGAGCCGCATCTACCAGGGACGCCGATCCGGTGAGCGTACTTGGGAGAGGCAGCCCATCAGCCGTTTAGCCTTCGGGCACGTATCTATTGTCCGGGAGGAAGCCGCGCTCGTCACTACAGAGACGCGCGTTTATTGTGGAGGGCAGGCGCGGGGGCTCACGCCCCGTCCAGCCAGCTTCATCTTCGCCCTTGCAGCGCCCAGGACGCTCGTCCTTGTTGCAGCCATTATCTGTTGAGAGGGTCTCCACTTGCCTAGGGCAAGGATAGGTGCACTTACTCCGATTTATTGTACTCCTCTCTATGTACTTTCTGATTAATAAAATGGCTCAGATTTTGGTGTTACATGTGTCATGATTCAGTGATCTGGTTCAGTTTATATCTGTATTAGTGCATTTCTGTTTATTACTGGTTATTTCCCTTTGGGGATATTACATTCAACCTAGGTTCCTTGATCACCCAACCTAGAATGTGTCACAACAATCCTCAAATCAATCACCCACTAACCCAAGTCAACTCGCGTAAAAGTAAACGTTACAAACCAGAAAGTCAACGAAGAAGTTAACATCAAAGTCAACGCAGCTCCAACTTCGGCCAACCTTTTGACCTCGGTTCTTGTGCCAATGTGTACGGCCTCCCAAAATCGAAGTCTCCAATAAATTTCAGCCTCTTTGGACCATGCGTTGACCAAAGTCAACACTGGTCAAACCTTCGTGGAAACCCTAGCTGCAGCAATTTCGTCCTTCTCCTTGGCTGTAGTAATTCGTCCTTCTTCCCACGTGTGGATCAAAATTGTCCTCCAAGTAGCTCGTACTAGATCAGAAGAGAAGAAGATGATGTGATGAGTGAGTGTGAAATGCTCTCCAAAGTTGATTGTATTTATATACATCATTGAGGTGTGTGACACATCTGCTAGGGGTGTAAAACCTTAAGGCCGACCTACACATATAATTTATTATAAATAATAAATTAAAAATAAATGTTCTGCTCATCGGATTAAGATAAATTTTATATGGATCTTACACCTCTCTGAAAGAGGAATCCAATAAAAATATCGGTATCTTCATCTGAGCATCACAACATGGAGTTTGGACCTAGTTGTCCAATTTTAACAGTGAATAAATCAATCACACAGTTTAATCGTGATTGAGTTTGATTAGTGAAGTTAATCACACCATTTAATCGTGGTTAATGGATAGGCAAAAACCAAAAAATGCTCTGCCAATTTAAATGCAGCATTAATGAATTTTTTTAAGTAAGTTTTAGGAGGTGATTAACCTTTGATTAGGATCAGTTTAAGCAAATATTAATCGAGCTTTAAGCACAAGTAATAATATTGAAGATATAGGTTTTTATGCTATGTTTCAAACTTAGGATAAAGATGGATGACTGATATTTTCCCCTGCCCGGATCAACGGCGGGCGAGTGCTTTTGGGCCCCCCTGAGTTCCATTGCGATTTGCTCGTTGGGGGGGGTGGGGGTGGTCCAAAAAGGTTGGACCCATACCTTTACATGTCACCCTCACAATGTTTCGCATCCCCCCTCCGAAAAGTCCTCTAGTGTCAATCGTTCGCCCCTCCACCAATGCCTATCCGCCACAACACCTTACCCGACCCCACCATCCCTCCGCCCACCTCAGCTGACCTCCATTCACCGTCCGCCAACTCACCCTCGCAAACCCCACCTCCACAACCTTCCCTAATGTTTAATTTGTCCCGAGCATCCATCCCACTCCCAATCGAAGGTCAACATCTACCACTCCCCTGCCCCATCAGCAATCTGTTACAAGCAATAAATGCTTCCTACTCTCGCTACAATGGACTCACTCCCGAATAACAGTAAACATGTAACGGTAATTCAAAAATTACTCTATTAAACACTTTGAAGCCATAAAATTCCTTTTCCTCGCTATTTTGCACGAATAGCTGAAATTTACAGTCTTCCAAGCTGTCACAACGACAAGAAATTCCAACGACATTGATTCAATCTCCATTAGTGACCCCACTCCAACATTCAACGGATAGCTTCCCCTTTCCAGGTAACCTCACAGCATTCATACCTTTGTTTATCTGCTATTTGACAATGGCCCCAAAGGGTAAAACCCCCAAAAACAAAGGCAGGATACCTAAAGACAATCCAATGTTGCCCCCTCCCTTAGACCTAGATAACTTGCCTTTAGTTGTCCTCCAATATAAAATTGTTGAGACCAACTGTGAATTCAACTTGCTTGAACTTCACAATAGGTTGAAACAGAAATTTTTTGATCAGCAGGATGAATTGGGCCTATGGGATTCTTCCCTCCCCCAGTTCATGTTCCCACAGACACACCAGTTCCCTGAACTAATCTCCTGGTGTCAAAGCAATTATGTGCCATCCCAAAGAGCCATTGTGAGCCGTAATGGTGAAGTTCTGCTCACCATCACAGCTGAGACTATTTCACAAATGTTGCAAGTAAACCAACCAGAATCTTCCAAGCCATTGTCTGTAGACTCTCTCACAGAACTCTACAAAAATTTGACCTTCCCAAAAAGAGCTAAGATCTTCAAAATATTTCTCCCTGAAGATGCTCGATTGCCCAAATCGAACCCTCCATACTCATCTTCCATGTTCCCTGAGGTAACCAAACAGATCATCACCATTATCTCATACATTCTTGGTTACCACTCTGATCAGTGGGTTGATGAGGCCAATGTTGGCTTCCTGTCAATTTTTACCACTGATGAGAAGCCTATTGTTTTTAATTACAGTGAATTTATTGCAGATGCCATGCATGATCAATTTATTAAGTTTCCTACAGAGGGAGCTTTCAAATACTCTGCAGTTTTAGTCTATTTGTTCATTTATCATCAAGCAGACAGGTTTCCCTTTACTTTGCAGAATATGGATGAGTAGCGTAATGCTCAATCAATAATACATTGGACCTCCTTGTTGAGGAAGAACACTACAGAATTTACATTCACAGACTATGCTGATCATTTCTTGTACACAGTGGTTTGCCTGCTAAATAGTGAGTTGGAGCCTAGGATAGGGGCACATATTCAAAAGGTTTTGCATCTTAGTGACCAGGTGAAGACAGGTGAATGGTATTTATACCAGAACTACACAGAGATCAAGATCTACAAGTGTGAATTGCCACCCTATAAGCTGCCAAAGTTTATGCCTATGAGACTTTTCTCATTAGAGTACATTAGACAAATGATACATATGGATGACATGCATTTTGTAGCAGCCAAGAAGAAGGCACAATTTAAAATTAAAGCATAGGTTGGACCTTTTGTCTGCAATACCAAAACAGTTGGTAAAGACGCTGATTTGTTGTTAAAGCAAATGAATTTCAAGTTTAGCTTCACATGGTCTTATGACCCTTTCGACCTGATTTCAAAGCTAAGGGTGAAGCAAAGACTACACCCTACACCCACACTCCTTGGCCAGAAATAAAGCAATACATGAACAAAACCCAGTGGGAGGAGAACACACTGCAACAGTCCGAAGAACAAGTTATATCAACAACAACATCTCAAACTCCTACACCTCAAGAAAAGCAGGAGAAAAGGATAAGAGAAAAAGAATCTTCCCCAGTGACAGAAATTGGAGCTAAGGAGTTCCTAATATACAAGAAGAAGCTGAAACCAATTTTGCACCAGTTTTTTAGCAGGAGAACAAAGAGCAAGAAACAATTGTTATCACCAGTCCTCGTGTGTCTATCAGAGATGATGACTTCTTCACAGGATCTCCCTCTTCATCAACATCTAAAGAGCCTCCAGAAACACCACAAACAAGTGACTTGGCTCAAGACACTGCTAAGCCTAATATTTTTGCCAAGTACAAGGCAATCAAACAATAGAATGAGATGCCTAAAACCACCACATATACACAGTTCTAGAAGCAGACAGCCACATGACAGCACAGGCTCCTATCGGCCTTTGACACAGAGCAAGGCAAAATGCAACTTGCATTTCTAGAGGCAAAAGTGGCAGCGCCAAAGACACCAGCAGATTACAAAGAACATGTATTTTCATTCGATGCAAAGCAAATCCATCCAATTGACCAAATGGAAATGCATAAACAATCCAGTGAGATGATGTATTCTACACTAACTAATGTTGTCATGTCAACTTCCAGATTGCAGGTATCAATTAACAACACATATACACAGCTAAAGTTGGAAAGGGTTTCATCCTTAGCCAAGGATACCAAGATCAAGTCACTTGAAGACTTGGTGATCAAACAAGGATACAATCCAAGTGATGTGAAGGCAGCAGAAGAGATAGTGAAAAGAAAAAATGTTGCAATTGGAAAACAAATGTCAAAATTTGGAAACTAGCATCCAGAGATTTCATAAGAAGATGCAGGTCTTGCACAAGAAAGGACTACCAAGACTGGTTGATGAGGGAGAAAATCTAATAAGCTTGAAAGATTACAAGGAAAAACTATGCACTATTGCTCAAGATAAATCAAGATTTACAATTATAAAAGGGTATCTCACAAGGAAAGCATTCATGGAGGCCATCGATTTCGACTTATTTATCGGTCATGAAATCAGAAATTTGTTCATCATCAAGCCAACCTTTCAGAAGTACACAGAGGTGGATGAGACCTATAGAAAATTAATTAACTTTTCTATCCCAACAGAAGACAGATGGAACAAATTGTGTGAATTACTCGAGTAAATGTTTTCATCTCCAGACAGCAAGGAAAATAGTGCAGCAAATATGCAAGCCCAGTCATCAATAGTCATCCTCAACAATAGGGCCAGCATCCAGCAGTTCAGAAATTCCTAAATTTTTGTACTATTTTTGTAATCAGTTTTTAGCTATTTTAGGATTTTATCTTGATCTTTGGAATCAAGATATTTTGTAATAATTTTCTCTAAATACTTCATAATTTGAAGTAATAGTGGTTGGGACTTGTTTGAAGAAAAGGACTTGTATTGTAAAGCAGCTCACAAAGCCAACATTGATCAGACTTTCAATAATACAGTGCAATCATTACAGGATTCTTGTGTGATTTTTATTGGTGAAGTGCCTCTATCTTTGTCAATTTGTTTTCTCTCTATTATCATATTTTTTTCTAAAATCTGAATTATTCTAAAATAAAGAACAAAACTTGTTTAAATGTACACTCTGTCTCTGGCTTAAGAATAACTTTTATGTTTTCCACTGAAGATTAAAATCAGAATTCTTAATTGCTCTGTTTTTAATTGGATTTCTAAATCTTTTCCTCTCATCCACACCACAGATCTTAAAGAATCCAATGAAATTGCCTACCCTGCCCTATAAGTTTAGCTTGGAAAAGTTGCATTTGATCAAATCCAAACTTGTGACTCCATTTGTCCAATGGCTTATCTTCCCAGTTTCAACCCAACAACACAAAAAACCCAAACCTGAACTTAATAGCTAGCCTAATACTTTTAGTCAAACAAAGCTAAATTATAAAGAGAGATCCCTGTCTAAAACTGGAAGGGCTAGATTCCTAGTTTCCAAAGTGGTTCTAAGGTTACCTTTGTGATTTACTTTGCAACCTCAAAAATTACGGAGTGATAACAAGCACAATGACAATTATGTCGAAACTAGTTACATTTTCCAACACTCCCTCTTAATTAGGGAGGTATTCATAATTGTACAACCGATACAAGTATATTCTCAAACTGAAGAATTCTCATAAGAAGAGTCAAATTGATAAGCCATCTTTATCAACATCATAACCAGCATTTTCAACATAGTAAGGCCTTAACTTGACAAGCTCTATTTATATCAAAGCAGAATGTTGGGAGGCTTTACGTGAGATACCACACTACCTCTAAAGGTACATAACCCCATCTGGATGTTCACTAGGTATGTCCTTTTAGGACTATTGTTAATTTTGGGCACTAGGTCCAAACTCGATGTTGCACTGCTCATATGACGATGGCCATATTTTTGTTGGATTCCTCTTTCGAAGAGGTGCAAGATTGATCTAAAGATCATCTTGATCAGACGAGCAGAACAATGATTTTGAATTTATTTTCCACATGTGCAAGGTCGGCAAGATTGATGAATATAAATTGGAGAGACTTGGAGGTCATTTTCTCATCATATCATCACACATTCTCTCATTGTGATCTGATTGGTTCGATAGCCTTTGGAGGCCTTTTTTCCCTCACACGTGTGGAGCGAAGCTGTTGTTTTCTGTGTTGATCTATTTAGGGCTTTCTGTTTTCTGCGTTGATCTATTTAGGGCTTTTCTGCTGCAGCGTTGACCAGCTGTTACACAATATTTTGTCACCGTCCCTGCAATCCCCATCCCGCACATTGGAGGGCCATTTCCGTGACTTCTGTGTATTGTCATACCTTGCAAAAAGTGTCATTCCACCCCTCAGCGTTCTCAGTAGCCGCAAGCTTCTGTTAATCCTCCACATCATTATGACGAG
Source organism: Pinus albicaulis (assembly GCA_034641835.2). Classification (NCBI taxonomy): domain Eukaryota; kingdom Viridiplantae; phylum Streptophyta; class Pinopsida; order Pinales; family Pinaceae; genus Pinus; species Pinus albicaulis. The sequence continues at coordinate 614,862,830 of CM076570.1, read as the reverse complement.
TACGGAAATCCCGTCTATTTGCCTCCAATTGACCCCAATCAGTTCACGTACCAACTGGGACAACCCTATGGTCCGCAAGGACAACCCTTACAGGAACAACCTTCGATCCAACAGGGACAACCCTACGGTCCACAGGGACAACCTTATGGTCCACAAGGACAACCCTTTCAAGAACAACCTTTGGTCCAACAAGGACAACCCTACAGTCCTGCTGGTCAACCTTATGTTCAACAGGGTGCATCTTATGTTCCCGAGGGTCAAATCTATCCACAACAGGGACAACCTTTTGTGCAACAGCACCAGCGTTATGTTCAACAAGGTCAATCCTCTATTGCTCAGCAGGTTCACCCTAGTCTTCAAGGGCAACCTGGCCCATCCCAACCATCGGGCCAACCTCTTCCACAAGGGCAACCCGGTGGCTCACAGCATCCAGGCCAACCTGCTCCGCAGGGACAGCCTGTCCAACCACAGCATCCAGGTCAACCTGCACCCCAGGGACCACTCATTCAGCCTCAAGGTGCCACTTACATTCTTCAAGGTCAATCTCAGGTGGTATATAGTGCGCCCCAAGGCGTTACTTACATTCCTCAAGGTCAATCCCAGATGGTATACAGTGCGCCTCAAGGCACTGCATACATTCCTCAAGGTCAAACTCAAGTGTTATATAATGCACCTCAAGGCACTGCTTACATTCCGCAACAAAATCCATATGTTGCTCAAACAGGACCTCAGTGGTTCGCTCAGAAACAATATCCTGGTCCTCAACCCATGTATGGGTAGAATTATCTGGCTTATAACCCCTATGGATAGAATCCTCCGAGACAAAACATATGGGGGCAAAATTTCTCTCAACCTGGGTGGAATCCTAATACTGGTCTTTATCAACGGCCTGCAATGCCTTTCAATCCACAATTACCTTTCCTTGCTACATTGGAACTGCCTGATGTGTTGAAGTTGACAAACGATCCTACCCTTCATAATCCAGATTGGCCTCCAATTCCGACTAAAACCCCGGGCGATTGTCCCAAATTTGAGGGCAAGTCCGGAGAAGACCCCCAAGCACATGTTATGACGTACCATCTTTGGTGTTCCTCTAACTCTTGGGTTGACGATTCCATTCGACTCTGTATTTTCCAAAGGACTCTCACTGGTGCCGCTGCCAACTAGTACATTGAACTATCCCACGGCGTCTTCCAAGATTTCAAGTCCTTAGCCATGGCATTTCTCACACACTTTCAGTTACTAGTTCGGTATGAAACTGGTACACACCTCCTTACATCCTTGAAACAAGATCGAGCTACCCATATCTCTAATCATATTCAAGAATGGAGGCGACGTCGTCGTTTGATCAAGTTTGAAATTCCTGATCAACTTCTAACTGATTGGTTCACTACCTCTTTTGTTGCTCTGATTGTTAAGGACATTGCTATGGGGGCATGTGTTTCTGAGGAACAAGCCATCACTCGTGCCTAGTACCTTGATCTCGTGTACTCTCAGTCCAGCACATTGTACGAACTCTTGCCTGATGCCCCTCGACCTAGGACTTCCAAAGCGTCGGCGACGCCATCCGTCGACGGTATCACCGATTCTGTGTCTCAGACTTCTCAGAAGTCTTCTCCAAATCCTGCGAAGCAAAAATCTACTCCTTCCAATGATACTTCTTCTCAGCCACCTCCGAATTCTGGTAAAACCGCGGAAGTGAATGTCGTCCAGTCCAATCCCGCGAATAAAACTTCCAAGGGTAAGAAGAAGGGTAAGGCCAAAGCCGATACCCCAAAACAGGATTCTTTGAAATCTCGTGCTGATGATGGTTCACAACGCAAACCGAAGTACCCCTGTCTAATTTGTGACGAAGAGCATTACACCAAAGACTGTCCACGACGGGTCGAGATGAGTCGACTGCTCAAAGGCACCCAAGGCACTCCAGTTGTTCTTAAAGAACCTTTCCCCTCACAGCAAACTCAGTTGGTGGAGCAACCTCAATCCTCCGCCCCATTTGGCTCACAGGTTTTCATGATGAACGGTCCTGCATCCATCTCTATTGCTACCCGATCGAAAGATTATACTTAACCGCATTGGGCAGCAGGGAAGGAAATCGTCGATGGTCCTCCTCCCCCGCCTGCTTCTAGCACTCTTCAAATTGAAAGGCCTAGTACTGAGCCCGTTGTACGGCCACCTTCCAAAGGTGTACTCCGTAAGTCTTCCTAAAATCCCAATGCCCGTGCCGCTCAGCATTACAGTATTGTTGAGGATTTGGCTCAGGCACCATCTACTATGTCTGCATTGGAAGTACTTCAGAGCTGTTCGTCTCAACGGAAGGCTTTGTTATTTGCTATCGGAAGGGTTGATACCGCCGATTCTAGCCTTATCACTTTCGATTTGGAAAATTTCATCCCACATCTCCCTTACCAGTTTGCATTGATCATCCAAGTTGGGATTAAGGGGAAGAATATCCATCGAGAAGTCGTGGACGAGGGTGCATCTACGTGCGTCATGTCTTCTGCTTGCTGGAAAGCCATCGGTTCTCCGGCCCTCAATTCATCTCCAAACACTTTAGAAGCTTTTGATGGAAGAGAATCTCGCCCTCTTGGTGTTCTCGCTAGTTTACCCATTACGTTAGAAGGGAAAACGATTAACGTCGAGGTTGAAGTTGTTGATGCCAAGTTCAATTACAATCTTCTCCTCGGTCACAATTGGACTCACACCATGCTATGCGTCTCGTCCACTCTCTTTCGTGTTCTTCGATTTCCGCACAAAAGAAAGATCATCACTGTGGATTAGTTGACCTTTTTCACTTCTTCATTCTCTGAGAGCAACGTCCCATATGTAGATCGTATTCCTACGCCTTATGAGAGCATAGGACCGAGTCTTTTCAAAGATCCTGCCCTCATGGGTCTTTTTTCTCTTCCTCCACCCAACACTGCTCAGATCAACATGATCTCCAGAACTTCTTATCCGTGGATCATCCCTTCACCCGAGCAGATTGATTCATTTGGTGACTCGATGCCATTAAGCCCAATAGAGATTGATTATTGTGAACTTATTTTGGCTTTGGCTCCTCCTCCCTCTGATCATGCTCCTTTGAGTATGTCTCTTGACACTTATTCTCAATCCCCTTGGCTTGACGCTTCGAATTCGCCCGACCCCTTAAACGAGATATTTCCCACTAATGAAGCCATTGTAGAAACTATGTCTCTTGAGGATCCTCCTTGGGACGATAGTCATCATCGTTCCTCTTTCCTACCTAGCCTCGGGGCCATGTCTACCTGTCTTGAGAAGTTCACTTCCCAAGTTCCTTCTCAACTGCTTCAAACGCCCATCCTGACACATGAAGTCTTTGCGGAAGGTAACTTGGGGAACATTACGCAAACGATACCTATCGACATCTCCGTCAAGCCGGGGGTTTTCGAGAACATCCACATTGGGGTGACATGTTCTCCTGATGAGATTGAGGTCTATACAAGTCTCTTCCGCGAGTTTCGTGACGTTTTTGCTTGGTCTTACAAAGAAATGCCCAACATCGATCCGAGTATAGTTGTGCATGAGAGTCCTACTTATCCTGGCGCGAAGCCTGTTTGCTAGCGTCTTCATCCTGTGCACCCTAGAAAGGTGGCTGCCATTAAGGGAGAAGTTGAAAAACTTCTTAAAGCCGGTTTCATTTATCTAATTCCCTTGACAGACTGGGTTTCTAATATTGTTCTTGTGGATAAGCAGAATACTATTCGTGTCTGTGTAGATTACCATGATATCAACCGTGCTTGCCCTAAGGATAATTATCCCACTCCTTTTATTGACCAGATCATTGATGAATGTGCTGGGAGTGAGATCTTTTCCGGTTTTCTGGGTAAAACCAGATCAATATTCTTCCGGTCAATCAACACAAGATTGCCTTTATCTATCCTTGGGGTACCTTCCCCTATAAGAAGCTCCCTTTTGGTTTAAAGAATGTTGGGGCTACATTTCAAAGAGCAATGTCATATGCTTTCCATGACATCAAGCGCATTGTTCAACCTTACCTGGATGACCTTTCAGCTCATTCGGCTAAGCGTCAAGACCACCCAGATCATCTCCGTCAAATATTTCTTCGTTGTAGATGCTATAACATTCAACTCAATCCGCATAAGTGTGTCTTCTGTGTTGATTCCAGTAGCCTCTTAGGGTTTATCGTCTCTAAAGACGGAATTCGTCTCGATCCCCTCAAAGTCGAAGCTATTGTTAATCTCCCCTCCCCTTCCTCTTTACATCAGTTGCAAAGTCTGCAAGGGAAAGTTAATTTCCTACGTTGTTTTATACCTAACTATGCTGAAGTGGCCAAAGGCTTCATGCAATTACTTAAGCAAGGCGTCCCGTTCCTCTGGGATGAGATTGCCCAAAAATCCTTCGATGCACTGAAGACGTTGCCCATCAATGCTCCTCTGTTGTGTCCTCCCAATTATCATCGCGACTACTCCCTCTATTTGGCTGTCGCATTTAGCACTATTGCCATGGTTCTGGTTCAAGAAGACGATAATGGTGATGAGAGCACGTCATTTATTATTTGAGTCGAAGTCTTCTCGATACTGAAACACGTTACGCACATGTCAAGAAATTTGCATTGGTTGTTGTTCAAGCCATCCAATGTTTCAGCCATTACATTCTATTGCACACAGTGACCGTGATTTCTGATTGCAACCCCGTGACCTACATATTGACTCGTCAATTGCTGGGGGGGAAATACTCAAAGTGGATTGTTATCTTCCAAGAGTTCGACTTGGAGTTTACTACCGCAAAATCGAGGAAATCATTGGTTTTCGCCAATTTGATTTGCTCTCTCCCTTCTAATTCTACTCCATTTATTTCCGAAGAACGCATTCCGAACGATACCCTTTTTCTTATTAGCACCCTCGATCCTTGGTACGGTGATATCATCATCTATCTTCAGACTTCTACCTTCTGATCCGAGTTGACGAAGGATGCTCGTCGACACATCCGCCATCATTTGCAACCTTATCGCATAGTCGGAGATACTCTCTACCACATTGAAGTTAATTCTGTTCTTCGCCGATGTTCGACTCTCGAGGAGGCTGAAAAAGTCCTCAATGATTGCCACTCTAACACCTGTGGCAATCACATGTCTGGATATGCTACTGCACAAAAGATTCTTCGTGCTGGATATTACTGGCCCACCATCTTTAAATATTGCATTGTTGTTGTCTGCAAGTGTCACGATTGCCAGATTTACCAGCGCAAGATGCGCATGCCACCCACACACCTTCATCCTGTCGTTACCGTTGGTCCCTTTGCGAAATGGGGCATCAATTTTATGATGTGTAACCCTCACTTGGCCAGGGGGCATGCTTATATTATCGTAGCTATTGACTACTTCACTAAGTGGGCCGAAGCAATGCCTACACTTACAGCTGACAATAAGACAGCCGCACAATTTCTGTTCAATCATGTCATTACTAGGTTTGGTGTCCCTCAAGCCATTGTTACCGATCATGGTTCTCATTGTCGTCATTACATGATCGTTGAGTTGACTTCCAAGTTGGGTCTGCATCACAACAGCTCAACGTCGTACTACCCTCAAGCCAATGGCCAGGTTGAAGCCGTGAACAAGTTTCTAGTCACTATGCTTCAACGTACGATTAGGATGCACAAATCCAACTGGCATCTCATGTTGTTTTCAGCTCTTTGGGCTTATCGAACCTCGGTGAAGGATGCAACCGGATTCACTCCATTCAATCTTGTTTATGGTCTGGAAGCTACCCTTCTGGTTGAATACGAAATTCCTTCCCTCAAGATAGCTATTGAATTGTTGCCTAATACTTCACCAGAAGAAGAGCGTCTTCTCTATTTAGAGAGGCTTGATGAAACTCGTTGCTTTGTTGCTCTTGTCATAGAAGCACAGAAAAAGCGAGTTAAAGCTCATTTTGATCAGTCGATTTCCCCTCGTTCCTTTGTAGAAGGAGACCTCGTCCTCTTGTACAACCAAGCTCATGATAAGTTGGGGGCAGGCAAATTCCAACCCATGTGGCATGGGCCCTATATCGTTAAGCGCGTTTCGCAGAACGAGGCTTATGAGCTAATTGATTATGAAGGCTATCCTTTCAATCAGCGCAGAAATGGGTTGTATCTCAAAAAATATTGTTCTTTTGTACATAGGTGTTTTTTCATTTTTGTGCATTTTTCGGCTTGGTGTGCTTTACGAGCAGTTTTTTCCTGCTTATTATGTTGTTGCTTACTGTGCAGATGTCTGTCACTCCTTATGTGGGTTTCGCGGATGGTGCCTCCCGCAATACCCAGAACCTGTCTTCCACAACCTGGGTGATTTATAATCCTAATGGTGAGTTGATAGACATTCAAGGTATTTGTCTAAGTCGAACCACGAACAACGTCGTTGAATATAGTGTCGTCGATTGAACTCTTAAACGAGGCCATTACTCTCGACATTCGTGCATTAATTGTTAACCTAGACTCTCAGCTTGTTGTTCTTCAGCTTAATGGGCATTATTCTGTTAGAAATCCTCAAATCTTAAGGTTGTATTTGCGTGTTCGTTTATTAGAGAGGAATTTCGATTACATCACATATCAACATATTCCTAGACGAATGAATGCGTTAACTGATACAATAGCCAATATTGTGTTAGATAGACATTTGCATAATTTGTAAAACATCATCATCACATAATAAGATTCATACAGGAAAATAGGCACACACACACACACATATATATATATACATCGAGTGTTTGCATCCACGTGCATCATAAGTTCAAAAAATATGTATGTTTTCGTTACATCCTAAGACATCATGTCTCTCAAAAAATATGCAAAAATAAAAGCCTAGGTGTCTAGTCGGCATGATGCTCATGGTAGCATGTCACTGCCCGCACAAGCAGCCTCAATAAGTGGTGAACACGGTTCGACACCCCCACAGTGTGCCTCTGGTATGCACGAGAAACATCGTCAAATCTCGCATAATCTGGGATTCTACTAGTGAGTCTCTCTAAGTTGCGTATGATTTCCTCCGCCTCGCTTCCCTCACCATGAGGGGCCACATCAAAATCACGAGGAACTCTTCGTGCTATTGGAGACATTCCTACAGGTCTTTTTGGGCCAACATCTGCAAATACATGGATTAACATAAGAACATATATCATCAAAAAAAATCATAATACTCATCAAAATTAAAAAATGAGTCTTACCCAACGCTTCATCCCAATCCTCTCCTGCTGGGAGTGGTAGATCTGGATCACCTGTAAAGTCCGTGCCAGAATAGGGCCAGTCCTCCACGACAATCAGTTGTTGACGAAGCCAGTCAAAGAATTTCGATCTCCAGGACATCTGTTGACCGCCTCCTAATCTAGGCATTACAGCCACCCAACGAACCATCCGTGGCTCTTGGGCTGGTGGTGTAGGAACTATCACTTCCTGACACTGAAAGATTGGTAACCGTTCCAAGATGGATGGTACCAAGATGGACCCATAGCCGAACCGTTTCAGCTTGACGTTCTTGCATCTCATCAGTTGGCATTTCATATTGATCGTTACCGCCTCTGCCCAGTTGTAGAGAGTTGGTGCCATACAATCTACGGCAAGTAGTAATTGTGTTTTTGTGGCTTCATGGGGAGCTTGAGATTCAGGAGCTCGCGTGATGGTGTGCAACACTACTTTCAGTGCCAAATCGGGAATGGTTTGGATATCCACCTTCTCGCTCTTGGATCCTTTCCTTGCCCCTCGACAAACTCTATCGATGACCATGCTCATGTTTTCCATCGTGGGCCGGGTACTTGTCAGGATTGGTACTGCCACCCTCCGTGATAATCCAGTTATGAAGTATACATCTGAGACCTCAATCTCTAGCTCCTGATCGTGAATTATGAATCTTTCCCAATCAATGTCCCATACGCTGATCGGGTACTGTAATAGCTCCGGTTGAGCTCGAAGACATGAGGACATGAAGAATTTTTTAAGCCCGCAATCCTTGAGAACATCCATGCATCTTACATTGCCCAAGGCTTGTTCATCTTCTTCCCCATATTCTCTTTCCTTCCATTCAATCACCATTTTGCTTTCACACACTTGCAAAAACATAAATGTGGCTTTCATTAGTCGAATTATTAACTCTTGAAAGGTTTAAAATGGGTTATTTAATTGAATTTATAAGGAAAATTCGTGGCCGTGGTTGGCACGACTATTCCCCGTTTGGATTCAAGGCGGGTTGGCGTGAGTCCGTGCCCGAAACCCACGCTGACCGCCGTGCCCTAAATTAAACAAAAATCCCCCATAAATCCAAAAAAAAATGGATTGCAGCTAATGAAAAATACATCAAAATGCAGGCAAGGACACGAGCTCTTACCTGGAAAAGACGGATTCGCGATTGGCCTCGTGGATTGTCCGCTGTCAACTCCACAAAATCACAGTGAAAAAGGGTAAAAATGCTCACAAGAGGTAAAAGTGAAAAGTAATTTATTTTTACCATTTTTGGCATTTTATAAACTTTTTAGAACCCTAATTAGGTTTGTGAGCATATTTTTCGATTATTTTAAATATTTTATCTCGAAAAATGGGTTTTACGTGCATTTCTTGTGCAGCAATAGATCCTCAACTTGACGGCGATGAAGTGGCGAGTTGTATTTTATTACTTTTTCGGACTCAGTAAAAACACGAAAAAGTCACCCCCCTGGAGTCATCTTTCAGCGCTTTTCTGACTCTCAAAAATTGAAAAGATTGTCAAGACTCTTATCATTTTGAACTCGTTAAAGGCTGCGAAACGACATCTACCCAGTATACATTTGCCCCTTTTTCGAGCTGGGATAGATTATTTACGAAAAAGGAATACCTTAGCCTATCGCGACTAAGAGATTCTCTCAGATATAGTTTTCTACTTTTTCGGATCTGTGAGACTACCTACAAAAAGGGACTTGTTGGAGTTTTCTTTTCCACTTCTTTTCAAACTCTCTAAACTTGAAAAGACGTCGAGTTCTTCCTTTGTCAGACTCCTTAAACCTACATGACATCGGATATCGTCACCATGACGTAACCAAATTCCTCCTTCCTAGGTGTCGTAAAATGTATTAAGATGGATTTGTCCGAAGGACAAACTTATATGACAAGCATACGCTATCCCCTTCAAGCTTGTTTCCAAAAATAATTGGGGCACTCGCTAGCAATGGTGGGGGAAAATGGAACCAGTTCTCAGTCTTGTCGGCAATATGTCACTCTTGAACATGATACTCGTCTGCAATTCATGTCGAGTTGGGGACATCCAATTTCGTCATTTTTGCCTCCATGGGTTTGGGCAATCTGTTTTGACCTCTCATCTACTCTTGGCCACGTCATCATGACCTCAGATCCCTTGATGTCAAATGCTGCCAAGTTCTGAAGTCATGTCGCCACTATGTTCAAGAGAAGTTTCCTTCTGCAGTTTTCAACCTCTGATCCTCTGTTTGGCCCTAATTCACTATCATCCTGTTCCTCTGTCTCGTGTCGATGATGTGGGAAACATTATGGCCCTCCTTCGACCAAGTCACTTCCTATCGACTTCAACTCATTATCCAGGAAGCTGATCTAGAGACTCCCTTCCGATACCTTGGAGCTTGCATGCCTCAATGGCAAGTTCTTCGCATTTGACGACAGGTCCTCATCATTGGCCTTCGATCGAGTGATTTCGCGGGTGTTCAACTCCAGCTCACTGTTTACATTCTGCAGATTGTACTAGTTGTACCTTGAGAACCATTGTCATTATTGGTGGTTTCTCTCGCGCCTGTTAACAGCGTTTATCATTGGTTGGTAATCAAGCGATTTTCTTGCATGTTCGACTTCAGCTCATTTATTCGCATGCTTGAATTTGTACTTGTTTGGGTCGAGGTGGAGAACAAGACCTTGGGTTTTGTTAGATAAAATCCAGGTTGCGAGACGTTTTGGTTTATCATGACTATATGCATGACTCTTCTGATTGGATGGCCGCGACCATACCTGAGTCTATTTATTGATCCTTCTTGCTGGATGGCTGCGCCCATACCTCAAATCTCATTTTTATATGTACCCTATTATGGATGGCTACGCCCATGCCACATATTCATGTATCAAAGACATCAGTTTACTTGATTCTTGCAGGTCTTCCGACAGCGGTGTTTGGTTTGGGCGTGTTCTCATAAAGCATTTCACCCCTCCCTCTCTCGGACCTCATGCTTTAGGGGGCATCTATTACACAATATTTTGTCACCGTCTCTGCAATCCCCATCCCGCACATTAGAGGGTCATTTCAGTGACTTCTGTGTTTTTTCATACCTTGCAAAAAGTGTCATTGCATCCCTTAGCATGTTAAAAACATTTCTTCTGTTGATCACTCCTCAAGCAGATTCTCAAAAACATATGTTTCTTGGTCGGCGCTGGTAGGCAGTTATGGCCTCGCGTCGATAGGGAAATTAACATTGGGCCCCGCGCGTCTTACCCGCGCCGAGCTGTTTTTGGAATGTTTTTTTAAATATAGAAGCGAAGTTTTCATTCCTAACTACTTTGTGAGCGGAGTCATCATGGTTTGTTCAATTGAATAACGTCGAAATCCTCCCTTTGGCTTCTTGTTTCCTACATTTGTGCAACTCCCCAAAGGGATAGGACCTCTCTTCCACCTTATGAGGGATCCCAAACCACCTCCTCCTCTCCTATAAATACATCCTTTTCACATGATTTCAGCTAGCTAAACAGTGCTTACTATAGCTGGTGTGAAGAACAAGGTAGAGAGGAATCCATTGTCGAGAGATAGTTTAAGCCCATTGCCTCACCAAGTCCGATTCCCAATGAATGCTTGAGATGCGTTTGACTGAACCCGTCGAAGGAGGCTGCAACGTCAAGGCTTTAAGGTTGTAAACTTCTTTTATCTATCATTAATACAAGACTAGTTTTTTGGTTCCAATTTTTTGTTCGATCATATGCTTTGATTCTCCTTGACCAATCGAATAGTTGTGAATGAAAATATGTTTTCGTATGTTGTCATCGTTCACTTGATCCTTGTGCAGGTACACGGATATTACCACTATAAGACGGCGACATGTGAAGACAAAGATCAACGGATCGCTACTGCAAACTACAACAAAAGCATTGGACCAAGGTAGGCCATCTATCCTAACTCGTTTTCATTTATAAGCTAGGAGTCTAAAAGTCCAGTTTGTTCCCTTCTTGCTAGACCCACTCCAGGGCTAGAGGGATCGCCTCTGCTCGCAGAGGGGATTTACCTGCACAACACCAGCGTTGACTGTGGTCACCCCTTGGTCGTTTGACCTCAATCTTCTGCATAAATTCTGATTTTAGGAGGTCGTACAGCTGGGCACTAAAATTGAGGAATTTCGGGTTGTTTGACCAAAGCCCTAGTTTGTTGTGTTGACTTTTCTGAAGCTGCCTGCGTTGACTTTTCTGCGTTGTCCCTAGTTTGACTTGCATTGACTTGCGATGAGCTGTCTTTGAGGCATGTGGTTGTGTCACATGAAAGGGTTGCCTGACCGAGAAAGACTTCGATAGTTGAAGCATCATGCTGACCGCCGTAACGCCACAATATCTCATATGTTTATTGGACAAAAGGAATTGCAAATTTGATATATATTTGGCTTGTCTTCTATTGATCTATTATTGTGTTCTATCAGCATTTTACTTTCAAGTTTATGTGATTGCTATTTTGTATTGGGCCTAAGAAAGATTGAAGTAAAAGTGCATCAAGCATAGAAAACCATGGTTATCTAAATTTAACATGGGATCAGAGCTGAGGTGAAGACAAAGTCCAAGAGTCCTAGATGGTGCTAAAAGCTATCTCTGAAGGATGAAATCCTATCAAGGACAAATGGCCTCCTCAACCTACAAGGGTTTCAAGGCTAATGATAAATTCACTGATAAGTCTGATTATCATGCATGGAAGATGTCCTTGGATTTGGCGCTAGAAGATCAAGATGTCATGGACTATGTACAGGGGAATATTCAAGAGCCTCCATCAAATGCAGTTGTTGCCACGACCAAAGATGATTATCCGGGATTCTATTCATAAGCACTTGGTTGCTTACATTTTTGAGCTGAAGACATCTAAGGAGATGTATGATAAGTTGGTGACCATGTTCAGGGCTGGCAATGCTAATCAAATCCTCTCCTTCAAGAATCAATTGAAGAATATCAAGAAGGGTAAGGATGAATCTATTCAATCCTATTTTATGAGGCTCACTAAAATCAGGAATAACCTCCTAGCTATTAGGGAAGCAATATCTGATCGAGAGATGGTTCTTAATGCACTTGGAGGTCTCCCCCGTGATTGGCATGTATTCAATACCACTATTCTCAATAATAATGTGATTTCTGATTTTGATGAAATATTGACGAGATGCACTCAAGAGGAAACAAGAATGATGGAGTATGCCTCTAATGGTAATGGAAGTGATCATACTGCCTTCGCGCTCATGCAAAGAAGAACCATGGTGGCCCGAGAAATCAAAACCATGGTAGAGCGGGGCTCAAAGGAAGGAAGGGAAGATGTTACACCTGTAACAAATTTGGTCACTATGCAAGAGAGTGCCCTAATAGGAGGGACTCTCCCAGGGATGATGACAACAACAACTCGAGAAGGAATGGCAGGAACAACAGGTTCCAAGGAAAGAGGAAGGCTCCCTCTGATCGTAGTGGAAATGGGCAACCTTTCAAAAGGTCAAGAAATTCCAAGTACGATGAGTCTAATGTTGTTGATAATAAGAGAAATGAATTTATTCTTGTATCTGCCCTCTCTGCTGCATCTCCACCCGACACCCTAGATGTCTGGTTGATTGATAGTGGTGCTTCAAGGCACCTCTTTGGTTATAAAGAAGACCTTTCTGATTTGGTTGAGAAGGATACTAATCTGGAAATTATCCTTGGAGATAATGCCACCTATCCCGTGAAAGGGACAGGGACTGTGACCCTCCATCTACCTCAAGGTCAAGTCCTCCGATTACAAGATGTGTTGTACGTACCTGATTTGAAGAAGAACCTTATGTCCATTTCGACAATGGAAGACAAAGGGTTCAAGGTGGCATTCGTTAATGGAAAGGTGCGTATCTGGAAGAAGAACTTCAAGGAAGCTCTTTCTATTGGTTTTAGAGTTGATACACTCTACCAAGTCGGAGGAAGCCCATTAGGGGCTATGACATGTGATACAACTCTTCAAAGAGAGTTATGGCACCAAAGGTTTGCACGGCCTCATTACAAATCCCTTCCCGAAGCAAGGAAGGTGGTGATAAGGATGCCCGAATTGAGAGATTATCATGAAGGTACATGTCAGGGTTGTGCCGAAGGGAAGCATACAAGGGGACCATTCCCCTCAAGTGTCACGAAGACAACTGATATCTTGCAATTGATACATTCTGACTTATCTGGTATGCTGCCTCTGACATCCTTGGGAGGATGTTCCTATTACATGACTTTTACAGATGACTTCTCCCGCAAGACCTAGATATATTTTTTGAAGAAGAAGGACGAAGCATTCAAATGGTTCCATACCTTCAAGGCCTTGGTGGAAAATCAAACCGAGAAGAAAATCAAAGTTTTGAGGACCGACAATGGGACCGAGTATGAGTCAAATGAGTTAAATGACTTTTGTAGAGAAGTTGGTATTAAGAGGGAGACCACAACTGCGTACACTCCCGAGCAAAATGGTGTTACTAAAAGAAAGAATAGGACCATTGTGGAAGTTGCCCGCGCCATGCAATGTGACCAAGGTCTTCCGAAGTTTCTATGGGGAGAAGCTGCTAACACTATTGTGTATGTTCAAAATAGATGCTTGCATTCCACTCTGGACTCCAAAACTCCCGAAGAAGTATCTCTAATAAGAAACCTGATGTTTCTCATTTTAGAGTTTTTGGTTGTCTTGTTTACTTTCATGTGCCGAAAAAAAAAAGAGAAGCAAGCTGGATGCTTCTGGAAAGAAGGGAATGTTTGTGGGCTACAGTGAAACTTCGAAGGCATATAAAATCCATGTGCTTGGTTAGGGAGAAGTGGAGATATGCCATGATGTCACCTTCGAGGAAGACGATGCCCTAAAGAAAGTAAGAAATCTTCCTAGCTCCAAGGAAGACAAAGAAGATGAAGAAGCAGAGAAGTTGGAAGAGCCAAAGGATGACCTGATGCCCGATGTTGAAGGACCTATGGATCCCATTGATCCACCTCCTTCAAATAAGAGAAGACCCTCATGGCTTAGGGAAACTCTCGAAGATGCCGAGAGACATATTGCCCCAAGGGGGTCATTCCGTGAAAGCAAGAAGCCAAAGAGATACCAAGGGTATCTAGCAGCCATGAGTACGATAGTACAATCTGAACCTGGAATATTTGAAGAAGCCGTAAAGTATCAAGTTTGGAAGGATGCTATGCACGAAGAATATGAGTCCATTATGAAGAATGATGTCTAGGAAGTGGTCCCAAGACCGGAGGACAAATATGTTGTCACCTCGAAATGGCTTTATAAGATCAAGCATGGATCTGATGGAAGTGCTGAAAAGTACAAGGCAAGATTCGTTGCCCGAGGTTTCTCTCAAAAAGAAGGCATAGATTATGATGATATATTTACACCTGTGGCCCACTATACCACCATCTGATCTATTATTGCCCTTGCTGCTACGCAAGGATAGAGTCTACATCAGATGGATGTGAAGACCACTTTTCTGCATGGATCTATAAAGGAAGAGGTGCATGTGGAGCAATCTCTGGGGTTCGAAGTCCGAGATAGAGACACCCATGTATGCAGGTTGAAGAAAGCCCTCTATGGGTTGAAGCAAGCCCCCAGGGCTTGGTACAAGAGGATAGATAGCTACATGATGAAGTTGAGCTTCACTCAAAGTAATGTTGATCTGAACCTTTATTTTAAAGTCGATAGAGAAAGGCCTCTCATTTTGGTTTTCTATGTGGACAATCTCTTCTTGACAGGTGCTGACCCTCTCATTCATCAGTGTAAGAGGGAGCTAGCTTCCGAGTTTGAGATGAAAGACCTAGGACTGATGCACTACTTCCTAGGCTTGGAGGTCTGGCAAAGGCCAGGCGAGATTTTCCTTTCTCAAGGAAAATATGTCGTGAAGCTGCTGGAGAGATTTGGTATGGTGGACTGTAAGTCTGTGTCGACACCGATGGAACTCAACTTTAAGAAGTTGAGTGGAAACGTTGTTGGGCCTGTGCTAGCAAATCCTACTAAGTATCGACAACTCGTAGGGGCCCTGATGTTCTTAGTGAACTCCCGTCCAAACGTATGTTTTGCAGTGAACACTCTGAGTCAACATATGGTTGAACCTCATCACATTCACTGGATTGGAACCAAGAATATGTTGAGATATCTTCGAGGCACAATCAACCATGGGCTAAGATACACTGCCGAGAGTTTGAGACTCCATGGATATACTGATGCCGATTGGGCTGGCAGTGTGATGGATCGCAAGAGCACATCTGGATGTTGCTTCACCTTGGGTTCTGTTTCGATATCCTGGATGCGTAGGAAGCAGAAATCGATGGCTTTGAGCACCGCTGAGGCCGAATACATTGCAGCGAGTATGGCCTATTGTGAAGTTGTTTGGTTGCAAAATCTCTTCAGTGAGTTGTTCGGGCATGTGCTAGATACCACCGTTATCCTTTGTGATAACCAGAGTAGGATTCGTCTTTCTGAGAATCCCGTGTTCCACATTCGATCCAAGCATATTGATATCAAGTACCACTTTATCCGGGATATGGTATAGCGAGGCGCCGTAAGGCTCGATCATATAGGAACTAATGAGCAGGTCGCGGATATTCTCACTAAGCCCTTGGTGAAGGTCAAGTTCCTAACCTTCCGTGAGAAGCTTGGAATCGTGGAAAGACCCTATTCTGAGGGTCCTGCTTGAGTTGGACTATGAGCTCTGGGAGCTCCAAGGGGCTTGGGGATAGCTTCTTGGAGCTATAAGCACTCACGGGGCTAGGCTTGTCGAACCTTGTGGTGCTTCTGCCCCACCTTATGATATTGAGTTGGTTCGCCTCTCTCTGATCTGTGCCCCGCACGCATCCTACCCATGGAGTTTCAGACTCATGGGAAGTACATCTCATTTGGCCAATGAGGTGAGAAATGTGGATGGAGACCATAGCAAGACCGATGGACACATCGGAGATTGTCGTACTCTCTATTTCTAGGATGGCACGTGTCCAACACCTTGATTTGGGATCAAGTATGATGAGGTTTTATCCTCTAAACTAACTTCGGGTTAGTATGAGACTCTTTTGAGTCCGAGAGAGGTTTTTACCTCTAAGCTAACTTCAAATCAGCTGTGTGTGATGTCTTTGTGACTCACCTTTTGTTCTGAAATAAAGTGTCAGCAAAGCAAGTTATGGCGGGATGATGCACGATGTTTCATTTGATACATGATGGATGGCACTTGTGGACAGATGCAGTTATCCCTAGTTGAGAGGGAGTGTTAATTTTGGGCATCTAGGTCCAAACTCCATGTTGCACTGCTCATATGACGATGGTCATATTTTTGTTGGATTCCTCTTTCAGAGAGGTGCAAGATTGGTCTAAAGATCATCTTCATCGGATGAGTAGAACAATGATTTTGAATTTATTTTCCACATGTGCAAGGTCGGCCAAATTTACCCCACATGCCTAAGAGATGTGTCAGACACCCTCATTGATGAATATAAATTGGAGTGACTTGGAGGTCATTTTACATCATATCATCACACATTCTCTCATTGTGATTTGATTGGTTCAATAGCCTTTGGAGGCCTTTTTTCCCTCACACGTGTGGAGCGAAGCTGTTGTTTTCTGCACTGATCTGTTTAGGGCTTTTTGTTTTCTGTGATGATCTGTTTAGGGCTTTTCTACTGCAGCGATGACCGTGGTCAACCCTCGGTCGTTTGACCTCAATCTTCTGTAGAAATTTTGATTTTAGGAGGTCATACAATTGGGCACTAAAATCGAGGAATTTTGGGCTATTTGATTGAAGCCCTAGTTTGTTGCGTTGACTTTTCTGAAGCTACCTACACTGACTTTTTTGCGTTGTCCTTGGTTTGACTTGCGTTGACTTGCGATGAGCTGTCTTTGAGGCCTGTGGGTGTGACACATGAAAGTGTTGGCTGACCGAGAAAGGCTTTGCTGGTTGAAGCATCCTACTGACCGTTGTAACACCACAATATCTCATATTTTTGCTGGACAAAAGGAATTGTAAATTTGATCTATATTTGGCTTGTCTTCTATTGATCTATTATTGTGTTCTATCAGCATTTTACTTTCAAGTTTATGTGATTGCTATTTTGTATTGGGCCTAAGAAAGATTGAAGTAAAAGTGCATCAAGCATAGAACACCATAGTCATCTAAATTTAACAACTATTCTTATCTTGGATTCCCAATCCTCAAACAATATTGATCCTCTTCGACCACTCTTGTCTTGGATACTTGTCCAATCCTGATTCCTTATTTCCTATCTTGGATTATTTATCCTCAAGGAGTATCTTAGATGCTTATATAATCCTCCATTCTCCTCCTAGCGCCTTCACTAAGACTTACCGCAATTAATCCTAGTCTAGTGCATGACACATGGAGAATATGATAGTCTTTAACATCACTCCCTCTCAACCTAGAGAGGAGATCCTCATTCCTTCTTGAGTGGGAAATATATCCTTGCTCCTTCTCAAATATTTAAGGAGACTTCTTACTCCCTCTAAACCAATAGAGAAGATTCTTTTGCTTCCATTCAATTGGGAAGCTTTCTAGTGTGTCTTCGTCAATACATCAGTGACTAGTCCTTCATGAAGATTTTCAAGTAGCTACATGTCTCCTCCTCTTCTTCGCATCCTTATCGATTGATCTTTGAATGTAATGGAGCCAAACTGTGACAAGATTCGAGCCATCAACCTTTCATATCAATTTCCTCTAGTTATCATTAACAAAGGCATTATATTTAGCCAATCAAAGTAGAGCTCCCTTTATACATGAAAGTGATCTTCATCGTTCATATGATGTTATTTTAGATAACAATGGTATGTTCTATGCTTAGCACAATTTACTTCAATGTTCCTTTAGCAACCCAATAACAATATCCAATTATTTCCAGTAGCAATCACATTAACCATTAATCAGATTAACAGTAAATGCAGATAGAACATAAAAACAATTGTAGAAAACAAGAGAACACTGAATATGGTGGATGCCAGGGAAAAAAACCAATGTGGTGAAACCCTTTGGTCAATTCTTCTTATTATTATTCAATAGTTCAACAAAGAGAGTACAAAAATCAAATTCACTTGCCCAATACACAGTCAAATCAGCCCTATAAAATTCTATAGTCAAACCAGCCCTAACCAGAAAGTCAACATTGGTCAAATCTACAACAAAACAGCTCCTTTGATGCTCGATCAAAGACAATCCAATTCGGCCTCTAGCAAAGGGTGAAGTCAACCCAAAACAGTCCCACAAACTTTGGTCAAACTCGGTCAAACAATAGTCAGCCCTGCGATCAACGCAGTTCGAACAGCCCCAAATACCTCGATTTTTGTGCCAAGCAATACAGCCTCACAAAATCAGAATCATGCCTTGAAAATCACAGTTAAATTCGGTCAAAGCAACCTCATTCAACATTGGTCAACAGTCTAAAATTTTCAACCTGCAATCTATCCCAGAAAACTCGTCCTCCAGCCACATGTGTGAGAGAGAGAAAGAGGATACTCCAGTTGTACAAACCAATTTGATGATGAGAGAGAGAAGAATGTGTGTGAGTGAATGATGTCCAAATAAGGTGAAAGGTCACTCCTATTTATACAATTTGCTGTGGGTGAAGAGACACGTCTATTGGGCTTCTTAAGCCTACATTAAGTTGAGGCCAACCTAAACAATTTGCACATTTGAGAGAATAAATTCAAAATTACACTTCTGCTTGTCAGAATGAGATGATATTTAGATCAATCTTGAACCTCTCGAAAAGAGGAATCCAATACAATCATCATCTCCATCAAATGAGTTGTCCCAAGGTGGAATTTGGCCCTCATTGCCAAATTTAACATATGAATATTGTGTTACCTCTTTGTATTGCTACCTCTTAATCCCAAGATGATGTAAACATCTTGACCATACAATCCTTCAAGAATTACCAACACCATCCACTCAATCCATGTATTTATTGAATTGAGTTCAAAACCAACAGTTGTAGATATACTTGCCTCAATTGTCATTATGTTTTTTTGTAATTGTGTTCCAGGTAGCAAAACATATATTGACCAGATAACAAAAACAAAGACATCAATATCAAAATTACCTCAATGTGATGGCCTCTTCAGATTATGCTTGCTTTTGAAATCAACATCCTTTCACATGATATATCTTCATATTTTACCAAAGATCCTTCTCCATGCTAACAACTTGTAATCATGGTGCTTATGGAACAAGTTGTGATGATTTCGTCCTTGGAGTTGTCATTATTAACTCTCTTTCTTTTCACAGGAGACCACACTTGATGTTGATCAATATCATCATGACAAGTCTTACTTTCGTGGAAGAGTCTTGATCCAAACTTCAAGCATCGAGTAATCGTATGAAAGACTTATGAACATATTCTTACAACCAACTCTTCTTGCAAGATTCTTGTAGATATGAACCCTATCTTAGAGAAGAGTTACTTAAAAACAGTGTTGAAAATATTGGTATCGACAAAATATCGACGAGGGTCCTGAAAACATCTTATCGGCAATATTGGCAAAATATTGGAAAATATCAGCAAACATAAAAGATCAATTTTTCAGATTCTTAAACATATAAAGCAATAATGATATTTAGTTGATATTTTCAAAATATGGTGACATTTAGCCAATATTTTCAAAATATAGTGATATTTTGCAGAGATTTTCAAAATATTGCGATATGAAAATATCGTGATAATCGCGATATTTCACAAAATATCATTGATATTATGCATTGCTTTGCTTCCATATAACCATCTACCCATACTTTCTTTGAATGAGTTTGCTTCCAATCTTATTGAAGAACAAACTTTAATTATTCCTTTCAAATTGCCATTTGACCATCTACACGCCTTCATCCTTCAAGACTATTATTTCCATACTAGATGGAAAACATACTAGTCAGGTCATAATGCTTCTGCCAAGAACCTTCCTAAATGATGGTTCTTATTGGTTCTTGATGATCCCTCTTTGCAAAAAGACTACCTATATCATTATATTAGAAAATGCTTGGATGATCTATGATGTGCGAGATGATCTAAATCTTCCCATTCTTTGACAACTAGATGACTTTTTCCAAAGCAATTTGATTATGTAGACTCTAATTCTTATACCATCATATGCTTCCTTCTATGATGTTATGCTTCACAAAAATCAAGACTTCTTCTAAAGAATGCAACTATGCATGTTTACCCTAACTTCTACTTTCTAATAAAGGAAAGACAAGTTGCAAATGAACCTGTTAGAGATGGAGCTTCCTTCAATAATAAAGATCCTTGGGATCTTCTCCCTTTGGCTTATTCTCAGGTTCTCCCTTTTCTTCAGCTATGTGAGCTTCACTACTTTCCCTCCTCTTGTTGTTTTTCTTGTTTGGACAGTCCTTCTTAAAATGTCCATACTCATTACATCCAAAGCATTGAATCTTGGACTTTCCAAACTTCCCTTTCTTCTTCTTCTTGGACTTTACAACAAAAGCTTGAGATTTTTCATTTGATTCGGTGTCATCCTTTGTCTTTATCCTTGTTTCTTCCAAGATACATTGAGTCCATAGTTCATCAAAGGGAGTGGTATCTTTTCTTGAGTAGACACTACTTGCAAAATTGCTCCAATCAGGTGGCAAAGCATTTAATACACAAGTAGTCATTTCTGAATCGGAAAATACTTCCCCAAGCGCTTACAACTAGTCCCTTATTTGTGAGATCTTCATAAGATAAGTGGCCATGTCTCATCCTTTGACTTCCTTATTCAATAAAGTTGATTCCTCGAGGATATCTTCTGACCTGATGTACTTATAGAGTACAACTTCACCAACTTATCATAGACTGCTTTAGATAACTTCAAATTAGCAACAAGGGGAATGAGATGATCTTTTACGGATTCAATAAGAACATATTCCATGCCCTCATTTTTTGTTAGCACAAAATCAATTCTCTTCTTACATGCTAGGAAGTTTGTTGACCCAGCAAGCTTGTTGCTTACCTTGCAAAATGTAGCCATTTGATCTGTAGATTGAGACATGGACTACAACACGGTACCTACTTGTCAAACAAGTGTCCTTCTTGATGATGTCTCGAACTATCTTGATGATTTCAAGACCTTCAAAGAGACTTCAATTATGCCCTAGAATGATGACTTCTAAGATGCCCTCAACAATAGTGTCTTCAAACAGCTTCAAAGAGATCCCAAGGTTCTTTGATGCTTCCATTTCTACAAGATAATGGAGTTCACTAGAGAGTATTCAAGAAGAGCTTATCTTTCCTTCAATGAGAACTTGATCCTACTTGAGATGACGAGGCCTTCAATGAAAGTTCGATGTAGTAACCTTTCTTCTAGTCAATAGGTATTTTTCTTCTTTCCTTATGTCCTTTTGCAAATGATTCCCCTTGACAAGCAATCCCTTCTTAAGATGATCTTCAAGTTGCCTTCTCTTCTTCACCTTAGGTCTGATACAATGTTGGAGAATGTACTAGGGCAGCTATTTAGACCAATTCTCCTTATCCTTAATAATTGCTTGTGAACTTTAGTTATCTTTCTTATTGTTATGTATTAGATCTTTTCATCAAACAATTATCAAGAGTAAAAACAATAAAGACAATAGACATAAGAAGTAGGCTCCAAGCTAGGTAAAAACCCCTCAAAGGGGAAAACCCCGAAAAAATATCTTCTCTTCTTATAGAATCTGATCAAATGAGAAAACCAAAACCCAAAGAAAATACAATATCTAAATTTTAATGGACCTCATTAAAATTGCAAGTAGTTACAGTTAAGTTTCCTAAAGCTAAATCTCATGTCTAGTGACCAACAATGGAATGTCACTCAGCCCTTCCTTAAATTGCTTGACCCCATTCCCGCAATTCGCCATCCCAAAAACTTGGTGGAACATTGACCTCAACATAATCCTAGCAGGGATGTTGGGCATTCGAAAAGGCAGGTGCTTATAAATAGAGAAGATTTTGTTTTGATAAAACATAAAGCCCTAAAGGAACCAACCTTCCCTGTGGGAGAATCCCTTTGTAAAAGAGGTCAAGATTGACCCCAAAACCTTGCCATGCCTGGACTTTCTTGGGAAAATAATATCTTCAAATCAACTTTTTTTAAAATGATATATATCGTTGTGTGGAAAAGATGCCCTTCCCCAATTTAAGAGTATTGCAATGTATTGCAGCCACCTGACAACACTCTAAAAATAACTCTTCAACTAAGAAGCCAAAGGTGGGGTATCTATACTGCCAAGTTCGCCCAGGAGTTGCACCTGGCAGGCAGGAACCCCATGGAACAGTCCACTTGCAAGGGCTCGACGGCATTACCAACAAACCAAGATCCCGTTAACCCTAACAATCACTTTAAATTACTGTATAAACTATCGAGCCAGAAACTGCCATTCCTCTGTTTGATTTCCCTCGACACCTTGAACATCATCTTGCGGGTTACATTACTCAACTGTCTGATGTAAAGGGGAGACAATTTTCAAGTTCTACTTGAAATTAGATTTTTTAAACCCCCCACAAATTGTTGTAGCCTCTAAACACTTTCATGTGACTTTATGGACTGAATCCCTTGCTCTAAAAGGAATGCCCTTGGAGGAAAGAATCAGAGGAGTAATAAGCCGATCAAATCGAATACATCACCTATGTATGACTGCTATGTACACGATAGCATGTGTTCATCTAAACAACTGGGTCCCTTACCTTACCAAAGCCTTCAGTTTCCTTCGCTCTTTTCAGCATAGCAATTAGATGAATTCAATAGAAACCCATTTTCCAGTTATATATTTGAAATGAAAAAGGGTTACGAAAGTAGGAAGCGCTTGTGCGTATAAATGAGAATGCCCATTAAACCTGAAACTCTGGCGATAACATACATACAAGCGGCTAAGATATCGGAATGAATGAGAATAAAATTACTACTGACCTGTTGAGAAGCCGCAGAAATGGCGGAAATTACAGCCCTGAGTGAGGTAACCGCCGTTTTGTAACGGAACCTGGCTTCTTCTAGTGCTCCTCCTCCGACCTCTTGCTCTCTGGATGGTGGAGGGGTTGATGTTGGTGCAGTAGCAGTACACGCATCTGAAGTGGCATGGGAATTGTTGTTGTTGTTGGGATTGATCGTAGTTGTCCACAAGGAAGGATTGCAGAGCTCCTCGTTGATGGAGGCAAGAATTTGATGGGCAGCTTCTACTGTTGCTTCTAAATGCTTCTGCCCTTCCACTGCCAACTCAACCGGCTGTTGGATGGTAGGGGAAATTCTACCTGCTGTCGTTCTTTCCTCCATTTTGCCTACCAGGATTCTGATCTTCCTTCGTTCTTCGTATATCTAATATCTATTTCAGTACAGATATTTTAACCATCAATACAAGGTTGGCCTCGTAACACATTATCAAAGTGATATTGACGTATCGACCCTTCATATAAGTGATATTGATGTTTAGACAGTTCATATTGGTATTAAATAGATATTGATTAATAATGTCTTTTTTATTTTGGTTAGTTTGGCGGTATTGATGGTTGGATGTGTTTTTATTAGAAAATTTATATAAATTTTTATTTGGTTATTTTGATGGTTGTATGTTTTTTTATTAGAAAAGTTATATAAAATAAATGGTTAGTAATTTTTAAGTGAATATGATATTATATTATATATGGTTAAAATTTAAAAATAGTTATAGAAATTAACTAAAATAAAATTGTGTTTTAACTTCTTAATATAATTTATATAAATAAAATAATGGCATCGATTTCAGAGTTGTGCGTTCGTGCCTTAGCCGACGCCAAGCTTCTACAAGACTGATCACGATCTACAGCAAGATCGCATGCCGCCTTCTCCTTCAGCAGCAGCTGCAACATCGAATAGCTAGCAACCAGATGAAGATTCAGTGGTTTTCGCTTCTCTCATAAGATCTTTGGGACCCTAACGAACCAGACCAGCGACCTCCAAGTTTGTTAAAAAGCTAGAATCCATTCAAAAAATCTCTTTACCTCCATCGGTGCCAAGAAAAGTTGCAATCGCTCTAGCAGAGAAAGGACTAGTGGGTCAATTCACAGGATTATGGCCATCACCCAAAACAGTGCAAAAGTGGGTTGAGAGGAACTAGAACCAGTTTATTCAAGGGAAAATCGCCATAAGATTTTGTGGCTGGGGATATTAAACCTTTCATTTTGAGACCAAAAGTGATCGAGATCTTATATTTCGAAGCGGGCCTTACTTCATGGATTCAAGGGGCTTGTATCTAAACCGATGGACTCCGGACTTTGATCCAGAACTAGATGTTCCCGATGCAGTACCAGTATGGGTAATATTGCCGAACCTCCCTTTACACTGTTGGATCGATGACTCGGTTCGTGCAATAGGAAATGGAATGGGAAAATACATCGACAGAAGCGAACCCAAAGACAACATGCAGGCATGCGCAAGAATCTGTGTTGAGGTGGATCTAGGAAAGGGCCTCCCGGAAGCAGTCAAAATCAAGGTGGACAACTGGATCCACATTCAACAGTTGGACTACGAACAAATCCCCTTCAAATGTAAGGTATGTCACGAATACGGTTATTTCGCCAATAGATGTAGTAAAAGAGAAGAAGCTGAAAAAAACACTGAAGAAACATCAAATCCAAAATGGGAACAAGTAAAAAAGAAAAAGATTGCATCTAAACCTGCCTCTGGCTCACATCCCCCTCCTCCGCTGGGATCTACCCTCCCCACTCAAACAACCTCCCTTGTGGGGACAAACCCTTTTGATATCCTCACTTCAGCCCTCATCCCATCTGATCCAATCACCGCCTCCTCCCCCATTCACTCCCTCCTCTCATCTCCCATTCCCACCCCTCCTGGCTCCCCTCTTCAGGTGGACAAGACTCTCCCCCAAAATCTTGACCGAATCCTAACAAGAAACCAAATAAGAGAAACCCCTCAAAACATTGAGAATATCAAAAAAGTGGGAATGAGATCAAATAAAGAAATAAGAGATGAAGAAGTAGCCAAAGATATCTCATTGGGAACACAACAGGGACTGGAGACTTTCCTGGAAAAGGGACCAAAGAATAAAGACAAATTACAGCATGCAAACAAAGGACGGGGTCCTACAGCAACCCAAAACAATAAATAATGATAGTTGTCTCTTGGAATTGTAGAGGGTTGGGTCACCCCTCCAAAATAAATTTTCTAAAAGACTTGATAAAAAGTGAAAAACCCAACATCCTCTTAATTCAAGAGACAAAGCTAAGCAGCCAAGAAATTGATGTGATCATAGAAAAATCTAGGATCTATGAAGGATTAGCAATATCAGCTACTGGAGCTTCAAGAGGGATAAGCACTATATGGGAAAAAAGGAAATGTAAACTGCAACAACACACAAAGAAAGACCATTGGATAAACATTAAACTGGAGAATGTTGAAACTGGCGGGACAACCAGCATGTACAACATATACTCTCCCAACCATTATAAGGACAAGGAAATATGCTAGGAAACTCTAAAAGAGAGCATTGGGGATGATCGAGAAGATAACCTTCTTGTTGGGGGAGATCTAAATATAATACTCAAAGCTGAAGAAAAGAGAGGAGGGAACTTCTTGCCGAACCCAAATAGAGAAACTCTTGAAGAGATAATGGAAAAAAGAAACCTACTTGATATCCCTCCTAAAAATGGGAAATATACTTGGGATAATAGAAGAATAGGCAGGGCAAACATTAACGAAAGACTAGACAGGATCCTTATTCGTGATAAGATGATCCTCAACTACAGTAGAGTTGCCTCAAGAATTATTCCCTCAGCAGTCTCTGATCATAAACCTGTTTTGATGGAGCTGGGCATGGCTGAAAACTACGGGCCACTGCCATTCAGATATAACCAACTTTGGGGCAGTAGCGAAGAAGCACAAAAAGAGGTGGAAAAAGTTTGGGAGAAAAACATCAGCGGTCCACAAAAATAAGTTTGAAAAATTGGGCAGAAAACAAATACAAAGAACCATACAAAGAAAAAGAGCACCTCAAAAAAGAGCTAAAGCAGATCCAAGAGGAATTGGAAAACAACGAAAGCACCATAGAAAAGCAAGCAAGAGAGAAAGAAGTTCAATGGAAAATCTAAAAAAACAACAGAAAAGAGGAAGAGACTTGGAGGCTCAAGTCTAGACAGTTATGGATGCATGCTGGAGACAAGAATACCTCCTTTTTCCATAACTCAGCAAAAACCGGAACAATAAAGAACAACATTGAAAAAATTACAGGAGGAGAAGGGCAAGAGTTAAAAGGGCAAGAGGAAATAAAAAATGAGGCCTTCAACCACTTCAGAAATCTGCTCACTGCACCAATCAGTCAGGAAAATCCTGAAGAATTTATGAGACATATCCCAAGAATTATTGATAATAGAAGCAACATTTCACTCACTAAGGAAGTGACGGAAGAAGAAGTAAAGGAAGCTGTTTGGAATTTGCAATCGGACAAAGCTCCGGGACCATATGGTTTTCCTACAACTTTCTTTAGAACCTTCTAGAAAATCATTAAAAAGGATCTGTTGAAAATGATTAGATATGTAATGAGAAAAAGAAAGATTGGAGGATACACAAATTCAACCTTCTTGGCCTTAATACCAAAAGATCCCCATCCTTCCCCTCTAAACCGCTTCAGGCCCATATCCCTCTGCAACAACTCCTACAAAATCATTTCCAAAATTATAGCTAGCAGGATGAAACCCCTCCTTCCCAACCTTATCACTGAAAATCAAGGAAGGTTTGTTCCCAACAGGCAAATAATGGATAATATCATTTTAGTCCAAGAGGCTATTCACACCAGTCTCAACAACAACGAAAAAGGATTTGTTCTAAAAATGGATATGGGAAATGCCTTTGATAGAGTGAATCTTTCCTTTCTTGCAGATGTCTTAAGAGCATTTGGCTTCTCAGAAGAATTTTTCGAACTAATACAAGCATGCACAATGGGCCCTTGGATAGCCCCACTCATCAATGGTAGGGTGTGCAAATTCTTCCAAATTTCAAGGGGCTTAAGACAGGGATGTCCTCTATCCCCCTTCCTCCACATCATAATGGTTGATTCCCTCAGTAGGAATTTTGAACATTGCAGAAGAAACTCCACCTTAACAGGCCTCTCCATAAGTAGAGGCACTAAAAGAATAAATCACTCTTTGTTTGCAGATGATACTCTTCTAATGGGAGGAGCATCCTGTATAGTGGCAAAAAGATTTAAAGCCATTTTGGACAGCTTCGTGGAGGTCTCTCGAGGCTTGATCAACAACGGCAAAAGTTGCTTGTACAGTTGGAATACCCCCATAAGAACCCTGCAGAAAATGTCACAAATCCTGAACATCCCCTTTCAAAACAGCTGGGACCATTTTCAATACCTGGGGCTACCAATTAGCAAGAAAAATATGAAGAACGAGATATAGAGCAAATTTGCTGAAAAAATGAAAGTAAAAACCCAAGCTTGGGGAATTCTCTGGCTAAACCAAGCAAGCAGAATTACGCTAATAAAGTCCATTCTAGCAGCTTTGCCTTTATACCAATTTGCCCTTATATCGGCTCCAGCAAGCATCCACAAACAAATTGAAATAATTATCAGAAATTTCTTATGGCAGGGAGGGAAAAGAGAAAAAAATAAATTCAGCCTAATTAATTGGAAGCAGGTAACAGCTACTTACAAACAAGGGGGTCTATCCATAAAACTTCCAGGACTGATGAACATAGCACTGGGAAGTAAAATAACTTGGAGATTCCTAACAGGGGGGAAATTGTGGTGGAAAGTTGCCCTAGAAGCTAAATATCTCAATGGACCAAGGTCCATAATTCTGGAAAAGAATCCTCCGACAAGGCCCTGCACTCAGATATGGAAAGCCATCATCAATGCAACACAACTCATCAAAGATCATATCACCATGAGACCGGGAAATGGGGAGCAAATAAACATCTGGAAAGACAGCATAATGGGGCACCCACCCCTGGGGATCAACACAAACGTAAAGGATTTAAAAGAGTGGATGACAAAAGAAGGCCTCCACAAGTTGAGTAACATCTCCACCTGGGAGATAGATGGAGACTAGAAGCAATGGGACATTCCCAATCTCCCATCCGAACTAATTGATCAATGAGATAAACTAATTGCCTTATTAGCAGAGGCAGCTCCAATAGACAAAAATAAGAAAGATATTCACATATGGGAACCAGCAGGAGGATATTATACAGTCAAAACAGGATACCAAAAACTTTATGAGAAGAAAAACAATCAAGACTGTAAATATTGGAGATTAGCATGGAAGGTAGAATCCCTCACCAAAATAAAAAATAATAAAATAATAAAATAATAAAAATTATGTGGATTTTACTACACAATAAATCATTAACTGCAGAGAATTTAAAAAGAAGAGGAATAAGTGGGCCATCTCAATGCCCATTATGCAGAAAGGAGGAAGAAACAATTCAACACTTATTTTTGGAGTGCTCCTTCTCAAGAAAATGTTGGGAGGCAATGGTGATACCCATAGCAGCAAATATAAATTACAATGTCCCCTAAATCCATTTATAAGCAGATGGAAAAGCAGGTATCCACACTCTCTAAAAAACAAGCAAACAATAAAAAGACTCTGGAACAGCTTACCTTCGTTTCTCTGCTGGCAATTATGGCTAGCTAGAAACGGAGCAATTTTCAAGGATACTACTCCAACAATAAGTAAAGTCACGTCAAAAGCTTAGGGACTAATGGTGGAATTTCTCATAGCAAAAGGGTTCAAAGGAATCAACATCAACCAACTTCAAGAAGAAGAAAGGAATTGGATAAGCTTTGCAACAAACAAGATCAACTAGACTCCTCAAGTGAAAAGCACAACAAGACATCAAAACTAGAAAATAAGGAAAACCGAAGAAGAATTTCAAGCCTGGATAAAAACTCTTAACAAAGCATGCCTCTTTTTTGATGGTGCATCAAAAAAGAATCCAGGCCAGGCAGGAACTAGAGGAATTATAATGCTACACAATCAGTCAATACAAAGACCTTACAATTGGGGCCTTGGATAGATGACAAACAACAAAGCAGAGGCATATGGGCTTTGGCTTGGACTTAAAATTCTCAAAGAAAAAAAAATCAATGAAGCCATCATTTTTGGGGATTCAGCTATCATTATTAAGGCAACGACAACGAACTCGCTTCCGGAAAATGCAGGGCTAAATCAAATCTTGAATAGAGCACAAAATATATCAAGGCAGATTGGTAAAATATAATTTTTTCACATTCTAAGGAAGAACAACAAATTAGCAGATGAGCAAGCAAATAGAGGAGTAAATCAAATTTTTGGACAAGCTCAGATTGGAAAAATTAATATTCAAATCCCTATCCCTTAATCTACCCATTTTCTCCCATGATGCTCAACAATCATATCATGTCAGATCAAGATTCCAAAGTTGTCATCAAAATCCTCTTTGAAATCATAGCCAATTCCAAAGCTATCATCAAAATTCCCTTTGAAATCATCACCAAGCTTCTGGACAAATCTGAAATATCTCATAATCTCTGCAAAATCCATGAAATCATTACATACAGGACTTCTCCATCCCATGGAATCACGCCCATGTGATCGCAATGCCCCATTTCATTCTCTCATCCCTCCATAAAACGCGCTATACTCTGTCATTCTCTCAACTCCCATTTTCTTCTTTCCTCTCCATAAGCTTCACACTCCATCTGTTGCGCTTTCCTTCTACGCTCTCTGGCTTTTCTCACACTCTTTCCTCACTCTTTCCTCACCCAACACAATCCTTTTCTCATCTCCCCTTATCCCCTTAGCCTTTATCTTTGGTCCCTTTCCCAATTATGTGAGCGATATCTTTAAAGCTGCGTTGTTGCCATCTCCAGTGAGCTGGGCGCTCATCCCTCTCACGAAATTTCACCTAACTTTTCTCCAGCGTTATCATTGTTCAACAATTAGTAAGTGGTCTTTATCTTCAATAAAGAGAGCATTTCAGAAAAAGGAAGCAGCGCAGCTGTGGGTCTTAGCAAAGAAAGAAGGAGCAGCCAAGCCATACATCGCCAACAGTGGAAAGATAAATATGGATCCTATGGAGAACAAAGCACATCCATGTGCCTTCTACAAGTCACACCGAATTATGATTGAAAACCTCAAAAATCAGATACTGCAAGATAAAGAAAAAACTAAAGCAGAAATGGCATATATAAGATCGCAATGGAAGACATGTAACGAAGAAATAAGGACTATGAGGAACAATTGCAGTCATCTACAAGAGTCAATCGACATCATCAAAGAAGCACTAAACGAAAAGTGTTGAGATTCAACAAGATGATGAGCTTAGTGAAAAGAGTCGCCTTCGCTAAGTGGGCCCCGTAGGTTATTTTTGGCGCAAAGTCTATTTTTAGAATATGTCTATTTTTAGACATGTCGATCATATTCTATGAGTTGCAGGATGCTATTTGTGGATGATTGATCAAGTTGGAAAAACAGATGGACTTCTATTTTTAGACATTTTGGGTGATCGCTCTACCCATCATCAAGATAGCATTATCTTATTCTCTTGGAGCACGGCATTCGAGTTAACCAATTGTTGGCTTTACGTGGTAGTATGATTATGGGAGGCTACCGGTGGTTCATGCATGGAGGACTTCAGTTAGAACTCAAGTGGCAGAGTTTGGTGGAGTTGGAGAAGTAGTTGGTGGAGTTGGTTTCTAGTTTAACTACACTTGTGGAGTTAAACTCAGTTGAACTGATTGTGTCTATTTCTAATTGATTGATACTTTCAGTGGATTTGAGTGAATTAATTAGCTAAATTAATTCACTAAATAATAACTCATTATTTAACTGGATAGAGACAATAGTTAACTACAGTGCAGAACAGATCAGTGGAGACTTAGTGGAGATATTGGTGAAAGAGCAAGTGTGACTATCAGTTGTGACTATAGTGTTGCATTATATGCACCACACATTCATTGGAGATGCCAATGAGGATTGCGTGAGCAAGGCTAGAGCAATTCGAACTCATCCAGAGCCATTCTTCAGTAGGGATTGCGCAGTAGAGGCAGGCTATCAGGAGGGCAAAAATCAGTGCAGATTTTTGCTGATTGTTCTTGATTAGTGTGTAGCGATTGTATTGTACTGAGAGCTTGATATGATAAGCTTTGTATGAGGATTGTTACATGATCTCTACGACATATATTATATATAGATAGTTGGGGTTTTCAGCTTCAGGCTTTCTCGTTAAACAACTATGTTAATGTGTGTGAATTTTTATTGTTTCAAGTGTGCATTGCAATCTTGATTTAATTTCCGCAAATGATCAATGGTGGAATAGATTTTGTATCTTGCATGAAGTTAAAATAGTGTGAGATCAGGAGAATATTGGACATATAACACATAAGTTATATAATTTCTACAAAAAGTCGGAGTAAGGATCCACTTCAATGGATCAAGGAAGCAAGCAACGTGGAAGCAAGAACACTATCAACAAATAGGCCATCAGAGCTTTGATCACCTATGATTTCAGTTTTAAGTTACAGCAGCAATATTAGTTTATAATGAAAGTCAAATGTATTGTGTTATTATTCCAGTTTGTTAATCGGTATAGTTCCAATGTAACCGCCTCCAGTTCTAAAAGGAGGGGAGAAAAGCGGAAAACAAGTAACACATGCCAAGAAATAGCACCCAAGCAGATTTCTTTCTGCGCCAAAATTGGGGAATTTTGCAATGGAGAAATTTCTCTCCTCTTTTTATTTTTAGAAATACAACATAACTAATCTTGTTAGAAATAAATAAATATATATTTACGCTAATAAAGTCCATTCTAGCAGCTTTGCCTTTATACCAATTTGCCCTTATATCGGCTCCTACAAGCATCCACAAACAAATTGAAATAATTATAAGAAATTTCTTATGGTAGGGAGGGAAAAGAGAAAAAAATAAATTCAGCCTAATTAATTGGAAGCAGGTAACAGCTACTTACAAACAAGGGGGTCTATCCATAAAACTTCCAGGACTGATGAACATAGCACTGGGAAGTAAAATAACTTGGAGATTCCTAACAGGGGAAAACTTGTGCTGGAAAGCTGCCCTAGAAGCTAAATATCTCAATGGACCAAGGTCTATAATTCTGGAAAAGAATCCTCCGACAAGGCCCTGCACTCAGATATGGAAAGCCATCGTCAATGCAACATAACTCATCAAAGATCATATCACCATGAGACCGGGAAATGGGGAGCAAATAAACATCTGGAAAGACAGCATAATGGGGCACCCACCCCTAGGGATCAACACAAGCGTAAAGGATTTAAAAGAGTGGATGACAAAAGAAGGCCTCCACGAGCTGAGTAACATCTCCACCTGGGAGATAGATGGAGACTAGAAGCAATGGGACATTCCCAATCTCCCATCCGAACTAATTGATCAATGGGATAAACAAATTGCCTTATTAGCAGGGGTAGCTCCAATAGACAAAAATAAGAAAGATATTCACATATGGGAACTAGCGGGAGGAGATTATACAGTCAAAACAGGATACCAAAAACTTTATGAGAAGCAAAACAATCAAGACTGTAAATATTGGAGATTAGCATGGAAGGTAGAATCCCTCCCCAAAAAAACAAAAAAAAAATTATGTGGATTTTACTACACAATAAATCATTAACTGCAGAGAATTTAAAAAGAAGATGAATAAGTGGGCCATCTCAATGCCCATTATGCAAAAAGGAGGAAGAAACAATTCAACACTTATTTTTGGAGTGCTCCTTCTCAAGAAAATGTTGGGAGGCAATGGTGATAATATAAATTACAATGTCCCCCTAAATCCATTTATAAGCAGATGGAAAAGCAGGTATCCACACTCTCTCAAAAACAAGCAAACAATAAAAAGACTCTGGAACAGCTTACCTTCGTTTCTCTGCTGGCAATTATGGCTAGCTAGAAACGGAGCAATTTTCAAGGATACTACTCTAACAATAAGTAAAGTCACGTCAAAAGCTTAGGGACTAATGGTGGAATTTCTCATAGCAAAAGGGGTCAAAGGAATCAGCATCAACCAACTTCAAGAAGAAGAAAGGAATTGGATAAGCTTTGCAGCGAACAAGATCAACCAGACTCCTCAAGTGAAAAGCACAACAAGACATCAAAACTGGAAAATAAGGAAAACCAAAGAAGAATTTCAAGCCTGGATAAAAACTCTTAACAAAGCATGCCTCTTTTTTGATGGTGCATCAAAAAATAATCCAAGCCAGGCAGGAACTAGAGGAATTATAATGCTACACAATCAGTCAATACAGACACCTTACAATTGGGGCCTTGGACAGATGACAAACAACAAAGCAGAGGCATATGGGCTTTGGATTGGACTTAAAATTCTCAAAGAAAAAAAAATCAATGAAGCCATCATTTTTGGGGATTCAGCTATCATTATTAAGGCAATGACAATGAACTCGCTTCTGGAAAATGCAGGGCTAAATCAAATCTTGAATAGAGCACAAAAAATATCAAGGCAGATTGGTAAAATATAATTTTTTCACATTCTAAGGAAGAACAACAACTTAGCAGATGAGCAAGCAAACAGAGGAGTAAATCAAATTGTTGGACAAGCTCAGATTGGAAAAATTAATATTCAAATCCCTATCCCTTAATCTACCCATTTTCTCCCATGATGCTCAACAATCATATTATATCAGATCAAGATTCCAAAGTTGTCATCAAAATCCTCTTTGAAATCATAGCCAATTCCAAAGCTATCATCAAAATTCCCTTTGAAATCATCACCAAGGTTCTGGACAAATCTGAAATATCTCATAATCTCTGCAAAATCTATGAAATCATTACATACAGGACTTCTCCATCCCATGGAATCACGCCCACGTGATCGCCCTGCACCCTTTCATTCTCTCATCCCTCCATAAAACGCGCTATACTATGTCATTCTCTCAACTCCCATTTTCTTCTTTCCTCTCCATAAGCTTCACACTCCATCTGTTGTGCTTTCCTTCTACGCTCTCTAGCTTTTCTCACACTCTTTCCCCACTCTTTCCTCACCCAACGCCATCCTTTTCTCATCTCCCCTTATCCCCTCAGCCTTTATCTCTGGCCCCTTTCCTATGTGAACGCTATCTTTAAAGATGCGTTGTTTCCATCTCCAGTGAGCTGGGCGCTCATCCCTCTCACGAAATTTCACCTAACATTTCTCCAGCGTTATCGTTGTTCAGCAATTAGTAAGTGGTCTTTATCTTCATTAAAGAGAGCGTTTCAGAGAAAGGAAGCAGCGCAGCTGTGGGTCTTAGCAAAGAAAGAAGGAGCAGCCAAGCCATACATCGCCAACAGTGGAAAGATAAATATGGATCCTATGGAGAACAAAGCACATCCATGTGCCTTCTGCAAGTCACACTGAATTGTGATTGAAAACCTCAAAAATCAGATACTGCAAGATAAAGAAAAAACTAAAGCATAAATGGCATATATAAGATCGCAATGGAAGACATGTAACGAAGAAATAAGGACTATGAGGAACAATTGCAGTCATCTACAAGAGTCAATCGACATCATCAAAGAAGCACTGAACGAAAAGTGTTGAGATTCAACAAGATGATGAGCTTAGTGAAAAGAGTCGCCTTCACTAAGTGGGCCCCGCAGGTTATTTTGGCACAAAGTCTATTTTTAGACTATGTCTATTTTTAGACATGTCGATCATATTCTATGAGTTGCAGGATGCTATTTGTGGATGGTTGGTCAAGTTGGAAAAACAGATGGACTTCTATTTTTAGACATTTTGTGTGATTAGCTCTTAATAATATTTGGACTCTAAACATTATCTTATTCTCTTGGAGCACTGACATTCAGTTAACAAATTTTTCAGATCAGCTAGCTGAAGAAATTACGCAATTCTTAGAGCTACTAGTGGTTCATGCATGGAGGACTTCAGTTAGAACTCAAGTGGCAGAGTTTGGTGGAGTTGGAGAAGTAGTTGGTGGAGTTGGTTTCTAGTTTAACTACACTTGTGGAGTTAAACTCAGTTGAACTAATTGTGTCTATTTCTAACTGATTGATACTTTCAGTGGAGTTGAGTGAATTAATTAGTTAAATTAATTCACTAAATAATAACTCATTATTTAACTAGACAGAGACAACAGTTAACTACAGTGCAGAACAGATCAGTGGAGACTCAGTGGAGAGATTGGTGAAAGAGCAAGTGTGACTATCAGTTGTGACTATAGTGTTGCATTGTATGCACCACACATTCATTGGAGATGCCAATGAGGATTGCGTGAGCAAGGCTGGAGCAATTCGAACTCATTCAGAGCCATTCTTCAGCAGGGATTGTGCAGTAGAGGCAGGATATTAGGAGGGAAAAAATCAGTGCAGATTTTTGCTGATTGTTCTTGATTAGTGTGTAGCGATTGTATTGTACTGAGAGCTTGATATGATAAACTTTATATGAGGATTGTTACATGATCTCTATGACATATATTGTATATAGATAGTTGGGGTTTTCAGGTTCAGGATTTCTCCGTTAAACAACTGTGTTAATGTGTGTGAATTTTTATTGTTTCATGTGTGCATTGCAATCTTGATTTAATTTCCGCAAATGATCAATGGTGGAATAGATTCTGTATTTTGCATGAAGTTAAAATAGTGTGAGATCAGGAGAATCTTGGACATATAACACATAAGTTATATAATTTCTACAAAAAGTCGGAGTAAGGATCCACTTCAATGGATCAAGGAAGCAAGCAACGTGGAAGCAAGAACATTGTCAACAAATAGGCCATCAAAGCTTTGATCACCTATGATTTCAGTTTTAAGTTACAGTAGCAGTCTTAGTTTATAATGAAAGTCAAATGTATTGTGTTATTATTCCAGTTTGTTAATCAGTATAGTTCCAATGTAACCACCTCCAATTCTAAAAGGAGGGGAGAAAAGCGGAAAACAAGTAACACATGCCAAGAAATAGCACCCAAGCAGATTTCTTTCTGTGCCAAAATTGTGGAATTTTGTAATGGAGAAATTTCTCTCCTCTTTTATTTTTAGAAATACAACATAACTGATCTTGTTAGAAATAAATAAATAAATATATATATGTGTGTGTGTGTGTGGTATGTATATGTGGTATGTATATGTGTATGTACATATACATACACATATACTTACCACATACACACACACACACACACACACACACACACACACATATATATATATATTTTCACGGTGGAAAAAAATCTTTATTTTTAAGTATAAAAATAATAGATCTGCCTCTTAACGAGGTTATACGTAGCTCCTTGAGTTGATGGTAATTATGTCCTTCATGGATCAATAATAATTAATACTCTAAATCCCTAATTCATGTTTTTTGTTAACTCTGATCTCATGCTGGCAAGGCAGAGGCTGCTGGTTTGAACGATGAGGAAGGGAAAATATCAAGTTCTTCAGGGTCGTATAGCTGATATCCGCCAGATGTTACTGAATGATTTATGAGTAGTTAAGAAAGAAAGGCAATTGGTTTGTTCTCTTTGGCAAGCACGTTATAATGAGCCTTTCGCTCTTCGGGCGTAAGGTCTGCATCTTCTCCCAGGATAGGACGAGTTGCCTCTTGACATTGCAAGTAAACACAACGAGCCCCCACTTAGAACATGGGCAGCATCTCAATCTGGCACGACAATTTGCAATACAGCTGATAAGAAAGTGAGTCCAGTTTTTCTGCTTGGTGCAGGTCCAGTCACCCCTAGTGAAAATGCTGGAGGAAGTAGCAATGAAGACTCAGCATGTAACTTCAAGTGGGGGTCAAGTAGGGAATATCTCCTAATCGTGAAAACTCTGTACCTAGCTACTGTGTTTTTAAAATTGATATTAGCTTATTGCCTTCACACTGTAGGACTGTTCGGTGTTCCTACTAAGCATTACTCTTGATCGTGAAATTCGATTAAAAATGCATAACCACTAGTCACAGGAATATTTAAGAAATCAGAGCAAATGGATTTCTTCCATCATGTAAGAGGTATCCATCACTTTCAGGTAACCGGGGCGGAGGGTAAGAGCAAATTTGGACAGGGCGTCTGCTTCCATATTTAACTCTCGATACACGTGTAAAGGACAGAGTATGAAAACCCTGTGATAATGAATGGATGCTACGAAGAAGAGCTTGAAGATGAGGAGAGCGGATTTGTGTTCTTTTAAGTGCCCAGTCTATAACCATTTTTGAATCTCCAAGGCATTGCATAGATGAGATGTTTTTAGATCTAGCCACATGAAGAACCGCCCAAAGCGCCGCAAGTTTCGCCTTGTTGTTTGAACTGGTACTAGAGCTGAACTGAATGTAGAATTTGGAGCCAGACGGAGTATGGAGAACAGCCCGAGCTCCTATTAAAGAAGGGGAACCTTGAGCTGCACCATCGAAAAATGCCCATGCCTCGTTTTGATCGATCACCGGAGAAGAAATGGATCGAGGAATGCGAGAGTTTGGTTTGAATTTATGTTCCGAAGCCCACTACACAATTATGGCTGTTGTCAGCTCTTCAAGGATAAATTTCTCACTGAAGATAGCCAGATTGTGTGCCCACCAGATTCCATAAGCAAATAAGGAGGGGAAAGCAGAAAAGGATCTTTCCCCTGGATCCTTCCACCAAAGCTTGAGCTTGGCTTCAAAGGAATCAGTGGTGGATTGATGGAGTGGGTTGAGGGATGTGGAAGAGCAATTCCATACCATCTTTGCATATGTGCATGAGAAAAGGATGTGAAGAACAGATTCAGCTTCATTCCTACAAAGGGAGCAGCAACCAGGGCCTATCCAACCACGCTTCTGAAGATTATCCCAGGTTAGCAAACGATTTTGAAGAGAGAGCCATAATACTAACTTGGATTTCTTTGGCCTGGGCAACTTCCATAGGGATTTGATCCAAAATAGTGGTTCAGAGGGGTGCATCTCTTCCATCATGGCTTTTTACGCAAGCTTAGCTGTGTAAATGCCATTTTTGACATTCTTTGACCAAACCAGTTTATCATCGATATCCATATTCAGGTGGATAAAGTTTGATATGAGGAGGGCGATGAAAGAATTCCATTCAGGTACAATAGGCTGCGGCATCTCCAAAATATTAGCGCTCCTCCATCCAATTGAACCCAATGTTTGAGGCATCGCAACAGTTGTGTCAACTATGGTGTAGATGCGTTTTTTAGCAAGGAAAGAGCGAAGATTCTCTAAGAGCTTGTGATTTACTCCAGCACCAGCCCAAGTGTCTAAACCAATACGCACCGACTTCCCATTCCCAATTATCCATGTAAGCCATGGGTCAATGTAGGGAAAGGTTGAAACCATAACCTTCCAACCAATGGAAGCATTTTTGTGTGTCTTATTCGGATTCCTGTACCATTGTATAATAGACTGGCCTGGATAGTATTTAGCACACATGATTATGTTCCAAAGCACTGAAGGGTTCTCTGATAATCTCCACAAGGATCGAGCGGCGAGGGAAAGACAGAAAGATGGAAGGTTATTGATTCCCCATCCCCCTAAATCTTTAGGTCTGGCTAAGTATGTCCATTTTACCAACGAAATTCCATCAACTCTTTTGCTAGTTGTACAGAGGAAGGAGAAGCATTTATTTCTGATTTTGTGAAGAATCCCTTTTGGTATAGCAGCAATGGTGGCCCAATACACCGGGATGCTTTGAAGCACTGACTTGAGTGGGACCAATCGACCTCCATGAGACAAAAAGTGATTAGTCTAGTGAGAGATCTGATTTTCAATTTTTTGGTATAGCCATAGCCAATCCTTGAAACAGTAGGAATTTGGTTTCAGGAAGAAACCAAAATACTTAAGTCCAGCATCCCAATCATATACAAGAAACGGGAGAGCACGTTGTATCTGTAAGAGGAGAGAGTCCGGGATGTTGTTGTGAATCATAACAGATTTGTAAAAATTTATCTTCATCCCGGTTTCCATTTGAAAGAGGTCAAGGATTCTCCTTAAGGCACAAGCATTTTCGATGGTAGCATAGCAGAATAGGAGAAAGTCATCCACGAATAGAATGTGGGATAGAGACTAAACGCTTGCGATATGGATTCCCTTTAAACTACCTAATAAAAGGCCTTGTTTACATAAACGGCTCAATGCTTCAGCGATCAGGAGGAACAAAAAGGGCGATAAGAGGCAACCCTGCTTGAGTCCCCGTGAGAATCTGAAGAATGCCAAAGGAGAACCATTGATCAATACAATGAAGGAAGTAGCTTGTATGCATCCCATTATCCATTCAATTACTTCAATTGCCATGCTAATGTGGATAAGCAAAAGCCTGAGAAAGGTCCAGTTGACTCTGTCATAAGCTTTAGACAGATCCAGCTTTAGAGCGAAGGCAAGATTTTTTTTAATGTGAACCGAGTGGAGAGCTTCTTGCGCCAATGAGATAGCATCATGGATTTTTCTGTTATTAAGGAATCCAAACTGCTCTTCTGATATGATGTTGCTTAGGATAGGTCTGAGTCTCTAAGCAATGATTTTAGATATCAACTTGTATATTAAGTTGCAACAGGCAATGGGCCTGAACTCCTTGAAGCTCTTTGGAGCTGCCTTTTTCGGAATTAAAGAGATGAATGTGGAGTTGATAGACCCCAGCACTTTACTGGAACGTTGAGATTCTTTAACCACCAGTAGTAAGTCATCCTTTATGAGATCATAGAATCTAAGAAAAAATTTGATTGTGAGGCCATCAGGCCCAGGAATTTTACCTTTCTGAAAGATTTTTAGAATGTGTTCCATTTCAGCTTCGTTCACTTCAGCTGTGAAAATAGAGTTCATTTTGTCGTTAATCATTTAGGGGAAGAGTTGTAGAACTTGGAGAATCTCCTGGATTGGACAACCCTTTGGAGCTTTGAAAACATTCTTAAAATGTTGCACACCTGCCTTGGCTTTTTCATCGAATGACTAAACCAAATCTCCATTATCAGATTTCATTTCGTCAATTGTATTCCGATTCCTTCTGTGAGCGACATAATGATGTAAAACTTTAGTGTTGTTGTCTCCTTCATTTATCCAGATTGCTCTGCTTTTTAAACGCCAGAGCTGCTCTTCTTTATTTAAAATTTCGTGACGCTTTAGTTCAAGGTTTTTTAAAGAGGCAATCTCTACATCGCTTAAAACACTCGTTGTGTTGTTTTTATAAATATCGTAGATCGCAACTTCAGTGGATTTGAGGAGCATTCATTGTTTGGATTGAAAGGCTTCGGCCCACGTCTTGGTTACCTTCTTTATCTTCTTAATGTTATCAGCCCACATTTGCATGTATGATCGATTCGGGGATGGAGACAGATGGACCCAAGAAGAGTTCACTAAAGCTTTATAGTCCTCCTCCATCATCCAGGCTGGATCGAATTTCATAGGGGAAGGGGGCTTGGATTTAGGGGTTTTCAGAGTTAACACAATGGGTCTATGATCAGACGTTCCACCAGACACCACCGACGACGTAATCTAGAGCTGTGAGGCAAATAACTCTTCAAAGATCATAAAACAGTCCAAACGCTTAGCTATGGCATCATGGAATTTTCTATAATTATGCCAAGTAGACTCAAGTTTTATGGGTTGGACATCCACTATTCCATGTTTTTCACAGCACACATTTAAAAAACTCGAGAGGGGATCGAGCCTAGCCTGAGACCCCCATATTTCACTGAACGCGAGGGTAAAATTGAAATCGCCACCCAGGATTTTGTTATCCAGGGACACCAAGTCTTTATTAAATAAATTCTCCCAAAAGGCGCGTTTGTTGTGGCAGGGCCTGTAAAGGCTGAAGAGGGTCAAAGGCTTACCAGAAAGAGGATCTACAATAGAGGTTTTGATAAAGGATGGGAAATAGTCCGAGGAGATGACATTGATGGACGGGGAAATAGCCGTAATTAAACCTCCTGATTTCCCAATGGCATCAGAAGAAAACAAGGACCAGTCGCGAAGCCATTTAGAGAGAATTTCATGAGCACGAGAACCTGCCAATTTGGTCTCTTGAAAGAAAATAATGTCAGGAGAGATATTGAAGCATAGTCTTTTGAGGGCGAGCTGTGAAGGGGTGCCCCAAAGACCCCTGGTGTTGAATGATAGGATAATCATATAGTGCCCTTGTTAAGGGCTGTCCCTGCTCCAAGGGCTCGATGGATAGTCTTCTGCTTGCCCGATTGAATATCCAAAGAAGCTTGATTCTGAGCTTTTGATAAAGTGGATTTCCTCCCTAGAATGATTTTGCGGGCCAAATCCAAAGCGAGACCTCCTTTAATAGAGTGATTAGGACTGATTTGGGAAGAAGGGCGAGAGCGAAGCTTAGCCTTGTATGGGCTCGAGGGGGGACGAGAGATTGACGGGATGATTGGGGCCTGGGATGAGGGCAGAGGGGATGGAGGAATCGAAGAGGCCTCGAGCAGAGGATGATGATCGGAGGGAAGAGATGAAACTATACAGGGAAACGAGCCATCAACATTAGTCATATTCAAATCTACAGATGGGCAAGGGTTAAGGGGGGAGGAAGAGCCTTTGGGAGCCATACCAATGATAGAAGGGGAGGCTTCCTTATCACCCTCCATTTATTTTCCCTTGGACTCATCGAGAGATGGAGGGGAAACAGGAAACAAACCATCCACGAACCTATCATGTGAGGCCATAGACCGGTCGCGAGCAAGAGGGGAGAATGATCTAAAGGAGTCTTTTTTCTTCCATGCTTTTATGTAACAAGGGCTAGAGCGATCGGGCTTGTTACAGTCCTGTGCTAGGTGCCCAACATGGCGACACAGGAAGCACCTGAAGGGTAGATTCCATTAATCTAGCTTCTAATGCCAAAGGTTGTCGTTCAATTCTAGAGCTATGCTTTCATAAAGTCCATCTCACATGTCGAGTTCTACTTGTATTTTCGCACTTCGCCGATTGAATTTAGTATCCCAGTCCTCTTCGAGTGCAATGAAAGATCCCAACTTGTTTATGATTGCTTCGAGGATGTGCTTTTGCCAAAAAAACTGAGGGAGGCCGGGGAGAATGACCCAAAATTTTTGGAGATGCTGCGAGGAACGATCTGCATTGAATCCGACATCCCAGTTTTGAAGAATTAGGCCTGCAGGCCCCTAATGCCAAATATGTTCTGATAGTTTGATTCTATCTTCACAAGAGAGGAGTTTGAATAATAGCTAGTCCCGCGCCAATAGGTGGAATTCAGGAACATAGCCCAGGACTGGGTACCAATTCTCCATCATCCAGGACTGAATGGATTCCTTTTTAGTTGTTCTTCTGCAAAAATGCCCTACCAGCGCTTTCTCCAGATATGCAGGGACATCAGAGATTGGGATGTATATGCCTACAACTAACTTATTAGAATGAAGCCTTTTGCAAATTCCTCTACGCCTTCGAGACTGATGTGGCGTGGGTTTAATCGAGGCATTTGCTGTTGCCTTCATATTGGAGGGGGCAGAAATGGGAGGGGTGTCATCGCCAAGCGTGGCTGGCAAGACAGGTGAGTCAAACGAAGGGTGATTAAATTGATTGAGAGGTTCGACGCATGAATTCAAATTGACTGCGCAGAACCTGACCGAGCTCAAGACTGTAAGAAAAATCAAGTTCGTCATTCGACATGGTGGCGAGAAGAAACTCACAAATAAAACGAACGTCGATCAGAGGATCCTTCGATGAAGGAGAGGGCGAGGTAAGCCTGGTCAAAATATAGATAGGAAAAAAGGGTAACAGAAGATACCAAAGAAGATAGACAACCCATCATAAACAGAAAAGAAGCCCAGACCTAAGGACGCGATCGCAAACTACCCAACCCCCCGCAGCAGATTACATTAGAGAGGCTCGCAGGGGACCTCCCATGGAGGAGCGAGGGAACAACAAAGGAGCGAGGGAACAACTTCGTTCAAAAAAAGAATAAAAAAGGGGGACAAAAGATACGAAAGAAGAGAGGCGGCCCAGCGTAAACGGGAAAGAAGCCCATACCTAAGGATGCGATCACAAACAACCCAGCCCCCCAAGGCACCGCAGTAGATTACATTAGAGAGGCCCGTAGGGGACCTCCCGCGGAGGAGCGAGGGAACAACCAAACATATATATATATATATATATATATATATATATATATATAGAGAGAGAGAGAGAGAGAGAGAGAGAGAGAGAGAGATTTTATAGGATTTATTACAATATCATGAACTAATATCATAAATTATTAATACTATATCTTTAAAATACCATAACTCATATTTATATGACATTTTTTATTTAATTAATTTAATTAAAAAGATCAAAAAGGGAAAACTATTTTTGAGATAAATTTAATCTTTGTGATTATTATTATGAACATTTTAGGATATTCATCCCTAGCATCCACCTAATAATTGTTGATAACAAAATTAAAATTATGAAAACCCTATTCTAAAATAGACATGACTATCGATGTAATTAGTAAATAAACAAACACACACACACACACACACATAATAGTTTCATT
Source organism: Pinus albicaulis (assembly GCA_034641835.2). Classification (NCBI taxonomy): domain Eukaryota; kingdom Viridiplantae; phylum Streptophyta; class Pinopsida; order Pinales; family Pinaceae; genus Pinus; species Pinus albicaulis. The sequence continues at coordinate 614,819,217 of CM076570.1, read as the reverse complement.
CCTTGTACAAGGCTATGGGATATGTCTTAAGGGGTTTGTCGAAAATATGGAGTGAGGTGCCATCGGATGTTGGACCCAAAGCACTAAGAGTTGTGAGTTATTGGACATTAGGTAACAACGTAAAAGAGTTAATGCATCGCTCTAAAAATCGTTGACACCAATTGGGATAATACATGGTTAAAATGTTGAAGGATGTGTTCTTTCAGTCAAAACATTAATGAGTGATATCTCACGTGGCACCGAACCATTGACACAACTTTGATTATTTTCCCGAGAAAAAACTCTCGGCTCTAGGTCCTGATGGTATACTCATTGATCTTCCTTTTGCGTCTAACATCAATGCTACCTCTTCTTGGACCCAATGTCATTGTCATTCAGTCAACCCACGCACTGATGGTTGAACCATTCGACCCAAGCTCTCATAGGAGAGCAAGGCAAGATGGTAATCAACCTAATTCATTGTCAGGAACGGTCTTTAAATGAAAATGTCATTGAGTGAGAAAAACCATGGCTCAATCTTATCGATGGATATGTGTTAGTTTTGGGTGGAGGCAATGTGGCAACCACATTTTTGAAATGAGGTTGTTAATTTTCCCAAGAGTTTAAAATTTAATAGTGATGATTAAAAGGAAGGATGTCAATTAAATACATCTGTGTCGTTCAATATAGAAATTTCTTTTCAACTCCAAAATATACACGCTTATCAACAAAATAATAATAATTTAATTTTTATTCTTTTAACAAAGCCAGATATGATGTATTCATTCGAAAAAAAAGAGAGGGAGATTAGCTTTCTGATACAAAGATTTTAAGCATATCAGGAAGGAAGCAGTCACAAAATTCCTAGATCTGTTGATTCCTACTTTTGCTTGTAGTTGAAAATAGCCTAATTTTCCTACTACATTTGGCTTATATACTCTTAACATATTGTTGAAGCAACAAAATTGATTTGTCGTTCATTGAAAACTAAAAAGAGATTTCAAACATTTGAAGGGAAAGCATTATTTTTGTTGATGGCAAATTCTTATGAAGTGTGAGACAAATTTGAAGTTGTCTCCTCCTTTTACTAATTAATGGATTTTTCTTCTTTATGAGGGTGTCCGTTGTAGTGATCATTGGAACTAGTATTCTTAGCAAACTTCTTCTCCACCATCTCTTGTAGGGAGTTGAGAGCTTGTTCAATATGTGTGGAATGTTGACTGAGCTTGTCGATAGAGGTCCTAAAGTTCGTGCCCTAGAAATATGTGAAGCTAAGTTTTGAGGAGCAACGATCCTTCCATTTTTTGTGTAGTGCTTTGATCTGTTCCAATTCTTCTTTGATGGAGTCGAAGTGAGGGCAGTAGTTTGGATCCATTTCTCACAGGTATGAAGAGTTGAAGCCACTGGAATTAAAATGATATGTTGAGGGCACTAAGAACTGTAGGGGTACAAGACATGAGGAGTGGTTGAAAGAGAGAGGGGAGGCCCACAGCAAGCAGGGCGGTCGAAGCAGAGGCGGGAAGGCGAGGGAGGGTGAGTGAACTTAAAGAAAGGCAACAGGAAGATGCAAGGGGGGGGAGCATAGGTGGAGAGTTAAGGCCACACAAGGGTGAAGAAGGAGCAAGTGAACTCTAGGGGAGATCTCTCTCGGATATGTAGTCAGCAAAAAAAGACAAGGAGTTAAGATTCGAAGAGAGGCTCCTATCCATTTGGGAGTTAGAGCAATGACTTGGAGGTATTTTCTGAAGATTTTGAATGTGACAAGCCATAGATGGGAAGGGACATTTTTTGGATTTAGCGGAGTTCCATTTAAGAGAGAGAATATAAAATAATTTAGGGAATGAATTTGAAAGAGATCATGTCATTGATCGTGACCTCTCCTTGGGGTTTGTAACAATATTTATTTGTTAAATCATCAACAATACCATTATTTTCTCTACGGACATGATAGTAAGAGATATCTCCAAGTTTCTTCATTTGTTGTTGAATTCGGGAGACAATTTGACCAAGAGGAGCGTTCTTGGGGGTCGTTCTTTTGACCATTTGTTAGATAAGGATGGCAGAGTCACCAAACACGATTGGGTTCATGAAATTTTGTTCATACATAATCTATGCATCCAACATAAAGGCATAGGCCTCAACTATGTTATTGAAATCAGTGCCCAATCCCCACTCGAAAGAAATAAATATTGATCCCACATGATCGAAAATGACTCCTCCAGCACCAGCAATATTGGGATATGATTTGGATGCACTATCAAAGAAAATACAATGTCTCTTGAGAACTTTTAACCAATATTTGAAGTCCTGGTCTTTCAAACGTATCTTCCAATTGTTTTATCTGGGAGCATTCATCCTGGGAGAACAAGCGAGGGTGGGTGTAATGACCCAATCCTAATTGATAAGTAGGATAACTGTTAAAATTATATGTGGATGAACCAATAAAATAATAATATAAATTAATTAATTTATAAACAAACATAAAGTCATCACACCCATTCCTAATTTATAAATAAAATAATTTAATTAAGTCAAATTAATTAAGTTTTAAACAAACATAATACAAGTTAAGCTTTCCATAAAGTCATCACATCTACGTAACTAGATGAGGACTCAATGGGGATATTTAATGCACTTTACCCCAACCTTATCTCTAAATTAAATGTCTCCTTAAATGAAGATAATATCTCCTTAAATGTTTGCAGACCCTCATAAATGTGATAATATCTACGGGAGTTGAGGGCGGTGGAGAAATTGATATAAGGGGGAGGATGTGAAGGAGGAAGGGGACGGTTGGGAGGAGAAAAATTCTACATCCTGGCCAACAAAAGGATTGAAGGATACGAAGAGTTCTGGAAGGGAGTTTCATTGTTCTCGGGATTCTGGGCATGGGAGCAGAAGAGTGATCTTCTGGGTCTAGGATTGTTCTTAGATCGGCTGGGAGGATTATATTGTTTTGGTGATCTGTTCAATCTATCCACAACGTCACGGGAGGAGTGTATGAGGAGTGCCACCATTAAATCATCTGCCGTGTTCCAGGTATTTATGTTATGTATAGAATAGTTCTTTTTTTAATTAAATTTTGCTGTTGATTTTCATTGAAATATATTACTGCTGAATATATATACTTAGATTAATATTTGTTTAAACTAAATTTCTGTGTATGGAACCTTACAGTGGGGGATTGATCCAAAATAAATTTAAACCAATGTATATCCTCTTCTTGAAGGAACTTAATATCTATTTCGTTTTTCGCTTTTCATAAAATGGCTTCCGTGGAGAGGCTCCAGGTTTTGGTCATAATTTTTCTGATCTTAGGCTTAATGTTTTGGAAGATAAACTTATTCCTTGCTATCCAAAGTTGTCAGCATATGAACGTTGAAATACTAATCCAAAATCATTTAAGCATGGCCTTGTTTTTAAAGGAGTAAGGGTAGTTGGACTTCCACTTGGAAAAGAAGTCAGTTAAGATGAGATCGGAATTAACATAGATTTGAAGAGGGTAAATTGGGTTCTGCCAACATTTGATTGAGAATTCATAATTGATAAACAGGTGGTGAATGGTTTCCTCTGCTTTAAAACAGAAGGGGAAGATGGAGGGGCCATGCATACCTCTTTTTCTAAGATTGTCAACTGTGATAATTTTCCCCTTGAGCATGGTCTGTGTTAGAGTCGGTCTGTTCATCCCTCCGTCAGAGATCAAAAATCTCTTTTGTTGCATTTCATTTTTAGGTGTCTCATTCAGCTCAGTCATTTGCATTCCATTAGGAGCATCGATCTTATGATGGAAGGGTCTTGTCGCTCATGTCCCTCGTGTTTTATACCTGCTGGCTCAGGTCTGTTCATTGAAGTTCATCAAAATCAATTTTAAAGTCATTCACAGTCCTGTTTTGGTCTTTTGGTCAGCAAAGAGTTTTTAGGGTTTTTCAGTCATTAGGTCTAGGGTTTAGTCTTCAAAATGTTTAATAATGCCAGCAGGCCAGAGGGAGGTTCAAAATAAGTTTTCATTTCAGAAATTTCATTGTCATATTGCTTGATCGAGACTTTTCTTCAAAACTTTGTTTTGAAGAAAATCGTCATTTTGTCCTTTGTAATAAATGCCATGTATATTTTCAAAGTTTTTCAGTTGTCATATTCTTCAGGCGTAGCCCTGGTCACCTTTGCCAAAACATGCCAGTCATCCCTGCAAAAAATAGACAAGAGTTTCATCATTTCTGTCAAAAAATCAAGTGGAAACAAGCAAAACAGAGTTTGTATTAAAAATGTGAAAGTGCCAAAATTGAAACATTACAAAGGTGGGTTTGTAAGAAACAAAAATCAAATCCATGACTATATAAGATATTTCCCACATTTATCAATTCATTTGCACTCAAGAAGACATCAGAGAAATCGAGTTCAATTGTGGAGAGGCGAAATCATGTGTTAAAGCTGGACTGTGTGTTGAAGATCAGTGCGCGACGCATTGGGAGAAGGCGCGACACACATAGCAGTCGCGGCGCATAGAGCCGCCCCTTCCTGTGTATTTTTTTAACTTGCGCGGCGCACATACTGGTCGCGGCGCATTGGGTTTGCGCGCGACGCACAGGGCTGACATCCAATTTTTATCACTGCCTCCAACGAAACTTCAAATTTTTCGCTCCCATTTGCGCAAGTAATTTTATACAATCGCTCTTGCTGGTGTTTGGTGTGATTTCAAAGATTGGTTGGAGAATTTGTAATATCAAAACATAAACCCTATCCTCTTATTAAAGCTGCTCCTTAGGGTTTTAAAATTGGTGGTTTAAAAACAATTTTGTGCCAAACATTACATTCCCCATTGGTTTACTCCCTTCACTATTTTGCAATTATCACAGTCCCTCTCCTATTCCCCTCCATCCCAAAACCACTTATATCCCTTGTTCCCATTTTCCCTATCCCTAAACTCTACTATTCCTTATCACTCTCCCTCTCTCATTTCACTTATAAATTCCCAAAATCCCCAATTCCCAACAATCAAGTGACTGTTAGCACACCTTAATTTCACTCAACAAACTCCACTTTTCCCCACTGTTCCATATTCCTCACAGTCCCTCATTTCCCTTGGCACACATTTGGCACTTGGAGACAAAGACACCAAGTCCTCATTTATCATTTTCAACCAACCAAACATACACTTGTCATAGACTTGCAAACACCATGACGGACACTGAGTCATCATATGAGCAAGACAGTGATTCTACCACAGAGCTTCATGCACCGAGAAGGCCGCGAAAAGGAGGCAAACATGTGAGGGAGGAGCCCACCTCATTGACTCAGTTGGAGGCCTGCCCACTTTCCATGGCATGTTTCCGAGAGCTGTCATGCTATCAGTATTGTGAGAGGATTGCTCAGATTTGGCATCATCAGGAGTTAGCTCGGCTGTTTGTTTTACATTTGCGAGATGGTCAGGTTACCCTCGCTGGTGTAAATTTCACCTTGACACCAGAAACCATTTCTCAGGCAACAGGAATACCGAATGTAGGTGAGGAGTGGAACAAAAGACAGCAGGTGGATAGAGTACATTACGAGCCATACATCAGGCCTGGCTATCTGAGGCAGCTCAGCAGGGTATTCCCATTCCAATTTCTGAAGGAATCTTATGCACCATTGATGAGACTCATTATTAGGTACTTCAGTTGTGAGGGCCGATTCTCACGCCTTTATGCATACCACATCAGGTTGTTGATGCATTTCACGAGAGTGAAGATGATGAACATTCCATATTTCATGTGCCGAAACATAGAGAGGATGACTACTCTTGTGCAGAAGAAGACTCCTGAGCAGCAACATAACAACATTTATCATTATGCGCTCATCAAGATGATTGTGGTACATCAGCTTGGATTGCAAGGCATTGCATGGGAAGATTTCATTTTTCGTGAGTTCTTCACAGCCCCTCAGCCTCCTCCAGAGATTGTTCATGATGCGGGTGAGCCTTCACATCAGTTTGAAGGTCCTGAGACAAAGCCTATAATCAGTGTGCCAGTATTTGTTACTTATCAGAGAGGCACGAGAGCATTGTTTGCAGCAACCCGACGAGTACTATCTCCACCCGGGGTGGAAGGGGTCTCGTTGATGTCATCATTAGCGCAGGTACAGGTACAGGACAGAGGAAAGAGGCCTATGCAGAAGGAAGGCCCTTCAGGAGGTTAGGATACTGATTTTACATTGATTGATGTGGACGTGAGCTCTCCAAACTCAAAACTGAGAGAGATCATTCAGGAGCAGAAAACTGAGATCAGCACATTGACCAACAAATTGCAGAGAGCTTAATGGATCATTAACTATCTGGAGCAGCGGAATAAGCAGTTGGAGGATCAGCAGACAAACATGGAGTTACAAAACATCCGCGAGAACCGGCAAGCTGCCCACAGAAGCCCATCCGAGATGACACCTATTGAGCAGGAGATTGAGGTCGATAGAGAGACTTGGCTCGAGAGGGTCAACATGCATCTCGAGAAGCTGTTGGAGAAAGCAAAAAAAGAGAAGAACATGCTCCGACGCATGAAGAACCACTATTGGGCACGCACACGTGTTTGTAAAGCAAAGATCAAGATCTTGAAAGCGAGGCTAAGGAGGGCACTGAGGAGGCGCAAAAGGCATGATTGAATCCAAATCTTGGCCGAAGCTTCTTTGGCTGAGCATGGTACTTGATGAGGGAACTTCAGTCCAAATTTCAAGGAATTTGGAGAAAATTTTGTCATTTTTGAATTTTTTGGTTACAAAACAGGTTTTTCTGCCCGACGCGTAGCGTCACCTTGCGCGCGCTTATGATTGGGAGATCTTTTGGAGGAAAAATTTATATTTATGGATTTTTTTATGAAAATTTATGCATACTCAGGAATGGCCTAAGGATTTCATCAAGTTCTGGGTTGCTTAAAGGGTCAAAAACACCTTGAAAATGGCCTTTCTGCCACTTTTTGCACACACAGGAACCAGTCTTGGGAGATTGAACTTTTGGAGGGGAAAATGGACACCAAATCCAGAAATTACACTTGGGTTGGAAAGTAGACGGGTAGGGCTTTCCAACGAGCTATCATGAGCTCAATTTGGACTTCAGGAAGTGCTTCAAAATTAGCTCCGAAGTTTTGCTACGCATAGAGATTTTGGGCGCGGCACATAGAGGATTTTGGCCTATTTTTCACTCCACAGCTCAGAATTTCGCCTAGTTTTGACCAGTTTCACTTTTTCATGTAATTTTTGATGTGACTTGATGTAATTTCATGTTCATGATGTAATTTTGGCACATTTTTACTTGTTCTAGAATATTCATTCACCAAAAGGTGAAATGCGAGTGAATGGATCAGTTTCCTAGCATATAGAGGCAAGTTGTTTTCATTGCCTATTTTTCAATTCCTAGTTTAGATATGGTTGAAACAACTCCTAGAATGATGAGCTCGACCCCTAGAGGCATGGGGAGGAGTTAGAATTGTCTATATGATGTATTTTCTCGGACATTTTCAGGGTTGGACATTTGGGATTGCATAGGACTTCATTGTACATTCATTCTGCAATTTTGGCAAAGGAATAGACCAGGGTTTGCAGCCCTCTTTGGGATCCTTGTGGCTCTGTGTTTTGATGGTGTTTTTCTCTATGTATCTGTAAGTTAATTTATGTTTATGTGTACCAATTTCATTCTCCTTTCTTCTTAAACTGAACAAACAAGTTATAAAGGTAGAATTCATAGTTTGCTTTGCTCTGCCTTCAGTTCTTTTTAGTTTTTCGAGTTTTCATCTGTTTGAGGAGGACTCTTGAGACCCTCTTGCCCTCCTTAGCTCCTCACCGGTCTGATCCATCCATGTAATCAATTTAAAGCATCGAAACACTTGCCTCCCTCGCCCCAATCAGAATTTTGCAAAAACTAGGCCTAATCCCCGCACCCAAAACTCCCTTTCCCTTTGATCCAATGAAAACCACCAAAATGAAACTCAAAATCCTTTATTTATATACCTAGCCTAAAATTAGCTTTTGTTTCAGTCATCTCAAGCCCTATTGATTAATTTTCGCTGAGATTGACCCAGAGAGAGCCCTCTCCTGTTCTGGTAGGGCTAGCTACTAGACTGAGCGTGGTTTGATGTTACCTTGAACTCTGCCTTCCTTCAGCCTGAGGTAGATTTAGGCAATAACAGTCCGTGTCAATAATTTGATTTTGGGGAGACTTTCAGATTTCCAAAATATTTTCCAAAGAGGCCAAATGGGTTATTGATGATCTTATTGAAGTATTCCATATCCATATTTAATTGTATAGTCGCTTGTAGTTGGGTTCCAATTGAAGCTATCTTGTTGCCTGAAGAGAATTGGGGCCACTCCCTTAAGATGATGAAGAAGAAGGTTCCATTTTTGAAGGAGCTTCGGGGGAATTGCAGGATAATTCCATCATTCCCAAGAACTATCATGTTGATTCCAAGAGGAGATTTGATCAAGGTTTTGAATGCCTTTGCTTCAAAGCCATATTTTGAGATGTTAAATGTCCTGAAGAGTAGAGAGGGAGGGCTTACCCATGATGTTATCCAACCAAATGTTTGTATCTTGTCCCCCCTAGGGAGTCTTGATGTATTGTCTTGGATTAGAGAGAGGGATTTTTTGCAAAGCTTCCATATTTGTGTGCAAGGTCTAGATGGTAGCTGAGAAGAGAGAAGTTGGTGTCGAGAAGCATTGATGTATTTGTGTTCTATAACTTGCTTCCACCAAGAATATTCTCCCATGATAAGCCTCCATATGATTTTTTCTCCCAGATCAATGTTCATCAGACTAGGGAGCCTAATGGGATTGCCTCCTTTCTCATAGGGAGCTGAAACTTGATTCCAACTTACCAAACTAAAATTTTTTGTCACTGATTTACCTCCTTTCCATAAAAAGTTCCTTATGATTAATTCAATTTGATTTTGGATCACAGATGGAGCATGAACAACGGTGTATTGATATAAGGGAAGGGAAGAGAGAATGTATTTGACCAAGATTATCCTCCCTGCTAAATTGAGCGATTGCATTCCCCAATTATGCATTTTCTTCTTCATTTTTTCTATAGTATTTGTCCAAACCTTAGCTTGCATGGTACCTTTTGAAATTCGAAGTCTTAGATGCTCGAAGTGAGACCAATTTGGTTTGAAAGGGATACCAAATATTTGAGAGATGCGTTGAAGATTTCGAATAAGAGTGTTCCATCCATATATACTGCTCTTTGTATTATTGAGAATACCACCTGGAACTTCCAAAACTTGATCCAAGATGGCTTTAAATCTTTTGGAAATAGTACAGGAGGCTCCCCCAATGAACAAGGTATTGTCAGCAAATTGGGAGTGATTCATGCTTTTGAATCCTCTGTTATAATGAATCCCGGTGATAAGCCCACTTCACCTATGTAATATCCCCAAATGGGATATTTTACTAAATTTGCAGAAATCACACTAACCCAGCATTTTAACATAAAATTACTGAATTAATAAACAAAAGATTGCCATGTAAAATAAAACACATAATCACTACAATACATCAACACATGGAATAGGAAGAATCTCAGCATTTTTATTATAGATAATAATGGGGGTTACAAATACATTTGACCCAAAAAGAGCTAAGATGGAGAACTGGCCATCAATATGAACTGTTGCACTGTGATGGCCTCCAAAAATGTACTGTTGCACACTCCCTCCGGCAACAGCTACCACTAAATCCACTAAAGCACCCGTTGAAGATTTGAATGATCCTCACTCCAATATCACTAAAACTCTGCGAAACTTCTGAATGAAGTCTCCTCAAAGAGAGTTGGGTTTCTGTCCAACACTCATAAATCATGTGAGGTTTCCAATAGGCAGACTCAGGGTGGAAATACAGAGACAAAGTCTCAAACATCTAACAAGAAGATTATAATCTGAAGGATCATTTATCCCGCCTCATCTTGCTTTGTTATCTCAGGGCTCTAATTAAATATTCATGGAGCACTTTTCCTTCTTATTAAAATATTCCTTTTTAATGTAGAAAAGAGTAAATCGACTACCACGTCTCCTCTTGTCACTGAAACTCATGTCCAACTGCCCCATCATGGAGGTATCCTTGTGTCAGTTCCAATGAGCTATTACACTATGGTATTCTGTATCTATTCCTCCCGGAATGCCACCGTGAGTGTAATTAGCTGATTTAAGCCCATAAATAACTCAAATTTCCGAAATTTGTAAGAATGCACTGGAACGAAAGTAAAATTGCTCGGATGATGGAATATATCAAGCGAATGCCACCCAACCACATAGAAACTCCTCAAAACTCCTCCAAAAAGCCCCTAGGCCTGCCGATGACACCAACCTGTACCTGCGACCGGTCTGCTCCTAACTCTGGGAGTCCCTCCTAGCCTTATCATAGGTGATGCCAAAAAAAGGGAATATTACAAACCTTCCGCCCCAAGATTGCTTGCCCTCAAGCAATTGAAATATGCGAGCCACTCTATTGGCCCGCCGTAACTGAGACCCAATGCCCGGATCCCATACAAACCTCTTGGTGCTGCTATGAACCTGTGTCAAACCACTCGGAATAGACCCCTCAATGCCAGGATCCCAAACTGATCTCTCACTGTACTAGTCTACAAACAATCCTCCCGGATCCCCACGCCACCATGGCCAAACATCGCCCAAGTCCCACAGCTCGGACTGCGCACTGCCTCTAGCTATAGCTGATGCCCCATGAAGTGAAGTCCGCCAATAAGCATCAATGCTCCCTGGAACTTGCTGTGTTGTACCTCTAACTGTATAAGTTGCCCCACCAACTGTGTACCAACTCATCACTTCTCTCCAATCTAAGTCCTGACTCAATCCCATGCTGATCCTGCTCTCCTGAAATCGGGATGGAGTGCTAAAGAAATGACGACTTGTGCCCCACTGCCAACTGGAATCTATAACATCTGCTATGTCTAAGGGCCCCTGATCTGTTGTGCTCCCTACGAAGAAAATTGTACCATCAAGAGGGCACCATCTCATGATCTCCCGCCAATCTATCCTGGAAGAAGAATCCAATGTAGTGTCAAATGCATACGAAATATGCACAGAGAACTGTCGCCAGCTCATAATCAACTCACACTGCTCTATCCAGTCTGCCAACGAAAACTGCCTGTAGAAGAAAGCCCCTCTCTCTGTAATGGGCTAAAGTGGGAAAGATATGTTGTAAGCCCCATCTATGTACTCCTAGAGAGTGCTACTCCCTGAGGGTACCGCAGCTCTGCTAACTGCATGTGCACCTATCTCCACCTCATCAATGTGTCGGCCCACAAATGGATGCTCCACCGTCTCCAACAACTCATCCCTCTCATCAGGAATGTAATGCTCCTACTGTCCCCTAGCCATTTGCAGAACTTTTCCATCAACCTCCAACATCTTTAGAGGATATGGATCTGCAACTGCTGTCACCGTGCTCGGTGTCTGTGCATCTGACTGTTCCTCCTCAGTGGCTGACCCCAAGGTTAGCCGTATATCCATCATAGACTCGATGTGAGCCTCCATCTGGCTCTTCCTCAAAGGAATATCATGCATGATGTGCATAGTATCCTCCTCTGCTGGCTCAAGCTCCACCATATTCTGCTCTGGTTGAATCGTCACAAGTGACTCATCACCTAGAGTATCTCTTATAGAGTCCCCTAAATGCTCACCCTGCACACTGGAGTGCAGCTTTGGCCTACTGCCATCAACTCCGCATCACTGCTCTCGCTCCCCAGAAGCATCATCATCTGATCCCATGGACTCATCCTCATCCTGACATACAAAATGAACGTTTACCTGCTCTACCTCTGCCACCTCATTTGCATCTCTCAAACATGAGTGATCAGGCCCCCATGGTTCTTTGCAAATGAAGCAAAGTCCCTTCCTCCTCAGTTCATTTATGCTGCATGATCCACCAAACTGGAACAACTCCTCCCTGGTCAACTGTCTCCTGAAAAGTTCAATGTTCTGCTCAACCAGCACTTGGGCTAGTTCATAAGCAGCAGGTGAGACCAACTGCTCTCTCCTCCAAATGCTCAACAACCTAGTCTGCAACTCCCAGCAAATGGCCTCACGAACTCCCATACATGACAACAGGATGGACTGCATGTGTGCTATGACTGTGTCAGAATGATGTCTCCTAATGCTAAAGAAGCATTGGAATATCTACAGAATCAAGCCATCACACTCAAGGTCAAACATGATCTCATAAGTCCGAGTCATGGCCATGACTTCTAAAACCTTAAGCTTCCTCCCAAATGTAGAGCCTTCATAGTTATCCAAATCTCGAAAGGTTCCTACTATCAATCTGAAAATACTTTTCATAATGTCATCATTGTAGGGAGGGAAGGGTGTTGTTATCCTCAAAATATCGATGATACAAGAGGCAACTATAAGCTTGACTCTCTCACTTGGATGTTCCAAGAATCTAGCTTGTACCAATGCATGCATAGATGGCTCCAAAGCCCAATTTAAACTCCAATAAGATTGCTCTACCTTTGAAAGGCATGATTCCAGTTTATTTAACATGGGAAAGTCATTTTCTGATCTTCCACTCTTTAAGTCCATACCAAGTGCATAAATCCAGTTTCCCACTTCTTCCTCCTTATGTAGATTCCTCGGATGTCTCTGTTGGAGCAAATTATGTACCTTCTTGGAGAAGGGTCTGCTGTTCTATTTTGTTTTCTGGTCTTCTGCTGCATGGTGGTTCAAAGAACCAACTTTTATTCTTCTCAAGCTGTTTATGAATCCCTCCATGGTTCAACCAATGATGTGGTCATTGTTTTTCTGAGTTGTTATAGTGATGTAGGTGTATTTTTTGTCAACCAGTTCAAATACATACTGCTGTAGGTGACACGTATTTGTTGGTATCAAATACAGGTGCATAGTGGGGACTTTACAAAAGAATCAGTCGCAACCCCACAACTGATATCTATATTTTAAGCTCAGAAAATTATTACAGCCATTGACAAAAATACATAATAGAGATATTTTAGACAAGACATAGTGACATCCCTCACTGATTAAAAAATAAAATAAAAAATAAAAAATAAATAAAAAATTGGTATACTCATAAAATATAGAATGGAACCTAGAAATTGCTCCAGCAAGCTCCTCCAGAGATTGCACTGCTGCTCCAAGACTACACTTCTGCCTGACTTCGGCCTTTGATTTACCCACTGAAAACTGCTCAGAAAATTCTAGGAATTTGGGAAGGTGATCCTTGCCCAAAACCCATAAAAACCCAAAAAGGGTTTCTTCTAATTCCAACTTTCAAAATTTGACCCTTTGTAGTTTGGCCCTCTTCCAATTTCGTTTTCTGGCACTGCGGCTGCTACTGGCAATCATTGCTCTCCAAAATCCCAGCCAACCTCCTCAAATGGCTCTCCTATCAATATCCCAACACCTCAGCTCTAAAATCCCAGCAATGCAGCTCCCACAAATGAGCCTCCTCCAATCATTGCGTAGGCCCTTCTGACCAAAATAGCTGCAACCGAAAATGGAAAACACGTAGGCTGAGCTAAGATTGAGGCTCTGATACCACTGTAATATCCCCAAATGGGATATTTTACTAAATTTGCATAAATCACACTAACCTAACATTTTAACATAAAATTACTGAATTAATATACAAAAGATTGCCATGTAAAATAAAACACATAATCACTACAATCCATCAACACATGGAATAGGAAGAATCTCAGCATTTTTATTATAGATAATAACGGGGGTTACAAATACATCTGACCCAAAAAGAGCTGATATGGAGAACTGGCCATCAATATGAACTGCTGCACTGTGCTGGCCTCCAAAACTGTACTGCCGCACACTCCCTCCGGCAATAGCTACCACTGAATCCATTGAAGCATCTGTTGAAGATCTGAATGATCATCATTCCAATATCATTGAAGCTCTGCGAAACTTCTGAATGAAGTCTCCTCAAAGAGAGTTGGGTTTCCATCCAACACTCATAAATCACCTGAGGGTTTCCGTCCTGGGGCTGCCACTGAAGTAAAGAACCACGTCTCAAACCTCTCATATAAGAAAATGATATGATCCAAAGATATCCCTCAATAGCCTCCTCCCTTCCTTTTATTGATCTCTTGGAGCCTTCTAGAGCATTATTTTATTATTATTTTATTCATGGAGCACTTTTCCCTCTTATTCAAATATTCATTTTTAATGCAGAAAAGAGTAATTCGGCTACCACGTCTCCTCCGGTCACTTAAACTCATTTCCAACTGTCCCATCATGGAGGCATCCTCGTTCCGGTTCCAATGAGCTATTACATTATGGTGTTCTGTCATGTATTCCTCTCGGAATGCCACCGTGAGCGTAATTAGCTGAGTTAAGCCCATAAATAACTCAAATTTTCGAAAGTTGTCGGAATGCACCGGAATGAAAGCCAAACTGCTCGGATGATGGAATAGACCAAGAGAATGCCACCCGACCACATAGAAACTCCTCAAAACTCCTTCAAAAAGCCCCTGGTTCCGCTGATGACACCAACCTGTACCTGTGACCGGTCTGCTCCTAACTATGGGAGTCCCTCCTAGCCCTGTCATAGGTGACACCAAAAAAGGGAATATTACAACCTGTTTCTTTCTCGCTTCCTGCTTAGGGATTTAACCATGATGATTTAAAAGAAGGGAGGTAAGGGGTAGCCCTGCCTAAGACCCCTGGAGCTTTGGAATAATTTTCCAGGTCTTCCATCGATTAAGAGAGCAATCCAGGGCCCAATAATACATGCTTTTATGAGGTCAATGAAGTCTTTAGCAAAGCCAAATTTGTGAAGGACAACTCGAAGGAAGGAGTGGCTCACTCTATCAAAGGCATTGGCCATATCTAGCTTCAAAATGAATCCTTGCTCTTTTCTAGAGAGGCTAGAGTGGATTGCTTCTTGGAATAGCAGGATATCGTTAAATAAAATTCGATTAGGGACGAAACCACCTTGATTTTCAGAAATGAGGAAATGGAGGAGGAATTTTAATTGATTTAAAAGGATCTTGGTTATGATCTTGTAGGAAGATTTGCATAAAGATATGGGTCTAAAACAATTAAAGGAGGTAGGCCTAGATTCTGTAAGCATTAAAGCCAGAAAGGTTGAGTTTTCATTGCCTCCAATTTTGTGTTTTCGATGAACCCATTGGATCATTTTAAAAGATCATTTTTTATTAGATCCCAAAACGAGTGATAGAATGCTATAGTGAAACCATCTGGCCCTGGCGCTTTATCAAGATGGAGGGTTCATATAGCATTTTTTGTTTCCTCTTCCTCAACAGATTTGGTTAGTGCTACATTTGCCTCATTGGAAACTATGTTTGGAATGTGCCTTATGAAATATTCGAAATTGTTGGCCTCTTCCTTAGTTGTTAGCAATATTTTAAAATGCTAGTGCGCCTCCTCTTTAATTTCTTCCTGCCCTTTAATTTCAATGTTCCCTTCTCCCTAAATTACCTCTATGTTATTCTTTACTCTACCCATTTTGGTAAGATTATGGAATAAAGCAATGATTTTGTCACCAACCTAAATCCATGGATTCATGGATTTGATTCGCCAGGTTTCCTCCTCTTTTATTTTGGTTTTATAGATTCCCCAATAAAGCTCTTTTTCTTTGGATTGCATTTATTTTGTGACCTCTTCTTTTTCCATGTTTGTGTGGACTTGATCTAACTCGATTTGAAGCTCGAGCTTTTTTTGGTTTGGCTCTTTGTAGTGGGATCGACCCAATATTTTAGAGCGAGCCTAATCTTCTTTAACTTGTTCTCCCAGATGAAACCTGGAGAGTCGTTAACACTGAGTTTCCATATTGAAGCCACTAGTGGCCTAACCTCATCGAAGGAGGACTAGAGAGGGTTATAATGAAATGGGAGAGGACCCAAATTTATATATTCATTGAATATTAGAGAGATAGGATTATGACCAAAGGCTACGGATGGGATAATTTTTTATGTCACTGGAATAGAACCAGAGATGAAACTAACACGAATTAGGAATCTACCTAGTCTTTCCTTTATATTGTTTGGGCCTATTCTTCTTCTACTCTAAGTGAATTCCTATTTTTTGGGATGATGTCCATTAAATTTTGATCCTCTATTATACTCTTGAGCTTATCTCTATTTGGATCTCGCAAGATAGTTTTTTATTTCATTCATAACCAAATTGAAATCGCCTCCAACTATTATGCTTTTGTTTTCTTCTGATTCTAACTAATCTTCAAAGGATTGCCACCATTGTTCCTTATTTCTGTTGGGTATGTGTTATATCCTTAATTTCCGGCGAGTAGTCCACGTCCATGGTTTTGCACATGGTATTGGGGTACGATGGTTTTCGGCCCCTGGTATTTTTGTAGATTCGGCCAAGGGAACTACGGTTATGTTCTAATCCAGGGTTAATGGATTGGGGTTTATGTATGCTTCGGCATGTATATATATGTGTTGTAACACTAAAAGGAATATAATGAAAAATCAAGCTGGTCGTCCCGATTTGGGATCCAGGGGAAAATCTCTGTGTTTATCTGTTTTATGTTTTATGCTCTCGCTATTGTTTATTTTCTGTTATAAGATTCGTGTGTAGATAATTTCTGTTCAGGGTTAAAACCTACAATTTCTGTAGTGGGATGGTGTGTAGAGGTTGATAACGATGATTTTCTTTCCTGATGCTCTATTTTTATTTCTGTTTTGATCCAATGTTGCTCCTTGTGCGAGAAGATTAAATCCCAAGAAGTTTGGTACCACACTGTGCATATTCCTCCAGAGGCTCCTCTTGCACTTATAGCTAAACCTTCAAAATATTTTATTTTTTGAGTTTTTATAATCCTTTATTATTCTGTTAACTTGGTATCCTGAAGTAGAAGGATATCGGGGCATTCAAATTTTATAAGATCTATTGTCGTGTTTATTTTAGAAGAGTGCCCAAGAGCTCTATAGCTCTAGGATACCATATTCGTTATTTACTATAAGATGGGGCAGATGATCCCTTTCCTTTGACTAACTGATTTTGCATGTCCTTGAATCCTACTCCTTTGTAAATGTAGGTATCCATTGGTTGTTGAGTTCCCATTTTCATGTCTTTTTTAGCTGCTTCATCTAAGATTTCCTTATTTTATTTTCTTCCCGAGTTTTTATGATTCTCAGGTGGGGAAATAGCTTCTTTGGATTTATTTATAATAATAATCCTTTCAAAAGAGGGGGCTAGGGGGCTCGAAGGGCGGCATGAATAAGCTTTGAGAGGGGAGATAAAAGGCAGGAGGAGAGGGGGAGGGGGAAGCAAGAGAAGGATCAAGGATGACTTGTTCCAGAATAACATCATCACAAGAAGGGGGGGTCTGATGCAAGAGAGGCTAAGGAAGCAAAAGGGTTGGAGCCTTAAATTTAGGATAGCAAGGAGGAGAGAGGGGGAGAAGCCAAAGGAAGGAGGCCCAAGAGAGGAGGAGCTACAAATTTTGAGGACTTGTTCCTTGATTTTTTGTGCTTCACTGTTTCCCATTAGGTTTCTTGTGTTTCAGCTGGCTCATTTGCTTCTCGTTTTGAACATATATTTGCAAAATGACCATATTCATGACATACCTTGCATTTGAATGAGAGTTGCTCGTAGTCCATTTATTGAATGTGAGCCCAGTTTTCAACCTTTATCTTCACAGCTTCAGGAAGTCCTTTACCTAGGTCGACTTCGACGCATATTCGAGCACATGCATGCAAATTTTCTTTTGGCTCACTTATGTCAATGTATTTCCCAAATGCATTTCCAATAGCTCTTAATGAGACATCTCCTAAACAATGAAGGGGAAGATGAGGAAGACAGACCCATACCAAAACTGTGTTAGGAACATCGAGTTCAGGATCAAAATCAGGGGTTAATGTAGGTATCCATTGGTTGTTGAGTTCCCATTTCCATGTCTTTTTTAGCTGCTTCATCTCAGGTTTCCTTATTTGATTTTCTTCCTGATTTTTTATGATTCTCAGGTGGGGAAATAGCTTCTTTGGATTTATTTATAGTAATAATCCTTTCAAAAGAGGGGGCTAGGATATCAGGGCGTTCAAATTTTATAAGATCTATTGTTTTGTTTATTTTAGAAGAGTGCCCAAGACCTTTATATCTCTAGGAGACCATATTCATTATTTACTATAAGATGGGGCAGAGGATCCCTTTCCTTTGACTAACTGATTTGGCATATCCTTGAATCCTACTCTTTTGTCAATGTAGGTATCCATTGGTTGTTGAGTTCCCATTTCCATGTCTTTTTTAGCTGCTTCATCTCAGATTTCCTTATTTTATTTTCTTCCCAATTTTTTATGATTCTCGGGTGGGGAAATAGCTTCTTTGGATTTATTTATAGTAATAATCCTTTCAAAAGAGGGGGCTAGGGGGGCTCGAAGGGCAGCATGAATAAGCTTTGAGAGGGGAGATAAAAGGAAGGAGGAGAGGGGGAGGGGGAAGCAAGAGAAGGATCAAGGATGACCTGTTCCAGAATAACATCATCACAAGAAGGGAGTTCTGATGCAGGAGAGGCTAAGGAAGCAAAAGGGTTGGAGCCTAAAGGCTGGGATAGAGAGGAGGAGAGAGGGGGAGCAGCCAAAGGAGGGAGGCCTGAGAGAGGAGGAGCTACAAATTTTGAGGACTTGTTCCTTGATTTTTTTTGTTTCACTGTTTCCCATTGGGTTTCTTTTGTTTCAGCTGGCTCATTTGCTTCTCATTTTGAACATATTTTTGCAAAATGACCATATTCATGACATACCTTGCATTTGAATGAGAGTTGATCGTAGTCCATTTATTGAATGTGAGCCCAGTTGTCAACCTTTATCTTCACAGCTTTAGGAAGTCCTTTACCTAGGTCGACTTCGACGGATATTCGAGCACATGCATGCAAATTTTCGTTTGGCTCACTTATGTCAATGTATTTCCCAAATGCATTTCCAATAGCTCTTAATGAGTCATCTCCTCAACAATGAAGGGGAAGATGAGGAAGACAAACCCATACCGGAACTGTGTTAGGAACATCGAGTTCAGGATCAAAATCAGGGGTCCATCTGTTTAGATAAAGGCCTATGGTATCCATGAAATATGGCCCATTTATGAAGATCGGGTCACAATCTTCCTTTGATTCAAAATAGAAGGTGAAGTATCCCCTTCCACAAAAATGAATAGAGAGTTTTCCTTGGGTTTTGGTTGCCCGGTTTATTTTTACCCATTTTTTAACCGTATTTGGGGAGGCCAGTGAAATGACCAACCAGACCTCACTCATCTATAGAGAGAGAGAGAGAGCATCTGTATGAGGCATAAACAAAGGAAAGTCAATTTCAAGGATTTCCTACATCCTTTTGACAAACTTAGAGATAGAGGGACATTCGTGGGGAGCCCCCAAAGAAGAAGTGAGGCTAGAGAAGGCCATAATAGCCATATCTGGAGGGTCCACGAGTGCAGAGTGAATCCCCTCCGAATCAGAATCTGGAGGGGCCATCAATGGAGAAGGCAAAAGGAGGATTGAGGACGCAACAGCTCAGAGGGAGAAGCTAGGTCAGAGTTTTTAATAATAATCTAATTTTAAATAATAATAAAATATACATATATGAATGGAGGCTTATGTGAATAGAAACATTTTGATGAATTTCTTCGAGATCCATCACATAATTGAAAAAATTGTCGATGTGTTTCGAACCATCTAATATGGTTCATTATTGAGACAAAAAAGATGAAGAGATTTTGATCTGACAAGGATATAAAAAGAGCAAGGTTGAATGCAAGGTAAAGAAAAAAACAAAAATTAGTAATTGCAAAAATAATAATAAAATAAAAAAGTCAAATAAACATAAAATGTCAAATTAACAAATAAATATAATTATAATGAGATTAAGAATTGATTAACTATATATATATATATATATATATATATATATATATATATATATATATATATATATAATGGAAAAAGCAGGTCAAATTAAGTAATAAAGTTTAAATTAATAATGATATTAAATCCAACAATACCAAATAATAACAATACACATATATATAGATTTTGAGCGCGCGCACACACACACACACACACACACATAAATTTTGAGCGCGCGCGCGCGCACACACACACACACAGTCTAATTTATACATGAAATGACCTTTTTTTGCAACATTTTTTCGTGGTTAATTTGAATCAAAATCCGACATATATTTTTAAAAGTTTTAGTTTAAATGGTTTAATCTACATAATTCTAGTGCCCTAAGGGTTTTGAAGGTGTTGAATCTATTTATGCATTCAAAAATGTATTTTAAACAACAAATAATCTTGAAATTGTATTACCGGATTTTAGTGAATTCTGGTGAAAAATGTTATTTCGTCTTTAAATTAGACTACGCCTATATATAAATAATAATAATAATAACAAAATTCTAAAAAAAAAAAAACATATATATATATATATATATATATATATATATATATATATATATATATATATATATATATATAATTTGGTATTATTGGATTTAGTATCATTATTAATTATTAATTTTATTACATAATTTGACTTTTTTTTTTTTTCCTTTATATATATTTATTTTGAGTTAACGATTTATTATTATTTATTATTAGTTAATCATTCCCTAATCTCCTTATTATCAGATTTATTTGTTAATTTGAATTTTTATATTTTTGACTTTTTAATTTATTATTATTTTTGCTCGCTAATTTTTGTTTGTTTGTTTTTTTTTTTTTCTTAGTTTTAATAAATATGGATTTTAACCACCTATTAGGCTTTTACTCGCTCTCTGCCCTTCGCCGCGCATATAGTTTCTGGTTTTGCGTGGGGTGCTCGCCCTGGCTAGGGTTTGGCCCAATGGCGGAATTTCAGGACCCTCCTCTACCTCCACCTCCTCCTCCACCTCCTCCTCCTCCTCCTCCTGAGGTCGAGGCATTCAAGCTTCTGATCGCTTCCCAACCTAAGAAGAAGAAGTAGTTCGCCTCCAAATTTGTCAAGTGATTGGATGATATTCCCTCGGTGGCTCTCCCACCTGAGGGTCCGATGAAAGTGACCCTTTCCCTTGCGGACCGCGCTCTGGTCGGAAAGTTCACGGGCTTATGACCCTCACCAAAAACTATGGAGGCCTGGATCACTCAAAACTAGAAGCCCCTTATTGCAAAGATCGTTACCTCATACTTCTTGGGGTGGGGGTTTTTTCTATTTGAATTCAACACCAAGGAGAATAAGGACATGATCTTCAGAAACAGACCCTATTTCATGGGTCCTCAAGGGCTGTAACTAAATCACTGGACTCCGGACTTCAACCCATCAAAGGATGTCCCATTTGTCGTTCCAGTCTAGTTTAGGCTCCCAAACTTGCCAGTGCACTGCTGAACTGGAAATCCTTGTAGAAAATCAACAATGCCCTCGGGAAATTCATGGACAGAGCTAATAACAAAGACCAATATGACTGCACCAGAATTTGCATGGAGGTGGACCTCGAAGTTGGGCTGCCAGACGCCATCAAGCTAATGGTGGGAAACTGGTCCCATCTACAGAAATTAGATTATGAACAACTGTCATTCGAATGCCGCAAATGTCATGAGTGTGGCCACTTTGCCAAGAACTATCCCAAAAATGCAGCCCCAAAAAAGGAGAAAGAAGAAGGATGGCAACAAGCTAAGAAACCCAGAACGAGCCTTAAGTCAGGGCCAACGGATAAAGGAAAGGGAATTTCAACACCCACGGGGAGTATTCCTAAAGCCAAACCCTCCCAGAAAGGCCAAGAGAACAACTTTTCATCCTTGAGTTTAGAGACAAAGGAAGTCCAAGAAATCGATCCACAGAACAAGCAAGAGGACCTCCAAATGCAGGAAACCCTAGCAACATTGAAGATAGGCGAATATCCTGGAGGAACCCCGAAAGACAAAGACTTTGTCACCGAGGGGGAAGATCAGGATTCAGAGGAGTCGGAGGAAGAAGGAGAAATTGGGGACTCCTAAACTTCGGTCAGAAGATCTACCAGGCGATGGAAATCCTCTAGGGAAAAGAGAGAACAAGAAACCTACAAGGAGAAGTTGCATGGGACCCAACCAACCCTGTAAAAGATGTTGGCAAAAAACCCTAAAGTATACATAAATCAAAGCCAGGGCTCTAAAGGAGCCCTCTCATCTCAAAAGAGGAAGTAATGAAGATCGTCTCCTGGAACTGTAGAGGGATGGGTAGCAACCTAAAACAAGAAGCAATGAAAAGTCTAGTAAGGTTGGAAAGGCCCAACATTCTTCTCATCCAGGAGACCAAAATGGAGGAAATGGACTTTCTCCATAAAATCAAACAATTTTGGGGAAAAGGGGGAGGTGTCGCAGTCTCCTCTAGAGGCGCCTCAGAAGGGCTGGGAATGTTATGGGACGAGACATGCTTTGAGAAAATCCAGGTTAAACTTAACTCAAATTGGATTTTTGCTCAGCTTTTTCATCTTCACACCAAAGAAAATGTGAATCTCTTCAACATTTATGCTTCGGTCTTCTTGGGAGACAAAAAAGTCTGCTGGTAATCCATTAGAGAGCTAGCATTTGAGATTCAAATGGATAATGTCATTCTTGCAGGAGACATGAACATCACTTTAAGTCAAGAGGAGAAGCGAGGGGGAACCATTGTAAGGGATCCAGCTAGGGAGTGGGTGGAAGAGCTCATTCAGGATTAGGATCTGTTGGAAATCAAGCAACCCAAGGGAAAATATACTTGGACCAATAGAAGATCGGATCTAGGCCACATTGCTGCAAGGTTAGATCGTTTTCTCATCCAAAGCTCCTTCTTGATTTTAGGTCTTGATGTCACTTCTATTATTCTTTCTTCGTCGGTCTCTGACCACAAACCCATCAGACTTGAGATGAAGTCGCAAAAGAATCTGGGACCTATTCCCTTCCGTTTTAGTGCCCTCTTGGTGTAGCAATCCGACTTTTTGGACAAATTTGAGGAAGTCTGGAAACAACCTGTCAGTGGATCCCCCTTCTTTGTATGGGAAGAAAAGATGAGAGTGAAGAGGGCCCTAAAAATTTGGGCTAAAGCCCTCCCCTCTCTGACTGAGTCAATGCGGACGACCCAGGCCTGTTTGGAAAGTCACCAGAAACAAATGGAGGAGATGGACATCTCAAAGCATAGCTTAATATTGGAAGAGGAGCTCCAGGCTAATCTCCATAAGGCTTGTTTTCAAGAGGAGGAATATTGGAGACTTAAATCTCGTAGTCTATGGCTACAAGCTGGAGACAACAACACCTCCTTCTTTCACAAGCACACTCAGGCCAGAAGAAGTTTTAAATCTATAATGGAGATAACCTTAGGAGATGAAACCTTCCCTAATCCCACCAACATCAAACATGCTTCCCATCAGCACTTCGAAGATGTGTACACAGAGGAAAATCAAGCAAGTCTCAGCTCCAACATGCTTGATTTGGTTCCTCTAAAGGTCAATGCGCAAATGAACGCTATGCTGACTGGTCTTGTCACAGTCAATGAAATCAAGCAAGCTCTTGATGAAATGGATCCAGACAAGGCTCCTAGGCCGGATGGATTCACTGCTCGATTCATTAAAACTTGTTGGAACATTGTCAAAAAGGATCTCTACAAAATGATCTTAAAGTCCTAGACTTGCCACAAGATTGGGGGCAGCAACAAATCTGCCTTCTTGGCCCTTATACCTAAAGAGAAGGGTGCAAGTAATTTTAACAGATTCAGGCCAATCTCACTCTACAACATTGGCTACAAGCTCATCACCAAAGTCATGGCCAACAAACTGAAAGGCCTTCTTCCATAAATCATCTTTGACAATCAAGGGGGATTTGTCAAAGGTAGGCAAATAACTGATAACTTCATTCTAGTTTAGGAAGCGATCCATTCAAGCATCCAAAGACGAGAAAAAGGCATGGTTATAAAATTGGACCTGACTAGTGCGTTTAACAGAGTTAGGCACAAATTTCTCTTTGGAGTCATGCAACAATTTGGGTTTGACTGTCACTTTATAAACTGGGTCAAGGCCTGCATTGCAGAACCATGGATTTCTCCTCTCGTCAATGGGTGTGTTGCGGACTTCTTCAAGGCGAGTCATGGGATAAAGCAGGGATGCCCCTTATCCCCTCTTATCTTTGTCATTCAAGCTTATGTCCTTAGTTTTATGTTGGAGAAAATGCAAATCAAACAAGAGCTTATGGGCCTTAGGATCCCTAGGGGAGTCAGAGACATAAACCATGCTCTCATTGTTGATGACTCCATTCTCCTGGGGGGTGCTTCCGCCATCTCGGCCTCCTGCTTCAAATTGGAGCTGGATCACTATTGCATTGAGTCTAGAAGTGAGCTCGACATGAGAAAATGATTTATTATGCTTGGAATCTCACTGGCCTCGAGCTAAGCACGATCACCAGAATCTTGGGCTTCAAAGGTTCCATGAAATGGGGCTCTTTTAAATACCTCGAGCTACCGATCTTCCAAGGACGCCCGAGTGGGAGGGACTGGCACCCTTTTTTGGACAAATTCAAGCTTAAAATGCAAGCCTGAGGCATGTCGTGGCTCAATCTGGAAAGTAAGACCATTCTTATTAAGTCAGTTCTTAATAGTCTTCCAATCTTTCATATGTCTGTCTTGTTGGCTCCGGTGGGAATTCTTCACAAGATGGAGCAATCCATCTGCTCCTTTTTCTAGAAGGGAGGGAAGAAAAATTTCGAGAGAATTTCGCTGATCAGTTGGAATAAAATCGCCATGCCGCTGTTGGAAGGTGGCCTTCACATAAAAGATCTTAGGGATAACAACATTGCTCTGGGGGCCAAGATCTTATGGCAGCAGGTGGAAAGGAACTCGGGATGGGCGTAGATTGCCTTGTGGAAAAGATATAGCTTTGGAAGGCGCCTTCGTAGCCTAGAGAATTTCCAATTGTCAGGGCTCCCAGATTCATCAATTGTGTAAACACGCTTTTCCGCTGCTGCGCGACCATCTATATTGGATTCCAGGCAATGGGAAACAGATCAGATCGTGGGAGGATAGGATCATGGATGCAGAAGCTATTGGGGATGACCCTGAGTTGCTAGAGCTAAAAACGTGGATGATTGTAGGTGGTCGATGCATGTTGTGGGACATTTCAGATTGGGATAACGACAACTGGGCATGATGGCAGAAAATAGAGATTCTTTCCCATCTGAAGCAAGCATGGACCAAATTTATGTAAGCGCTGATTGGGAAAGCCCCCCTAAACGTAAGGAGAAAAGACAGAAGGGGTTGGGGTTCCTTGAAGGGATGCTACTCTGCAACAGAAGGCTACAAATGTCTTAAAGCCATTCTCACTGTCCCCCGCAACCCTGCGATTTGGAAAGGGATCTGGCATGTTAAAAGCATTCCGAAGATTGACATATTCATCTGGAAGCTCAGGCACAATAGTAGTCTCACAGCTGAAAATTTGCAACATCGCGGCCTCCATGGCCCCTCTCGGTGCTTGCTCTGTCAACAGCAAGAGGAAAATATGGTTCACATCTTTCTTGAGTGCCACTATGCCTGGGACATATGGAACAAAACTTTGCATATTTGGAACAACAGCCCCACACTTCCATCCAAAATCACAAGTTTGTTGTCCTTTTGGGGAGACCTGTTCCCTAAATCTTTCCCCGGGAGAGGCTTGCCTTTCGAGGGGTGGATGATTATCCCAAAGCTCATTTGCTGGAAGATTTGGCTTGAAAGAAACAATCAAATATTTCAAGAGAAAGGCCCTTAACCAGCAACAAATCGGTGTGAAAATCAAAATCCTATTCAAAGAAATAATGGAGGCCAAGGTGAACAAGAAGTAAGCTTGTAGCTTAAACTAGCAAGGCAGGGAGTGGTGTCAGCAGCTGGGGATAAATCTCCCCACGGGACAAAATATGAAGAAAGACAAAGAAGAATGGAAAATCAAGTTGGAGGTTGAGGACTTCGACAAATGGACAAGTAGCATAGATATTCACATTATGTTTTTTGAAGGCGCAGCAAAGGGGAATCCAGGGAAGGCCATAGGCGGAGGAATTATTCGCTGCCCTTCAGACCAAATCATTTCCCTTTTTGCCTGGGGTTTGGGGCTCACCTCAAAAAATCAAGCGGAAGCCATGGCGCTTCTCCAAGGCTTGAAACAACTGCAAAAACATGGAATCAAGGAGGCTTACGTTATTGGAGACTCACAAAATATCATTAGCCTGATTGTGACAAAATCAGTCCCCAAATATCTCCACTTGCAACGACTTATCGATCGTATTAATAAGCTAACCGCGTCTTTTGACAGACTTCAGTTCTTTCATGTCCTTCGGAAAAATAATACAGAAGCAGATCTTGAGGCCAACATCATTGTTTCTTTACATGCGAGATCTCTTCTCTGCGATGAGGGGGATTCATGGGACCCTCCGCCTTAGTCGGCCTCTCTTCCTGTTATGTATTTTTGTCTCTTGCTGCAACAATTTGTTTGTATTAGAAGGTATGCTAGTCAATGGGAAATTACTATACTGAATGTAAGAAGTAGAGTAGGTGAACTTTGTTGGCTCATAAACCCCCTAGACTTTGGGTTTTCAGATGTAAAACCACCGAGCAGAAGTCTCATAATTTTTGAAGCAATATAAACATACCTATTTCAGTTAAAAAAAATAAAAATAAAATAAAAATTAAAATAAAAATTAAAAATTAAAAAAAAATTAAAAATAAAAATTATTTACCTTGCATTCAACCTAGCTCTTTTTATATCCTTGTTAGATTAGAATCTCTTCATATTTTTTGTCTTGATGATGAACCACATTAGATGGTTTGAAACCTATTGGCAATTTTTTTAATTATGTGATGGATGCAGAAGAATATCATCTAAAAAATATACATATTTTGTTTCCTCTCAATTCAAACCTATACTTTTAACATCAACCTCAATACTAATGAATATATACCAACCTAGATCCATCTTAATCTCGGATCTATCAAGAATTGATAGGGATCAAATCTCTCAATGTGAAAACCTATTTTTTGAGTGCAAAACTTGAGGAAAGGTTTGCACCTTGAGAGATTTGATCCCTCTCAACGCTTAATAGATCATGGGTTAAGATGGATCTAAGCTGGTTTCAGTCATGTGCGGCCACACAAAATTTGTTGAGCATCTAATTATTTTGATCATTTTAAATATGCTAAATATGTTTAAGATTAATTTGGTCATTTTAATTTTAAATTTGCTCAATTACCTCAGTTTGTTAAGATGATAGAGATTGTTAATAACTTAAATGATAAAAAATGATGAAATAAAATTTTTGAATGCAAAATGAATGTAACAATTTTGAATGATAGAAAATGTGAATAATAAGAATGTAGTCAATTACAAATAGTCTTCATTGTGATCAATCTCAAACTATTTTCTTCTATTGTTCTTATTGTCGCACATATTATTTTTTCCATCTTTTCATATCGATCATATGAAAAGGGCAGTTGAAATCATGACCATTCAAATCTTTAACTCAAGCTATTGTAGTAAATGTCATACATTGTCTCTCTTGCTGTCCATTATTAATAATAGCTTTCTCCAAAGTCAATCATTGTGGCTTATGGAGTGTTAAACCTCAAGTAAGTTTCAATAGTAGTTGTTTTCTATTACCTCGTTTGAATGCAAAGTGACTAACAATGTTGAATGAGGGAAATTTTGAATAATAAGAATGTAGTCAATGGCAAATAGTTTACAATTTCAAGAAGCAAACATTTTATTTAAGATGAAAAATTCAAGTATTTTATTTATGGTTGAATTATTGTAATGCATAAATCAATTCACGTTGTCATAATTTTTTTGTGCTTACACTAAAATCAATGCACATCATTATTCTAATTACTTTGGAATTAATGTACATCATACATCTAGTTACATCAAATTAGAAATCAACATCTATGTTGAAATCAATGAATCTAATGCAAGCAATGAAATAGGATTAGAAATCAACATCTACATTGAAATCAATGCATATAGTGCAAGCAATCAAATAGGATTAGAAATCAACATCTACGCTAAAATCAATGCACCTAATGCAAGCAATCAATTAGTATTAAAAATGAACATCTATACTAAAACCAATGCATCTAGTGTAAGTAATCAGTTAGATTAGAAATCAACAACTACACTTAAATTAATGCATCCAACATAATAAATCAAATAGGATTAGGAATCAACATCTACACTAAAATCGATGCATCTATTTTAGTGAAAAAAAACAAAATATTCATAGTTTCTAAATCCAAATTCTTTTACCTTTTGTAAAAGCCTTACTTCCTCTTTCTTTATGGTTAATAATGTTCAATATTATATAATACTATATAATAATAATATTTGTCTCTATGTGCCTCTTTCTTCTTCCCTCTCTCTCCCCCCTCCATCTCTATGTTTATCTCCCTCCCTTTTTGTCCCCTCCCTCTCTTTGTCTCTCTTTTTCCCTCTCTCTCCCCTCGCCATCTATATTTACATCTCCCTGAGGAGAACAGGTTTGTCATCGCTGAGGAGTACATGTTTGTGAGAGGAGGAGGTGATCTGATGCAACCATCAACTTTGTTTGTAAGGCCTGGAAGAGGGAAGAAAGAGGTGTTGGCGGGGTTTCTTCTCTGTGAAAAACCAAAAATGTTTATGGGATTTCTCTGCACATATGGATGGAGGGGCTTCCCTTTGTAGGGACCGAAGTGACATCACGAGGTTGTGGAAGAAGCGGGGCCCAAAGCGAAGCCGCAAGTGAAAAATGAACGCTAAGCTTCTTTCTTTTGCGTTCTTTGCCCACACATGAAGAGGATATGCCCTCTTTAGCCAACTCTCTGAGATTTTTTCGTGCATGCATAATCTCTCATGAAGATGAGATATATTTTCTGGAATTTATCAATGTTTATGGGGGGCTTTGGCCTAATAAATAAATTTGTTGCATAGATATGAGAATCATAGTCTTAGATCCAATAGAAATTTTCCTTGGTAGGATGGATTTGCCCTTAAGTGCAACAAATCTACTTCAACTACTGGCAGATCTGGAAGAACACCACTTCGCAAGATTATATCTGGGCTCGGTCAACTAAATTATGGTGGAACTCGTCGAAGGTAGTCAAGCATGTGTGTTAGGCGAGGGAGCATATTTTCAAAATTTATGCAAAATCCAGAAGGAATATCGGTCCTCATTAAGGCTCGGGAGGACCTTTTGGTGCAGGATCTGAAGAGGGAGATTCAAAAAAGAATAGGTATTCCAATGGAGATTCAAAGCCTAATCTTCGGGGATAGATCTATGCAAGATAAATTTATACTTCAAGACTATGGCATAGAACGAAACACCTCTATCATTATCAATTTGCGGTTGAGGGGGGGTTTGCAAAATAAAATTGATAGATCCACATATTTCAAAGATGCCCTAAAAGGGAAGACGAAAGTTCTAGTTAAACCAAATCATAATCTTAATCTTCTCGACCCCTACATTATGGAACAATTGAGTCAGGTCCCAGAAATGGCAGTAGATATTTCAGAGGTAAATATTAGTGATAACTTCCATTCTAAAAC
The DNA here is from genome assembly GCA_034641835.2 of Pinus albicaulis. Taxonomy (NCBI): domain Eukaryota; kingdom Viridiplantae; phylum Streptophyta; class Pinopsida; order Pinales; family Pinaceae; genus Pinus; species Pinus albicaulis. Next base: position 614,789,752 of record CM076570.1, on the reverse strand, counting down.
AATTATATACAGATTTAATGGATTCTAGCCAAAACTAATGGATCTTTTTCAGTGGGTTTTTCATACTTGGACATTAAATTGCGATATTCATCTATTTTCATAGGGTTTTTTCATTGTTAAATTTCAAACACAGAAGGACAAGAATTTTGTCTTGCAAGAGAGGCATTGGTTTTAGGGAACTGCAAGTCTTTTTATAACCCCGTAGTTCTTAAATTTTGATTCCAATACAACAGTGGTATCTAAAATGTCGATGTGGGTCGAATTGCACAATATCCCTCTTCATTTTTGGCACCATAAAGTATTAGAGGGAATTGGAAATACACTGGGTAAGTACATAAAGATGGATACGCAGAGAACTGAAGAAGTAATATTTACTTTTGCCATAATCTACGTGAAGGTAGACTTTAGTAAAGGTTTACTTGATCACATTCATCTATTACATGATAAAAAGTGTTGGTCCTAGTTTTTAGATTTTGAAAATATGGCATTAAGATGTTGAATTTGTCTTCAAACAGGACATTTACAAAATACATGCCCCAAGCAAAGAAAGATTCAAGCAGGGAAAAATAAACAAGCAAAAAATCCCAAGGCATGGCAGTTTCCAGAGCATCAGTAAGAATTTCGATTCTAATAGTGCAAAAGTAGATGTTACTCATTGGAAAGGAGACTGGAGGTTACAAGCAAACTCATGTATCAAAGAGTTCATACTCAGATAAGGAAATTCGATGATAGTTGAAGAAAACCAACTAGCAGTTTTTAATTCCACTCCAAATTTAGGTGGTTGGCAGAAAGTGGAAAAGAAGAGAGAAAGAAAAGGGTAACTAAGTATTTTTACTTAGTCCAGATGTTGTTTCTTACTGTTTATGTTACCATTTTATGTCGCTGTTTTTTCTGGGCACCAAATTTGACTCGTATGAATGAATGCTTTTAGAGCATATACAACATGTAATTTATTTTTAATAAAATAGTGATTTTCCTTGGGGAAAACAATAATAAATATTATTGATTGTTGTGCCAATAATAATATAGAAAGAAATAACATGTTAAAGAAACAATAATATGCTAACTTTACATTACATTTTACATTTTGCATTACATTTTACATTACATTGCATTTCGTTGAGAAATATAGGGCATTTAGATTAATTGATTTCTCTTACCTTGATATCTGCTTGTGATGCATTTAAACTTATCTTGATTAGTTTCTTCTTTCACTTTTTATTATTATGTTCTTATTGTTATGCAATCGGCTCACAAAATAGAAGAAAAGATAGATCAACAACTTAAAAATTATTCTCTTTTAGGGGGAAACCTCCTTTACATTACATAATGAACAATTCTTAGATGATTCAAATGACAAAAAATCATTTGTATATATAGGAGTATAAGGGGTCACAATATAATCAGAGCCTACATAACAATAATAATGTAAGGGCATAACAATAACAATAGTGGGTTGTTATGGGGCACAATTATAACAATATGGGGACTACATGGGCACATCAATAAGGGGGCTACACTAGCATTATAGGGACATAACGTGCCCCTCTCCTTCAAAAAAAGTGTTTTCCTCAATGCTTGAGTAGTTATGGATGCTTCTTTATAAAATTCTCATCCTCCCATGTGGAATCTTCAGCAGGTAAGTTCTTCCACTTGATGAGATACTCTGAAATTGATCGATTTCATAGTTGTTGATTTATTGCTTATGTGACTGCTTCAGGTTCCAACATGATTTTTCCTTACTACTCAAGTTCTGGAAATATTGTTTGAATTGGGAGCTTGTCACCTATAACCCTATTTAAGCATGAAATATGGAAAATTGGGTGCACTAGAGAAGGTACAGGAAGCTCTAATTTGTATGCCATAGTACCCATATTTTGCAACACCTTATGAAGACCATAGTACTTCGGTGATAATTTATTATGAGGGACATTTGTTTGTATGGTTGTAGCCATCAAAATATCCAGTCACCTACATCAAAATTTCTTTCGCTTCGATGTTGATATGCCTGTTGTTTAATTCAATTCTACGCCAAAGTGAGGTTATCCTTTAAGAGTTGGAGAAATTGTTGTTGATGCTCGATGTGATCTTGCACTACTTGAACCTTAGAATTTTCTCTTAAAGTTGATGTGATGGATGGTGGATGATATCCATAAAGTGCCATAAATGGGGTCATTGTTGTTGCACTATGGAAGGAATTGTTGTAGCACCATTCAGCTAGAGGTAACCGCTTGACCCATTGTGTTTTCTTATCAGATAAAAAGCAATGAATATATCCTTCCAAACATGTGTTCACTATCTCAGTTTTCCCATAATATTGAGGATGATAAGATGAGCTATGCGCTAATTAAGAACCTAGACAAGAAAATAATTTTGTCCAAAAATTTCCAGTGAAAATAAGATCTATGTCGCTTATAATAATATTTGGGTTTCCATTAGATTTTGAATTGTTTCCATAAATGAAGTACCAATTGTATTGGCTTTAAATGGATGAGATAATGCACAAAAGTGTGCATACTTGGTAAGTCTATCAACTATCACCGTGATGATACTCCTTCCTTCGGTCTTGGGTAAACCTATGACAAAATACATTGAAACCTTATCCCAAAATTGACTTGGAATGGATAAAGGTTGTAATAGACTCAGGATCTTAATTGTCTCAACTTTATTTTGTTGTCAAACTAAACATTCCGACACAAACTTTTGAATATCATATTTAAGGCCATCCCCAAAAAATTCCTTCTTGACTGTGTGGTAAGTTTTTAAAAATCCTAAGTGCCCTCCTAAGGGAGAGGTGTGCGATTCCAAAAGAAAATTTTGTTTAAGTTGGGAATTCTTACAAAGATATAAGTGATATTTGTACCATAATGAATCATTTTTCCAGCTAAATGTATCAGATGTACTGGGATCTTGTTGTAACTTTTGAATGAGTGTCGACACTTCTTCGTCATTCTTCCATTCATCCCTTATTTTGGTTATCCAATCTGGTTGGATAATAGAAGTGGCACAAAGCAATGCTTCCACATCCTAATCCTTTCTTGAGAGTGCATCAACAACAACATTTTTCTTCCCTTTTTTGTAGATGACTTCAAAGTCATAACCCAACATTTTTGTGACCCATTTTTGCTTCTCTTCTAAAGATAATCTTTGTTCCAAAAATTATTTAAGACTATCATGATATGTTTTTACCTTGAAGTGTCTTCCTATTAGGTAAGTTCACCATTGCTTTAGTGCATGTATTATTGCCAACATTTCCTTATAATAAATAGGTTTGTGTAAATACTTTCCTTTGATTGGACGACTTTCAAAAGCAATGGGTCTTCATTCTTGCATTAAAATAACATCAATTCCATTTCTTGAGGGATAACATTCCACAATAAAAGGTTTTTTAGAAGTCCTTCATAGCTAAGACCAGTGCTTGGCACATTGCCTCTTTATGATGTTCATAGGCCTTAGTTGCTTCTAGAGTCCAAGAACTACATCTTTATTTAGTAATTTTGTTAGAGGTGCTGCTATTCTCCCATAATTATTAACAAACTTGTGATAATAATCTGTTAACCCAAGAAATCCTTGAATATGATTTATGGTTGTGGGGATTTTCCATTCCTCAATGGTTTTAAATTTGTTAGGGTCTACCTTAACACTCTCATGAGATACAATATGACCCTGTACTCCAAAGAAACATTTGGAGGCTTTTTCATATAATTGTTTCTCCTCCAATAGTTTCAACACCCTATCAACACGTTGAGCATGATCCTTCCAAAACTTGTTGTAGATTGGTATATCGTCAAAAAATACTAACACAATTTTTCTAAGGAAGGGTTTGAAAATGGAATACATCAGACCTTGAAATGTAGAAGGTGCATTGGTAAGGCAAAAAGGCATGACTAAAAATTCATAATGACCCTCGTGAGTTCTGAATTTTGTTTTCAGAATGTCTTCAGTATTCATTCTAATTATATGATATCCTGAACGAAGATCCAGTTTGGTGAAGTAAATTTCTCCATGTAATTCATCAATGACAGGAATGGGAAATTTATCTTTAATGGTGAGATTATTGAGTCACCTATAATCCGGACACATGCGCCATGATCCCTCCTTCTTGTGCACCAATACTACTGGAGCCGAAAAAGAACTTTGACTAGGTTGAATTATACCGGCCTCTAGCATTTCTGCAACCATACATTCAATTTCACTCTTTGGGAATAGGGATATATGTAAGGCTTGATGTTTGGATGAACATTTACCAGAATCAAATGAATAGCACGATCATTATCACAAGTAGGTGGGAGGCCTTTAGTAGTCTCAAATACCTTGGAATGATTGTCCGAGACTTTTTGGAGATCTGGAGAAATAGATGATTTCGATGTTTGAACCTCTAGTGAGAATAATTGTGCAATTATGCCCCGTTGTTATTTCTTTAGAATATTTGCCATGCCATTAGAGATGGTTATCTTTCATGATTTCCCTATGATACCCCTTAGTTTAAATTCCTTTGATCCCAAAAAAAATCAAGAAAAGTTCTTGAAAATTAAAAGCTATCGTGCCCAAAGATTTTAACCATTGGATTCCTAGTACAACATCAACACCACCCATTGGAATGGTGAGCATTGGACTATTCAACACATATTACCCCATGGTTAGCTTTATATTACGACACTTTCCAGAGCAATTTATAGTTCCTCCATTTGCAACCATCACTTGACACTCTAGTGCTGGGTATAAGAAGCAATTCAATTCCTTGGCTATCTTATAATGAATAAAATTATGGGTACTACTCGAATCAATCAACAATATAATTATGGACTAAATGATATGGTGGATTTGACCTTAAATATCCTTGCAGGATAACTAATGGTTGCATGCCTAGTGGTACATAATAACTAGGACTTCTTTTATTGTCTTACACCCCTTAGATATCTTTCATCGATAAGAGTATTAGGGGAAACTAATTTGTTTGATGCAGGGTGTTTATGGAATGCTTGGATGCCCTGAATATGTCATATGTTTGCATGTCATTTCCATTAATGGTTATAAGACTCAATGCATGTACGTGTGAGTACTTGCTTGTGGCGCAACCACATTGTTGAATTAAGATAATATTTTCTTGTATGCATGTGAGAAGATGCTTATGCCTGTTGTGCTACTAGTATGTTCATAGCAATTGTATAGCTCAGTTGGATGTTTAATTATTTATACATATGCATGTTGTTGTGGTGTGTGGATCCCATGGTTTGTATGATATAAGCAACGTGGAGACTCTGTGGATTGTAGGCATATTGTCTCCATGTGTTAAATATGTTTATCATGGTTTTTATGGAATTTGCATGCTTTAATGACCATTACTCTTACTCACTCATGGTTATTGATATGCATGGATGGACCAACAAGAATTGGTGTCGCAATTTCTTAGTTCACAATGTGATAGTTGGCTGTGATAAGGCTTAAGTGGAAGACTAGTTAATTTCTTATAATGAACAAACTTGTAACACATGGCCCTGGGATGTTAAATTATTTAAAGAAACCATGCACTTCTACATGTGACAATAATAACATGGATGTGGTAATTTCCATCACTCTATTGAGGATTGATATGCCAATGCGCTGAGGCCCTGGATCGGGAGGCCGCAAAGCCATAATATTGTAGGATGAGATTCATGGGCTCCCATATTGATTTAAAACTCAAGAGGGATAGACTCAAATATCTCTAAGTATCAAAATGGCATTGATAGAGGGGAATTTCCCATCCTATAATATAGGGATCCCCTTTCTCACCCTGCAAGTTAAGAGTGCTTTCAATTTTGATGTGGCCCAAGAGATGGGGTCGAGACACAGAGTTTTTCCTGTTAGGTGGGAATATGTATGTCGCGTCACAACTTTCGCGGGTTTGATCCCCTTTTTCATGTTTTGTGAAGGATCTGGGTGGCGCGAGAGAGTGACATAAGCCGATGGAAGCCGATTTCATTGTGAAACGAGAACATTCACATCTTGGCATGGGACCTTGAGGGAGTTGACCCATAGTATTGCAGTAAGAGGGGCCAAGGATATATTACGTTGAGGCCTAAGGTTGGGCTCCACCATAAGTAAAAAATAAAAAGGTTATAATAAAAAAATAATGTTTTGCAAAAAGAGTCGAGACCTGAGCTTGAGGCTGAGGTAGCAGAGTGACATGGAGACTGTGGTGACATGGCGAGTAAGTGGAATGACACGTGGAAAGGAAAACTAGTCTAAATTTGAGTGGCATGTGGAATCCTCAGAGAGGAACACGAGGCCATTACAAGGTTAGTGTGACATCACTATGGGATGATTTCAGCATCACACCAACATGACATCATCTCAGAACCTCTAGACCTCAAATCTCAGGAGGAAAGAGAGGTGCATCGTAAGGGGAGACCTAGGTTGAAAGCGGCCAGGGAATAAGAATCTCCTCGATAATTGATGGAAATATATTTAAATTACAAGGTCTTAGACCTCAAAGGTTCTTTGTTGTGGCAATGTTTATGGTAGAGGAGTTTATAGTTAATGGAGGCCAGGGAACAAGAATTCATCTTGTTGATTAATGAAGCCAAATATCCATCGTGCCCCAGTTTTTTGGTGGGTAACACCAAGGCTTGTAATGTGAAGGGTTGAGGGCAGGGTCCGATGTTGTAGTAGGGCCTAGGATGATGTGGCAGAACATGTGGGCTTCATTGCCGATGGGGCAAGCCACATGGCTCATACAGTTACCGGCATGCTGACCCATGTGGCAGGTCATGTGGGCTTCACTATTAATGGGGAAAGCCACACGGGTCATACAGTGAGCGCAATGTGGAAGTTGTCTTGACATGGAAGGGTTATGAACGAGTCTAGCTTCGAATGGCCATAAATTTTGATACGTAAGTCAAATTGAGATAAATTTTATATCACCAAAAATTTCTTGATGAACTAGACACGATGGTGGTATTATTTTCTATTTTTGAGAAAGTTGAAAATTGAGGAATCTTGCAATCACATTTCCATGACAAGACAATGGAGGTTAGGTTAAGTGAATGTAACACCTCCCATCCACCTCGAATTATCCAAGGGGGTGGGTGGTACTTTTACAAAGTGGTATCAGAGCAGAAGGTTCAATGCTGAACCTATAGAGATAAAGTTGGGACTTTGAGGCACTATGATAATATGTTAAGACTTGGTTGCAATATAATTTTAGGGCATTTAGGTTCAACACTTGGACTGGATGGGATCAAAGGAAAATGAATGAAAAGGCAAAGTTTATGTGCTATACCTTTATGGCATGATATTTTGTGATTATGTTATTGATATAGGTGGATATTGGTGGTAACCCACATATTCCACTTGGACCCCCACCATTGTTTCTTTCAAATTTTCAGTTTCCTTAATTATAGCACAATTTACTATTTTTGGCAGTTTTTTCGAGTCTTGAACTTCCAGAGTCATTTTGAGGCCATAAATGACGGTTTTTGGGAAAACGGGGACCAACATGGGTGTTTAATTGATGTTGGTCACTCAAAAGTTGTATTCCTTAGATAGATCTTTCTAACAAGGTATTGTGCGCGTCAAACAAAGATTGTATGCCAAAGTTACGTCCCCGAGAAGTTGATGTACCAATTTACCCAAACGTGGCCCATAGTTTTGGCGCTCATAGGGTTAGGTTTTTGGATGTTTAGGGTTTTCCATTATTTTGAAATCATAAATAGGCCTTGGAGCCTCATTGTAACACAGTTCAAAGGCATGTAGTCGCCACATCTCTTCTTAGAGATAACCTACCATCGCCTTAGCTAGTTTATGTCAATTATGTGTGTAAGCATATTTCAGTTATTTGATATTAATAAAATGAAGTTTATTTCTGTTTATTCTATGCGTTTATGTTTATTTTTGTATTTTATTGCATTCCTGCATAAATGCAGATCAATTATAGAGTGGTGTCCTTCATAATTGTTTACTTGTGCAAGTGGGTGCTAGTTGTAGCACTGCGATTGATGGCTGTGTGATGATTATACACTGTGTATTGCATGTATGCCCGTGATGATATTCTAATTATGAAATTAAAATATGACATATGCTTATGTGTTAAATTTCGTTCATCTAGATTGCAAATGTCATGGTCGCTAGCCTTGGCGAAGAGGTTGATTTTAATTAATGATGTTGGTCTTGATATAGAGGTTGATTTTAATTAATGACATTAGTATCGATAAAAATATTGCTTTATAATCTTGTAATGACATGGTTATGCATAAATTGATATCTATGTGTGCGTGTATTCTCGTTTTTTGGAACGTGTGGCTGACATGAATTCTAGATGTCTGAGCAACAACAAAATAGCATGCTTGGCCTTAAACTAGCAAGGTAAAAATTGATTTCTTTATGTTGGTGAAAAACAATAGTTGAGTGTTTGTGTAAAAACACACAAGAAGACTAAATTGCAACAAGAAGGAAAAGGCATGGACAATGATACCCCTCATTAAAAATGGGAATAGAAACTCCCTCGAAAGAGTAGATACCTCTAGGATCTTGAAGGCTCAACTGAAGAGCTACAGGACCGAAATGGAAAAGCTTTCAAAGAAGAAAAAAGGGTTGGAAATGCTAAGCTTGATGCTGCAAAAACACATTCCCTACATGCAAAAGTTGTTGCAACAAGACTTATCCTTAGAAGAGGAAGATGATGCAGACAGTGCCAGAAATAGACCTCGTAGTGCTGAGAAGAAAAGGAAATTGATTTCCTATTGGAATTGTGAAGGGGAATACTTGAGAAGGGACTGCGCTAACTGACAACAAAAGAAAGAGAAGGAGGATAGTTCATGTAAGCCTCAAGAACATGAACTTATGAACTATAATATAGAGAGAGAGGAGGGACAATCCCCTCAATCTCTATGATATATAATGAAATGTTCCTCCATGAACTATTTTTAGGGGTGTTGAAATTTTAAGGTTGATAAAAAACCTTAGAAAATACTTGATCTGATTATATGTGTGTGTGTGTGTCTATATATATGCGCACACACACACACAAACGCAAACACTCACACACACACACACACACACACACACACACACACACACACTTCTAGTTGTGTTTGTGCTTCTATTTCAGTGAGTTTTACAAACAATCGATTTTGTGCACCTTTGTTTTCACGAGTGCCATTTTCATGTTTTCAACTGCCGTTTTTGCTTGATTTCACTTTAATTAGTGTCATTTTTATGTTATCTTCACTCTGGCATGCGTCACTTTCACCATCATTCACATATTGCAAGTGTCGTTCGCACTTCTCTTTCCATATCCTATGTGTCGTCTTTGGGCATGGGAAGTGTCGTTTATCGTGTAAAATGGAATTTTGGTTTTTTTGAAAGGGTAACTTTGGTGTTGATGAGTTCTTCTAGTCATGTAGACATGTTTTACACTCATTCCCAAATTTTTATGTATTGTTGCTCAAGTGTCGTCACTGTCATTGCAAAGTGTACATTTAATGTCGCACTTGGGGAAAGTCGTCACAATGTTGTTGCATTGATGAAAGTTTTTTGTTCGTGTATTTTGAGTGATCAATGTTTTGTTCTTCAACCATTATAAGTGTGTGATCATGATCAATTTTTTTCCTTGTTCACTTTGGTCTCAATGATTCCACACCTAGCCTCATCCAAAAAATTTCACTCTCAGGAAAATTGACCTAACTCAACCTTCCTAAACTGTTCATTACACAGTTTTAAACCTCAAGCTTTGAACTTTCCATTTGGAATTGCACATTGTGCAGTCACAGTGCCTAGACTTGAACCTTGAGCTCTAGAACTGTGCAATTTCTGCCTCCTATTCAACTTTAACTGTGCACTGCATAGTGTCAAGCCTCAAGCTTTTAGCTTGACACCTTGAGCTGCATAACTGCGCAATCCTTGAGACTGTTATCCCTCTATAACTACGCATTAGGAATCGTCAATACTCAAGCCTCAACCATGATACCTTGAACCCCTCAACTATGTGATATCCCATGTTGTTCTCATGTCTGAATTGTGCATTGGGAAACTTCAAGGCTCAATCTTGACCTCCTAAGTTACTCAACTGTGTAGTCACTCTAACCATTCTTTCAAAATTGTGCATTGCACAGTCTCAAGGATCAAGCCTCCAACTTGAGTCCTCGAGTCACTCAATTGCACAATCCTTTGACCCTCGCTATCCCAAACTGTGCATTACACAATATCAAGCCTCAGTCCCGAACCTTAGCCTCTGTAACTGCGCAATCCTTGTGTTAGTCACCGGTTCCAGCCCTAACAAGTGATTTCATGAAACATATTTGGCTAGAGGTTTATCAGAATAATTTCATCTTTTCATGAGTGGATTGCAGTCATAGGTATTCTATTGTGTCACGACAAGATGATGATGAAGGATATGGAGAAGGAGACAACGCTAAAAGACACATAAGGAGTTGAGGAAATAATATGATCATCAAGAAAGAAGATGAATGAACACTAGATTACAAAAAAATACCAAAGATCATGACCACACGAAGACTCCATTTGGTTCACAACCATTTGGAGGGTGGATATGAAGAACAAAGCATATCTTTCATGAAGATGAAGTATTGGATACATATCTTATTGAAGACAAAGAAAGAAGCAACAAGAAGGACAACTTGGCACTACCACATCATCATGCAGTCAGTGTCATTTCATGTCCTATCAGGATTCATCATGTTCCACATCATTTGTGGGTTATGTAAATTCTATATTGGAAAATTTAATGTAAAGTGGAAGTCCAATAGTCATCCATGTAATGTGAAAATTCATGTGGAAGTCAAAAGGTCATACATAAGTCAATAAATAATTAGGGTAGTTCAAGAGTCACATGGGAGATGAATGAGCACCCCATTTGTTATATATACACCCTCATTGTACATGCAAAATACTTTTCACCTTCGCTCCTCCTCCTAGGCATTGGAGAGGAAGATAATTGTTTTGGAGGAGTGAGTGACTTGTCTAATGCTCCACTATTGGGGCTAGTGGTGTTCACTGTCGTGATGTATCTTAGAACTTTTACTTAATTAAGAAGCTCATTGATCCAACACACTTTCATGCATATGTCGTGCATATTTTAAGATCATTATTTGAATGTTTGTGATGTATGTTGTTTTCATTTGTACTAAGGAAATTGAACTATTTCGATGGATTTGGTACTGATATTTTTGAAGGTGTGTTGTATTTGCGTTAACAATTTTTGCTTCCTTGTGAACTATTTCATTGGTTGATCAATGATTCATTCATATGTATATGCTAGTGTGCCTTTTTCTAGATTAGTACTATTACTTGTCTTTTTATCTTCCCTTTTGGTAGAAGGACCTTGATAATTTCCACAACTGAAAATTTTACAAGGCATACTCACTTGTTGATCCAAAAAGACCTGTGTATTACTCTCTTATGATGAGCTTTGTAGCCAAGGAAAATCTACAAGGATACATGGCAGCCAGGCCAATATTCTGGATGGGGATCCTACTCCAAATGGTGTGAGGCCTAATTGGGACTTCACATCGGGGAGACCACCTTGGTTGATGGATTTCCAACACCGTCAAAAAAATGGTGCTAGAAGGAGGGCCATATGACAAGCTGCGTCCCATTGGCTCTATTTTGAATCTCTTATCATAAATGTCTCATCCTCAAATCATACTCCCGAGGTGTTTTTCTAACCTATCCCTTGGTGAACTTTCAATCCCTAATGAATCTATTCATTATTTGTCTCAATTCAAGTTTGATGGTGAGGGTGATACATCCATTACCGAGCATGCGTATTGTCTTTTAAAGTTTTGTGAACACTATGAAATTGATTGTGAAGATGTGGCTTGTATTGTTTTTCTACCTTGCCCTTAATGGTTGAGTTAGTTGATGGTGCCACACTCTACCACCTGCTTCCATTCATTCTCTTAACCATCTCATAGAGGAGATTCATTTAGCATTTGATAGGTATGATTACTGAGATGTTTATAAAATAATCAATCAACTTTGAATGAGGCTTGATGAATCAATTGAGGATTTCTCTAATCAATTCCTTCACCTTTGTTATAATTTCTTGAAGAATATATGGATTTGGATTTCTTGAAACAAAAGTTTGAGCATTTGGTTCATATCTCTTTTCACGTTGAATCCAAACCACATGATGTTTCTTCTTCCCCAAATCTTTTAAATCATGAGACACCTCTAATTTCAGAGGAGGAAGTTGTTATTCCTTTTGTTCCTTGTCCTCCTCCTTTTCCAGTTCCGATGAGGGTTCATCCTCGTGATGATAATAAAGTTGGGAAATCTTCACATCAAATTTAAAATCCATATTCTCATCCTCCTTCCACTTTGCATGACTCATATCCCATGAAGGACATTTTAGAATGGTTCATGGAGCCTATGGTGAAGACTAGTTTTTCCATTCCTCAAGTGGGTATTAACACTCATAAATTTGGCCTTGAATCTGATTTGGATACCTATCATCCTCTACCATTTCTTTCTCATGACCCCTTATCCCTTGATTTGCCTAATCCATCTCTTCCAAATCTGAGCAACGAATAGATGCAAGGTGTCCACATTTCGTATGTAGAGGAGAAGGATGATGAAGATTCTTTCAATCTTTATTATATTTTTTAAATTCCTCCATGTGATGATGTTGCTTCCTCAGTCTTGCCTGTTGAATCTGTTAATTACGGTAATGAATAAAATGAAATCATTATTTTAGACCCATAGTCTTGGGCAACAATCATTCAGATGGTGATAATTCTGTTGATGTAAGCGATGACAAATGCCCAAGTGCACCAGTTAATCTTTCGATTTATTATCAAAATTTTAATTCAAAATATTTAGATCTAGAATCTAATTCGGTCAAAGAAGACATTCTTGTCAAAAATTCATGTTCATCTCACTATCCCTTATGCTCTACTGTTTGCGATGTATATACATGTGATGAAGATACTCCATGCTCTTCAAGTTTTTCATCGGACGAGTTCACTTCTCAATTTACACAAGGTAGTGAGGTTGTCCATGATGAAAGAGAATATAATTAGATCATTGAGTATCCTTTCCATCCCACATCATCTCTTATTTTGCATGAAGAGAACTCTTCAAATAAGCTTTCTCATGAAATTTCTCTGATTCATACATCTCTATATTTACAGTCAGAAGAATCTTTCGACTTGAGTAATCTAGTTATTTAGGTTGTAAAATATGATCAACTCAGCGACAAAGATGGCTGTCATCTAGTTAATAATGATCTCATTGAAATCAATGAAAGCAGTTATCCTCAAACCATGCATGATATGGTTCAATCTTAAAAATGTGATTTTACAATCCTTGAAATTCCCAAGACTTGTTAGGGATTCGAGGCACTTCAACTTTTGTTGATGGTTATGTCAGGATATCACAACTCTGGTAATATCCCTAAACTGAGTCAGGTCTAATTTTTCTCGCAAAACTCTTCTTTATGCATGGTTTCAATCGATGTAAATTCCTTCTTGAAATATGTTTGGAATTTTGGATATAATCTTTCAAACATTCAAGATTTAACTTTTGATCGAATTCAAGTTTCTATTCCAGTTGTTTCATCTCAATGCAAAACTCTTGCTTTTAACTCAGGTTTGGAGAGTGTGTCTCTCACAGAAGCATGGAACTATGAAGTTGACTATTCTAAGGATTGTCTTTGGCTAAAAGAATCATACTTGTCACATTCTTTCGAAAACAATAAACTCTTGATCCTTCTTGTGAATATTTTGATGATAATATTTTTCTTCATCACAACCGAAATCCTCTTGAGAGCTAGTGAATGCATGGATTATTTGACGAATCAAATTCTTCTTCACTCGTTTTACCTTGAATGGTTTCACGTGTTTGTTATAGTAGCATTCCTTTCTACATATTTTGATGATTAAGATGCTAGTGCAGTGTGTAACCAATTACAAGAAAATGGTTTGTTGCTCTCATCATGTGAGGAAGATGATTCTATTATGCAGATCCTTTACGAAACTGTTCAAATTGATTTATCTTTGTTAATTAAAAACTGGGAATCTGATGCTTTAATCATCCCATCTGATGATGATTCTATCTCTGATGACTGTCATTCAACTTACTATTTTCCCATCAACACATCCAATGACAGTTGTTTTGCATCCTTTGATATTTATGGTTTAACATCTCACCATTCGGGTACTTGTTAGGTAGTTAAGGCACTTCTGTACTCATTGATGGTTATGTAAATTCCTCACTGTCTTGACACACCTGTTGAATATGATCAAAGCTATTTTACCTCATAAGATTCTCATTGTAAGCTCATGCCTCAATGTTATGAACCCAACTCACAAAATATAAGAAAAGATAGATCAACAACTTAGAAATAAACCTCTTCGAGGGGGAAACCTTCTTTACATTACATAAATGAACAATTCTTGAATGATACAAATGAAAAAACCTCCTTTCTATATATAGGAGTCCATGGGGTCACAATATAATCCTAGCCGACCTAACAATAATAATGTAAGGGCACAACAATAACAATAGTGGGATTTTATGGAGCACAATAATAACAACTTTATCAGTCTTGTGAACCTCCAAGACATATTGATCTGTTTTTGTAAGTCTTGTTCCAAGCTTTCCTGATTCAGTATGAATTGAATATTGTTCATAAGTATTCCTTGGGGTCGAATTAAATCCTGTCTTATGTTCCTGTAATTCTTTTGATATAGCATGCATTTTAATATGTTTTTTTCAGTCTTTATTCATCAAGCATTCCCGCTTCATAAGGTCATGTTAGATGGAAGAATTCCTTGTAATGGGATTCTTAAAATGTAAAGTGAGACTTTTGTAAGCCTTTTAAAGCATTCTCTCACTATACATTTTAGATCTATAATTTGTGTCACTCTTTCTTCTTAGCAGTGGGCTTCTGTTTTACATATCCACTGTTTATCTTTCATTCTTCTAACCATCAAGCTACAAACTTGACCTTGCTACCACATCATGTACCAATGCCCTCATATGCATGAGAGATCCTTATTTTCTCAAAACCCCTTTCAGTGTGTGTAAGTTCCAACCACTTTCCAAAAAACTTGATCTGATTATAAGAAAATCCCTTAAAATTAAGATGTGTTTGGTCAGGTGCTTATTACATTCCAAGTGTTGGTTCCATCGCTAACATCTTTCGGTGCGTCTGTCGGGAGACAAAAATTATAAACTCAATATTCTCTCGAATGAATGTCTAGTATTAGTTTTCAAAGGTGAATAAAGACTAGTCACTCTTTCTAATTGTAATTGGTTCACGTGGCGACTCCATAAAGAGGACGAGGGGTTTCAGGATCGCCTACTACAAGAAGAAATTAGAGATCACCTCCTATGACTCCAGTCTCTGACCCAAAAAAGATCACAAAGGATGCAAGAAGGAAACATAAGTCAGTTGAAGATACCTCACATTCAGTGAAAAAGGTGCATTCAAAGTACATTCCAAAAGAAAAGCTACCATCATCTATCTTAGAACCTAAATAAGTTTCAGTTTCAAAAGAATTTGCTAAAATATTTCAAGTTGAAACCACTTCCATAAAAGGAAAAGTAGATGATGTTAGCCTAGATTCAACTCAAAGTATCTCTCAGTCATCATTTAGTAAATAAAAAACAAGTATTATTCCAGTGAAAGAAGGAAAATCAGAGGGTTTAGGTGTTAGTGAAGAAAACCAAAAATCAGATTCCTTTGTGTTGACAGAATGGGAATTAAAACAAGTATTGGAAATTTCACCCTTCCTAGATATGCCTATTTTAACTGAAGAAGATATTAAAAAAATTATGAGCTTTCTTCAAACTCATCCTGAATATTAGTCCTCTCTTAGTCCATAACAAGAGTGTTTTCCTTTGTCTCAAAACCCAACTATTGGATCATCCTCTTCTCATCAAGGAGAAGGTAACCTCCCTGGAAATTTGACCTTTAATCTCTCTGAATTTTTAGCTCAACAGAAAAAAGTTGAAGTTGCCCCAACCCTTTAAGAATCCTCATCTGAATCTGATTCTTTTGGAGAGGTTGAAATAAAGCCTTCTGTTGTCCATTTCTTTGAAAATCCATTGTTGTTCAGCTTCAAATTCTGAAGAACCAACCCAAGAACTTCAATATTATGCCATTAAAAAAAAATACAAACTCCACAAACTATACTTTTAAGCTCTCAAACATCTGCATCAACAAGTCTTCCACTATTTGTACCTCAGCAAGTCATGGCTCAGCCTTCTCCTACAAGGATGCAACAAATTGTTGCTGCAAGATATGCACCACTCGCTCTTCCTCAACCTTTGCATCCTCTTCCTCAAGGGGATTATCTGAAATATTTTCCCAAATACACAAGGGAGGGAGAAGGAGTATCTGCTAAAGAACACCTACTTTCCTTTTACAGTTATGCAGATAACCAAAACATTGAACATGAAGATGTCTGGTCAAGACTCTTTGTTTAGAGCTTGGATGGAGAAGCTCGTAAGTGGTTCAAAAATTTTCCACCAAATTTAATAACAGGAATATATTCTTTGGAGGAAGTGTTTGGAAATTAATGGTGTGACTGTAAGGATTACTTGTATTACCTTACAGAGTTTGGAGCTTTAAAGAAGAAGGCTGATGAATCATTGGCAGAATTTACAAAGAGGTTCAATAAAGTCTATCAAAATATTCCCGCAGAATTCAAACCTCGTGAAACCATGGCCATGATAACCTTTTCCAATGCCCTAGACTCCAATTTTTCACTGTGGTTGAGAGCTGAGAAGCCACAAACATTGGTAGGTATGTAGGAGGCTACTATTGGAGTGCAGTCCAAACTTATGGCCTCAAACAAACTAAAAATTGAAGAGGGGAAGGGAGCAAAGTATAAAAAGAAAATTAAACATGAGAAACCCTCTTCTTCCTCTAAAACCTTCACATTTGAAGAAAAGCTTGATCAAATGTCTACTTTGATTAAAGATCTTTCTTCCAAAATGAAAAAAATGGAGTCAGAAAATAGGCCTGTTGTTAGACCCATTCAAAATGAAGGAAATAGAGATCAGACTCCTTTTAGGAGACCCTTTCAGCCTCAAAAAATTATAACAATGCCCAAGAAGAAATCTTGATGATCAAAATGTTTAGCTTCCACTGAATAATTTTGTTGAAGAAAATCAGCAAGAACAAGGAGAGGAGGATGATGATATAAATCTTGTTGGGGAGACATCACAACCAACTTGTTTGACTTTGCAAGAGTATGAAGGCCAGTCTAGGATAAATATATTTTCAGATGATGAAGATGCTCATATTCATGTCCAAAATGAGAAAAAGCAGCCTGAAAACCGGACAAGAAATTATCCTTTGAGGTCAAAAGGGGTTTTCCAACAACCTCAACAAAAACAAAATTCTGAAAAACATGTTGCCAAACAAAAGGCAAAAGTTAATGATGTTCCTCCATCACCTAACCCCATCCCAATCATGGAAAATACCATATAAAATAAATATTTTACTCCTCTTAATTTCAGTTTCAAGTCAAAATTGAATAAAATCAAGATTCTGGTTCCGCTCCTTGAATTGTTGGAAAATCCAGCCTACAGAGAGCTATTTAAAAGTCCGTTACAACCATTTCTTGCTTCTGATTCAATAAATATAGAGGATGAAAATCATACCATCTACTTGGGAATCCATGTACAAGATCAAAATGATGATAACTCTCCACCTTTTTATCTTTCACTCAACATTCATAACAAACTGCTGCATAACGGCCTACTAGATTCCGAGGCCTCTCACAGTATGATGCCTAAGAAAGTGATGGATGAATTAGGACTCGAGATCACTAAACAATAGCACAACCTTTACAATTTTGATTCTAAAAGGGTCAAGTGTTTCGTAGTGATCAAAGACTTTGTAATTTCTCTTACCCTTCTTAGTGATCAAAGACTTTGTAATTTCTCTTACCGTCTCCCCATGAAAAGTCTAGTGATGGACATAGTGGTTGCAAACATACCATTTAGATTTGGAATGCTTCTTTCCAGATCTTGGTCCAAAAAGGTGGGATGCACTCTTCAAATGGATATGACATACGCCACTATCCCAGTCTTTGGAGGAGAATTCAGGAGATTGTATAGGGAAACACAAATGTCTTATGTCATAAGTGATCAACAAAATCCCTCAAATCATCCTATATATGCAGAGGAGAAGGAGTTAGGGTCATTCATTTTACACCTTGCTGCTGATGACAACAATTTTCAGCCTGAAATCATTAAAAAACAACATTTTCAAGTCACAAAAGAGCATAATTTAGAGGCAGGGCAGATTTGGAAATTGTATTTTGATGGAGCCGTGTCAAGAGAGGGATTGGGGGCTATTGTAGTTCTTATTTCTCCCACTCAAAAAGTAGTGAATTTATCATACAAATTACAATTTGTCACTACTAATAACACTATTCAGTATGAAGCACTCATTTTGGGTATGAAGGCAGCAAAAGATTTGGGAGCTGAACAGTTGATTGTTTTTGGTGATTCAGAGCTGGTGGTACAACAGGTGAGAGATAATTATCAAGTGAAAAATTAAAAATTGAATAATTACATAAATGAAGTGTGGGATTTAATTGAACATTATTTTTTAGCATTCAATTTGAATTTTGTTTCTAGAGAAGAAAATGAAATGGCAGATTCACTAGCCATTGTTGCTAGTAGTTTTAAGCTTCCTCTTGATGTTAAAGCTACATATGATGTTCAGATTTAAAGCAGACCTTCCATTCCTGACAATATCAAATACTGGAAAGTATTTGAAGATGATAAAGAAATTCAGAAATTCTTGGAATGTGTGGAGGAATTTGCAGACATTTATATTGATAACGAGCAAGACATAGTTGAAAGTCAGAACGGAAAGCCATTCAAAACGACTATAGCTGGAAAAGACATTATTGATCTAAAAACAAAATTCATTCCTAAAGGCTTGGTTCCTTTAGAGAGGTTGTTTGATAATAATGATGTCTTTTTAAAGCATGATAGTAAAACATATGAAGGGAGTACAATTGACTGCAATATTGGTACAAAAAATCAGCCTAGATATGTTAAAATTTCTAAATTTCTTCCTCAAGAAACTACAACTAAATATGCCAATTTGTTGAAGCAGTATGTAGACATTTTTGCATGGTCCTACAGTGATTTGAAGACATATGACAAAAGTATAATGGAACATAAAATTCTTCTTAAATCATAAGCAAAGCTCGTGGCATAGAAGATAAGATATATTAATCATATGTTGCTCCCTATCATTGAAAAGGAAATCTAGAAAAATGTGGGAAGCCAAAATAATTCTGCCTTTAATATTTTCCAATTGGGTAGCTAATATTGTCCCGGTTCGAAAAAATAATGGTGATATTAGAATTTTTGTTGATTTTCACAATTTGAACTGGTTTTCGCTGAAGGATAACTATCCTTTACCCAAAATGGACCATATTTTGCAGAAGGTTGTAGGCTCAAAGAGGTTGTCAATGATAGATGGTTTTTCAGGGTATAATCAAATCTCAGTTGATAAATAAGACAAAGAGAAAACAACTTTCACTACACCTTGGGGAACTTTTATGTACAATAAGACGCCTTTCGGTTTAATGAATGCAGGTGCAACATTTCAGTGGGCAATAGACATTGCCTTTGCAGGGGAAAAGGACAGATTTGTAGTCATTTATTTGGATGACATAACATTATTTTCAAAATATGACGAGGATCATTTAAAACATTTGCAGCAAGTGTTTGATAAGTGCAAAAAATTTGGTTTGTCTTTAAAACCAAAGAAATCATGCTTTGTTGTTCAAGAAGGAAAACTATTGGGGCA
The DNA here is from genome assembly GCA_034641835.2 of Pinus albicaulis. Classification (NCBI taxonomy): domain Eukaryota; kingdom Viridiplantae; phylum Streptophyta; class Pinopsida; order Pinales; family Pinaceae; genus Pinus; species Pinus albicaulis. The sequence continues at coordinate 614,769,963 of CM076570.1, read as the reverse complement.
CATAGTAACATAAAATGGTATTTGCATTCACCCAAGGAAAGTTGAAGCTATAAAGAAAATTGGTTTACTCATCAATAAGAAAGAATTACAGTCATTTTTGGGTAAAATTAATTTTCTAAGGCGTTTTGTTTCGAATTTTGCAAAACTAATTAAACATATAAATGTCTTGTTGAAGAAAGATGCATAGTTCAGGTGGCAAGATGAATAAAAGATCTCTTTTTTTAGAAATCAAATCTGCCTTGAATGAAGCCCCAGTGTTAATCAACCCTGATTTTGAGAAGGATTTTCTGAATTTTTGATATGCTTATGAGGAAACTATTGCAGTAGTTTTACTTCACAAGAACAAGGAAGGCTTGGAGCAGCCAATTTTTATTTCAGTCATGCATTAAGAGATGCCAAGTTAAAGTACATCTTAATTGAAAAACATGAATATGCATTGGTAAAGGCTCTAAAGTCTTTTCGAGTTTATGTTCTACATTCAAAGTCATTGCTTTTGTGCCAAATATTGTTGTCAAAGATGTATTGTTGTAACCAGACACAGATGGTAGGAGGGGAAGATGGTTAACAAAGATTCTAGAATTTTACATTGAAATTAGACCTACTAAGTTGATAAAGGGACAGGGCTTAGCCCGCTTGATGGCAGAACCAAATTGCAAAGCTATAAATATGAACATGGAGGTGGATGAAGAAACATATAAAGAAGGTATATCTGATTATCCTGAATGTTTTACTCCAATTGGTATAAGGAAATAGTGTACTTTTTATTAAATCTTAGTTGTCCTCCAAAAATGGAAAAATCAAAGAGAAGAGCACTTAAATGGAAGGCTGTTAAGTATTGCATAATGGAAAATCATATTTATTGGAAGGACCCTGTACGAGTTTTGTTGAGATGTGGAGATGAAGTTGAGTAACAGAAAGTTATGTCAGAAATACATGTAGGAGTGTGTGGTGGACATTTGTACTAGAAAGCTACAACAAATTGGCTATTATTGGCCAACTATTTTATCTGATGTTTTTACTAAATTCAGAGCTTGCACTGAGTGTCAAAAGTTTGTTGATAAGCATAAGCTTCTTCCATTACCTCTCATTCCTATTTTAGTAGATGCTCCTTTCCAACAGTGGGGGCTAGACTTCATTGGTGAGATTCACCTGCCACCATCAAGAGAGCACAGGTGGATTCTTACAACCACAGACTATTTCACCGAGTGGATTAAGTCCATTCCAAGCAGAAACGCCACTGACTCGGTAATAACTAAATTTCTGTTGGAAAGTATGATGTCTAGATTTGGCTGCCCTCAAAAGTTGGTGACTGAAAATGAAATGGCTTTTAAATATGCCAATATGAACAATTTTTGTCAGAAATATAACATTTGTTTGACTCATTCTACACCTTATTACCCCAAGGTAATGGGTTAGCTGAGTCATCGAACAAAAACCTGGTAAGAATCTTAAAGAAGATGATGCCAAAAAACAAAAGAAATTGGGATACTCAGCTAGTTCATGTTCTTTGGGTAGATAGGGTAAGCAGTAAGAGATCAATTGGAGTTTCTCCCTTTCAACTTGTTTATGGTACTGATGTTGTGATTCCATTACAGTTGGCTCTTCCTATTATGAAGTTTTTCTAAGATGAAACTGATAATTCAAATCCCATTCAAAGAAGTATGCTGCAACATATAAAAGCTCATCAAACATGGGAATCCCTAATGGACAGAGAATAGAAATACAAAGTCAAAGTAAAAGTTTTTTTTGAAAAAATATCAAAAGAATAGGTATTTCAAGAAAATGACTTGGTATTGCGCTGGGATGAAAGAAGAGAATACCATGGCAAGCATGGTAAGTTTGACAACTTGTGGTTCAAGCCATTCAAAATTGCTCAAGTTTTGGAAAATAACACATTTCTGCTGAAGCATTTAGATGATGATCAATTGACTGGAGGTCCAGTCAATGGTCATTTTCTCGAAATTTTTTTTGTTTGATATGTCAGTCAATCTTTCCATTGTAAATATCTGGAGTGCAGTTTCAATAAAATCCCATGCCCAAGGATATTTGTGTCTATAAATAGAGTCAATATTGAGTTCAGTCAATACAAGTGAGTTCCCGTCATTAGCTTCTGAAATTCAGAGTCCCGAGAGTGTAAGGCACTAAATCTACAATCCTTGAAGCCTCACAAGGAGGACTTCATCCCCAATAGGAGCTACTGTTAGCACTGCAATTTTTCAAAGTTTGGTCATCATTCTAAGTTGTGTCTTTTATCCTCTCTTGTCTCCTAACCTATGGTTGAAGGCCCTGGAGGGTTAAAATGTGTATTAGTATTTATCATTTTTAACAAAATCCAAAAGAATTTTGAGTCCAATAATTTGTTTGTGTCATAGAGTTATTAGGGTAAATTTTCTTTTAATAAGTCTTTTAATTGCTTTGAGTAGTTAAGGTCATGGGTTTAGCTTGAAAAGTCTTATTTATTCACCATGATATTTTCTATCCAAGGCTAAGGACAAAATGTCAGAGTCATCAGTTGTTTTAGGAATAACAGAGGAATAGCTACCTTTCTAGAAAGGTAGCTATTTTCTTCAGAAAATCTGGTTTTGCAAGCAACAAGGAAATAACTAACTTTTTTAGAAAAGTAGCTATTTGCTGCAGAATTTGTACAAGGAGGTAAAAGAGGCATTACTCAGGTGAAAAGACAATGCTCTTTGAATATTTAAGGTCTGCTAAAAAAAGAGGTGTTACTCTTCTAAAAGGTGACTATTTCCAATTGGAGGATTCATTAAAAGGAGTTGATGATTTTATTTTCTAAGGCTAGTCAAATCTAATGCTACTAATTAAAGTGAAATATATTAAGGTTGAGGTACAAGTAACTATCAGTTAATAATGTGATGGAGTGAAATGTTCGGTGGACTGAGTTGGCACCAGAATTTGAATCATTTTGATTTTGTGTCACTCTCTCTCACCGTGATTTACGACATTCAAAGCTCTATTTCCATTTACCATTGTGAAAGCTACAACAAATAGTTTCTTATCCTCCAACAAAACAGTTTGTTACCTTATTCCAACAATTAGGGCTTCGTGGAGGGTTGTTGTTCCTTGTTTTACAGGTGTGCATTAGTGGTTAAGTTAGCTGTTAACAGAATGGGTGAGGGTGGTAAGGTGAACCATTCAGAACCGGCCAATACCTGTTTCGTTGATCACCGTGCAAAGCCACAGTTCCAAGCAATAGGGTGGTATCAGTTTTTAAATAAGTTTTTAGGAGAAAATGTTGCAGTTTCTCAGGAATTTTCCGAGTCATTCGATGGAGAGCAGGTTAAGCTGGAGTCTCGGACCTTCAGGATCATAAAGACTATCATTGCAAGGGCTACCCAAACATCTGATACAGGTGAGTCCTGGTACAAGAGGAAAACTCTGCTTAAAGCTGAGTTAAATCCATATCTTAAGCCTGAGCATGAAAATATAGGTTGGACCCCTACTGTTCACATTTCTTATTTTAGGCTTGAGTGGAAAGATGTTATTACCTGTGAAGGCAGGTTTTCCACTGTGAATCAATACCAGATGAGGTTCCTAGCTCACATCTCGGGCTCTAGACCTATTAACTTACCATTTTTTCTTTATAAATGTCTGTTGACAATGTCTCAAAAAATATAGAGAACCCCAGACTATTCTCTTCACAATAATTATTATAGGGGTTTAACCAAAATGCTGGTGGTTTATCATCTGAGAAAGAAGAGAACCACATGGAAAAAGTTTTTAGCAGATAAAAGTTTCAATAGTGTTAACTCAAGGAGAAGGGTAGGAAGGCCTTTATGGAAAAATGCCCAAGAGCAGCAGTCAAGCCTTGCACCTACATTGACTCCTTCACAAACTGGTCGATCTTCTACACCATTTAGCAGACAGACAAGGAACTCAGCTAGAATAACTAGAGTTCAAACCACCACTCCTATATCAACCATCACTTGTATACCTACATTGCAACCAACCAAGGAATTTTACACTAGAAGACTACCTAAGTAGCCACATACCTTGGGGTCTTTCAAGCAGGAGCATGCAAGCAAACTCAAACAAAATGCTACCATACCTGACAAGAATGTTATGTCTAAAGGAAAGGAAGAGGTAGCTTCCTCTTCAAAGATGAAACACAGGAGAAAAATTGTTTTGATAGAGGGATCTTCAGTGGAAGTCAACCCTGAAACCTTGACACCAAGCCCTATTCTAGAGACTAGACAGGATAATTAAGAAGACAATGCCACTCCAACACCAGAAGAGACTACACTTGCACAAGGCTTTTCCTCTCTTAAAATATCGGCTAAGGGGAAAAGAAAAGTTTCAGAGACTACAATAGAAGAACCAACTATAGCCCAAATTTATTAATTTCTCAGTTCATCAACCGAAGGGAATAATAAAGCCATAATCCACTCATACTCATCTTTTGAAGAAGATAGCAGTGAAACATAGTTTAGTGAAACATAGTTTGAAGAAGGGCAGTCAAGTAGATTTATCCATGGAAAAAGGAGGCCTTCATACATTCCAAATCCATACATTCAAAGGACTCATACCAGATCAAAGAACAAGCTCAGACTAGCAAGCAAACTCATAGCCAATCCTTCTCTCAGAGATGAGATAATAAATATAGATGAAAGTCCAGAAAATGATCTAGGGAAGTAGAAAACTCAGAAGAAAAAGCAAGTACAAAAGAGAAAGCCAAACAAGAGGGTCACTAAGGCAGAAACTAATAGGAATTTTGCTTCTATACTAGATCTTTGATGATTGAATGTCTAAAACAATGAAAATCTTAAGAATCATATCATTTTTGGCTTATTTACAGAATTTTCAGAAATAACTACCTTTTCTAGAAAATTAACTATTATTTTCAGAATTTGTATAAGAAGGTGAAAATATTGTTTTTTGGTTCTGGTTTCGAAGAATGACACTAAGTGGTGATAAAGTGAATGCGACCTTGATGGTAATGGTATTTTGCGAAGTGTCATCCAATCAAGCTATCTTCCAGATGTCATTTTCAGTTGGTTACTCCTACACTTTTGTAGATAAATTTCCAGGTGTCCTTTTAGTTGGCAGTTACACTTTTGTGGAGGCAGTTTTTCCAGAAAACAAGGAGCACCCAACCACCTCAACTTAGCCATTTCGAGTTGTATACTGTCATGTTTTGTTTTCATTTGTATTTCATATTACTTTTCTATTATGTTTAAGATAAACTTTACTATATGTAGAGGATTGTAATAAAGTCCTTAAAGCAAACTTGCACTTTTTTGTGGAAGCTTTAACAAAACATCTTTTTGTATGTATACTATGTAAAGCAATGAAGAAAAGGTTCATTGGTTGTTCATCTTATTGTATACTGTGTTGTATATTTTTGAGTATATAATATATCCAGATGCACTCTTGAGGACTCACAACTGTATGGTGTGTGCATTGTTTTCCCTTCTGTTTTTACATACCTTATCTATCTTTCAAGATTTATTATAAAAGTTCTATCTCATGCTTTTAACAGTCTTGTGAACCTCAAAGACATATTGATCTGTTTTTGTAAGTCTTGTCCCAAGCTTTCCTGATTCAGTATGAATTGAAGATTGTTCATAAGCATTCCTTGGGGTCGAATTAAATCATGTCTTATGTTCCTATAATTCTTTTGATCTAGCATGCATGTTAATCTATTTTTATCAATCTTGATTCATCAAGCATTCTTGATCCATAAGGTCATATTAGATGGAAGCATTCCTTGTAATGGGATTCTTAAAATGTAAAGTGAGACTTTTGTAAGCCTTTTAAAGCATTCTTTCACTATACATTTCAGATCTAGAATTTTTATCACTCTTTCTTCTTAGCAGTGGGCTTCTGTTTTACATATCCACTGTTTATATTTCATTATTCTAACTATCAAGCTACAAACTCAACCTTGCTACCACATCATGCACCAGTGCCCTCATATGTGTGAGAGATTCTTATTTTCTCAAAACCCCTTTCAGTGTGTGTAAGTTCCAACCACTTTCCAAAAAAACTAATCCAAATATAAGAAAATCCCTTGAGCTTAAGATGTTTTTGGTAAAGCGCTTGTTACAATCCAAGTGCTTATTCCAACGCTAACATAATGATTGTCCAAGATTTTTTGGAGATATGGAGAAATATATGATTTTGATGTTGGAACTTCTAGTGAGAATAGTTTTGCAATTACGCCTCGTTGTTCTTTCTTCAGAAGCTTTGTCATGACATTAGAGCTTATTATCCTTCTTGGCTTCCTTGCGATACCCCGTACTTCAACTTCCTTTCCTTTTGATTTGTTTTCAAGAAAATTTATTGAAAATTAAAAGCTACCATCCCAAAGATTGTAACCATTGTAATTCTAGTACAACATCAACACCTCTCGTTGGAATGGAAAGAATTGGACTATTCAATACATATTCCCCCATGGTTAGCTTGATATTATGGCACTTTACAGAGCAATTTATAGTTTCTCCATTTGCAACCATCACTTGAGACTCTTGTGTTGGGTATAGGAAGCAATTCAATTCTTTGGCTACCTTACAATGAATAAAATTATTTGTACTACCTGAATCAATCAACACTATTACATTTTTCTTCTTGATATTTCCTTCTATCTTGAGAGTTTGAGGAGTGGTAATTCCTTCCAATGCATTATAGGATATGGTCAGACTCATTTCTTCTTTATCTAGGGTTGGTTCTTGGTGTATATCCCCTTATTTTGAAGTTTATTGTTCATTTTCTTCCTCCTCTTCAAAATCTATGTAAAATAATTTCTTCTCAACACACTTATGACCTTTAGTGTATTTGCTATCACAACTGTAGCAAAGCCTTTTTGCTCTTTTTTCTTCCAATTGTTGTGGTGCCAACCTTGTAGGTTCTGGAAGTCTAGGAGTAGAAACACTTCCATATTTATAGATGTGAGTGGTAGGCTTCCTTGTCGCTATAATTTTACTTTCAATTCTTCTTGCCAACCTGAATGTATTCTCTAATGAATCAGGTTCCCAATGGTGAACCTGACTTTGGATGTTATCCTTTAAAGTCCCTATGAAGACATTGATCATGTGCTCTTATGGAATATCAGTTACCCATATATTCAATTTTTGGATCTACTCAATGTGCTCCACCATTGAACCCTTTTGTTTGAGATTTGTTAATTGGCTAAAGAAGGTGTTGCTCTTTGTATCCTCATAATGTGCTATCATTTCCTTCATTAAGATTTACCAAGTGACATTTTTTTACGAGAGAAAAGCCAAAAATACCATACAAATGTATTTTGTTCTAACTATAAAATTGAAATGCATACCTTTTGTGGGTTTTTCACATTATGGAGATCAAAATATTGCTCCATATGCAATATCCAAGTTATGAGATCCTTGCCATCAAACTTCCTCATATCGATATTTGGAATATGGTGGGTCTTCAATCCAACATTAGAGTTTATGAAATCACAATTAACATGTATTTTGTTCTCATCATGAGTTTTCTTTACTACCTTTTCACCATTATGAATTATTTCTTCTATAAAGTTTGTCAAACCTTCCTTCAAACCTTTGATGTCTGCTTTTAGATCATTCCTCATGTCTTCCATGTTGCCTTTCTTTTTTTCATCAATATTAGCTTCCATGCCATCCATATTAGCTTCTGTTATGATTCTGTAATTTAAAATATTGGCAGAATAAACATAGAGGGCAACTTCAAAACCCCTTTGAAAGCTGGGATCTAGCCCTGCCAGCTTCAAAGAGGGATCTCTCTGTATGATTTAACTTTTTTGAATATATCTTAGGCTAGTTATGACCATACTTGGTTGTTTGTTTGATTTTGATTAACTTGGTTGATTAAATCCTTATATTCCAATTGGGCATTGGAGTCAAAACATAAAACTGGAGGATGCATCAATTTTTAAAAGAGTTATAACAGGGCATGATAGGTTGCATTCACTGGATTTACTTTTAGATTTTTAAATGAATAATGGATATGGCAGAAAAGTGAATTTCAGTTGAGACTGAAAAGAAATTAAGTATTTTTCAATATGACTTCAGTGGAAAACATTTAAATTGTAAAAGCAGCCAGAATAAGGTGTTTTAAATAACATGTCCTATTCATCACACTTTATGTTTTAAAATTAAGAATTTTTGATACACAGAGAAAAGGAAAAACAATGGAAAACATAGAAACAATAGAAACAATTCACCAGTAAATACACCACATGAATCTTGAAAGAAGTCTTTGTATTATTGATGCTCCAACAAAACTTGGAATTTACAATTGTGTAGTAGGAAAAATATGTCCATAAATCAACCTACAATACTTTGAACAATGAAGTATTTATGATAAAATATTACGAATTTGATTACAATCAATGTTTTCTCAACAGACAATATATTATTAGCCTAAATCGAACAATAAACTTTAACTATGACAAGAAATAGGCTCAGTGGAGGTGGTCTGGCATGCTGGCACTATTTTTTAGGAAACAATTGCTGAATAGATTGATCCGTGGGCTATGCTGGCTGCAGTTGACTGTTCTTTTTTACTCTTTACTATTGAAGCTCACTTAACTTATCCCATAGATCTTCATTTGGGATAGTTAACTTAATGACCTTTCTGTAGATTTCATCCACTTTGATATATTTAGAAAAAGTAGGTTTTACCACAAATATGTGGTTTACCTCATGCTAGATGAAAAGGTCACGACTTAATGCCTCCAAGAATGTTTTCCCTGTCATGGTGCCTTTGATATTGGAAAATTTAGTTGTGTTTTTGGCAATCTCATTCAACTTATTCACATAATCATGTCTGTTCATAAACTTATCATTTATTACAAATAGAGAAGGCAAACCTTTCTGTGTTAAAGGTTCAATCCTACTGAAAAATCTATTTAGAGCTATCTCTAAGTTGTGGCATTTATCTTCCAGCTGTACAATCATGTACTTCTTAGTAAGAACCTTCTTCACTTCTAGAATTGTCTTTGTCTTGTCATCCACTCATAACCTGCAATTTAGACAAACTCATAACAGTATTAGTCAATGTAGATGAAATCATTTCACCTGTTTTCTTGTGCATCTCCGTTTGATCAATGGGATGGATGTCTTTGAAGTCAAATTCAAATGCATTCTTCTTGTAGTCTATTGTTGTCTTGGGCTGTGAAATATATGCTTGGAGAAAGGCCATTTTCATTTTTCCTTTCTCAGAGTCGAATGCTGACAATAGTCTACTCTGAGAACTAGACGTCTGCTTCCAGAATTGATTATAAGTGCTAGTCGTCAAAACTTCATTCTTCAACTTATTTTCCTTGAATGTGTCAAATATGGTTTTCTCTTTCTCTCCTGTGACAAATGTGCTTGTTTGAATGGCTTGTTGTTGATATTTTGAAGTTGTCAAAGTGGTAGGAGAGAGTGTCGTTTGACCACCAACTCTGAAGAAGTAGGTTTCTCTTTGGTGATTATGATGACTTCTTGCTCTGAATCTTTGCTCGAGTTAACTTTAGGATTGAGCTTGGTCCTTTTCCTGTATATAATTTTGAATTATTTGTTGGAAGTTTCAATCACCGAAGGTGACCCTTCTTCCGTCATTATTTCTCCTGCTTTCTCCTATGGGACAGGAGTCTGTGATGTTGAAGTGGAGACTAACTGCTCCTCGGCCTCTTGAAGAGTGTTTTCAATCCACTCTAATTGGTTCATATACCTCTCAATTTTTGGCCTCTATGTATGGATGTAAGGTGTAGATTCATTTTCTACCCTTAGCTTGGAGATGGTTCCTAGTTGATCATAGGACCATGTGAAACTGAGGCTAAATTTCATTTCCTTTAACAATCTCTCTACTTGCTGTCCTGCTGTCTTGTTGTTGCGAATAAAAGGTACTATTTATGTTTTAATTCTAAATTGTGATTTCTCCTTTGAAGACACAGAGTGGACTTCATCAACATTGAGCATTTTCCTAATGTATTCTAAAGCAAAAATAATCATTGGGAGGAATTTTGGGAGTTTATAGGGGGCAATCTCACATACATAGATCCTCAATTCTATGTAATTCTGGTATAAATACCAGTCACCTGTCTTTGTTTGGTCTGATAGATTTAAAATCTTCTTTATGTCTTCACTGATTCTTGGCTCAGAGGTGCTTCTTACAAGACTCATTGCTGGATGTACAAATGGTTCATTGAACTGTTTGTACGAATACTATTTTTGTTCCTTCATAACCATAGTAGTCCAGAAGATGACAGACTGCTGATTTCCATCATCATCTAATTTATGCATTGCAAATTTGAATTTGTCTCCCTGAAAATACAAAAACATATATACTAAGACAAAGGCATATTTAAACACCTCTTTTGTTTGAAATCTAACAAATTGGTCATGGATGGAATCTCCTAGGAATTGGATAAAATTAAACAAGATGGAAGGCTTAGAATCTATAGAGAAAATAGAAAGGAATCCTATAATTGGCTCATCCACCCATTGGTCAGAGTAATATCCAAGGAGGTAAGAAATAACAGTGATAATCTACTTGGCTCTTTCGGGGAAAATTGAGGAAGAATAGGGAGGATTCTTCTTGGGTAATTGGGTATCTTCAGCTAGAAAAAGCTCAAGGGTTTTATCCCTTTTTACAAAATCTAGCTTCTGATACAGTTCATTGAGTGCTTCATGTGAGAAAGGGGTTGCATTTTCTGTAACAGGGCCTGCATCATTTGGTCTATAGATTGGGTCATTATGGAAAATGAAATTTCTCCTATGGGAGCAATTATGGCTCTCTGGTTGGGTATATAACAAGCCTGACACTTGTAGATGAATTCAGGGGCACCGTGGGTATGGGGAAAGATGTAATGGGGTAAATTTGACTCCCACAGTCCAATATCATCAGACTTATCAATGTACCTGTCTTCTAGCCAACAATACATCTCAAACAACTCAAATTCACATAGGGTTTCATGTATTTTATAGCCTCTATTGGCTAATGGTATGTGATAAAGATCAACAGGAGGATGGAGCAATAGATTTAAATGCTCCTCCTGGCCTTTCTTCTTAGGAGGCATGGCGCAGTTGGTAAATAAAGGTTTCTAAGAGAAAAATGGTCGACGGGATTGTGTAAAACTCTGGGACTGGGGAAGAAGGTGCGATAGTTGCAGAGAAAGCTTTGATAATGAACATATTAGCTCTAGATCTATGTGAACTGAAATAAGAATACACAATGTAGAGATAAATACATGGTAATGGTTTAGAAGTTGATTATGCATGGTTTTGGTTTTGGCATGGATCCGTTGGATTAACGGTCATTATGAATTAAATACATCAACGGTTGCTTTTCCCTGGGAAGGGAGTTAATTGGAAACATTAATGATTGAGCTGGCATGATATGATAAATTCTCAATGGGCAGAATGGTGGTTTTGGTATCGACGGAGAAACAAATTTTCGGAGGGGGTATGAAGCGGTAAGCTGTTTGAGTTGGGGGGGGGGGGGGGGTGTGAAATGACGAGGAGGCGCCACGTTAGTGTGGGCCCGAAAAGAAAAACTGATTTCTTCAGACCACCCCCCGACGGTAAAGATCAGATGGAGGGGTGCGGGGTGCGGGGCGAAAAGGGATGAGGGCTGTCGGATCAGAGTGCAGAAGATATGATGGGTGGACAGATGGTGGCACGCTAAAGCAATGCGATGAGACATTTTTTTTCGAGTAGCGGGGGAGAAATAAATGAATGAAACTTTGGATAAATGATGATATTCAAAACTTTTGTTGTTCATGCACCCGATCGTTTTAGACTTAGGATAAAACATTTTACCCTTTTTCCTGTTTATATGCATGAAATAACTTTGAAGATTCAAACTTAGGATAAGGATTTTAATGCTTTTCCAAGCTCCAATACAACTTCTACCTACCCTTTCAATTTCATTTCTTTTTTCTAAGCTAACATTTTTTCATCTTTTTCCCTTAAGGTGCATTTAAGCTAGCAAACCCAAATAACCTTATTTTTATAAAAATATGACCTACTCTATCGGTTATTTCTCCTATTGTTTCAGATTAAACAGTTAAATCAATCTCATTTTCTACCTAACTAATGATTTGCCAAGATTAAATTGTTTGGAAAATCTTTATTCACCATCCTAATTAACATGAAATTCACAATTGTTCAATCATGATTAAGTTGTATGATTTGAACACAAATCTAATCATTGTGGAATTTTAAGACAAGTTGCACACAATCTTATTGGATTTTGACATAAATAAAACTAATTTAACATTAGTGGCATTTAAATTTGCAGCACTTTTAGTATTATTTCTATTTTTCTTTTGTAGGGTTCTTATTCTATTTTTGTTCTTTTCAACTTTATTTCTTTTTGTCTTTTTCTTCTTATTAATTTTTGACATACCCTCTTTTGATTTTCTTTTATATATATATATATATATATATATATATATATATATATATATATATATTTGGAAATCATTTGCATACTAAAATTATTTACAATGTAAAACTACAAATATAAAATACTCAATCACCTTGAGATCCTATAAAATGTAGGACCCTAACAGTGGCTTTAGTTGGGGATGGCACTTCTCCATGTGAAGTGTCAAGAACATATGATCAATAGCCTTGAATATCCCATATATGTAATATATGCATTTGATTTATTTTGATGTTAAGGTACTTGTGGTAGCTTATCAATCGGGGCTTAGGGCCTTCTCCGCGGGCTTCAAATCCAATCAATAAGTTACCCAATCAAATCAATATAGAGTGTGATATTTACAATGATGTAAGAAAAATTATTCATGCTAAGAAAAGTAGTGCTTCATCATCCTGCCATTGACAGGACCACCAGGTAACTCTGATCCATCTAGGTCCTTGAGGAAGAATGCATTGTTTCCTCTGAAAGCATAAATGATGTATAGCCCTTTCCAAAGGTTATCAAATTTATCATGTTTACCCTTGTCTTCTCTCCTGGAATCCCAACTTAGAACTTTGTCTTCAATGTTGAAGTCAACAACTTTAGTCCTTTTTCAAAAATATTTTTGACATTTTCTTGAATTACTTGGGTTTTGCTGTAGACTTCCTCCCTTGACTACTGCAATTGAATGGTTTGATTGGATCTTATATGTGTGTCATTTAGCTCAACCTGTAATTCTTAAATTATCTTCATGACTGGAACTCCTAAAGATGATGGAAAAATAACATCCATTTCATAAACCAATTGGTATGGGGACATACCAGCTGACTTCTTTGTAGTAAGTTTGTCAGCCCAAAGTGCATTAATCAACTTGTTGTGCCAAGATTTCTTGTTTTCCTCAAACAAATTTTTAATGTTATTTACCAAGCTCTTATTTGAGGATTCAGCCAACCCATTACCCCGAAGGTAATAAGCTGTTGAATATCCCAAATTAATGTGGTATTTATTATAGAATTCAATCATTTTATTAGATTTAAAGGCTTTTGCATTACCAATAATAAGTTTTCTAGGACAACCAAATCTAGAGAGGATTTTGGTTTCAAGAAATTTAATAATGAAAACTTCAGTAGCATATCTGGAAGGGGTGGCCTCTATCCATTTAGTAAAGTAATTTGTGGTTGTGAGAATCCACTTATGTTGGGCAAATGAAGGAGGATGAATTTCACGAATGAAATCCAGTCGCCACTGCTGGAAAGGGCTTTCAACTGAAATAGGCTTTAATGGTAGGGGTAAAAGCTTTCTTTTTCCTTCAAATATCTGGCATTTATGGCATGAAGTTAATTTTTTTATGAATGTCAAGGAAAATGGTAGGCCAGTAGAAACTAGCCCTAAGGATTTTTTTGGCAGTGGTTTTCTAATAAAGATTCCCACCGCTGTCACCCTCATGGAACTCATGCAAGATTATTTTTGCATCATCCTTTAACAAGAACTTAAGTAAAATACCACGATCATATTTCCAATATAAAACATTTTCTATGATGCAAAACTTATCTGCTTCTAACTTTATAAATCTTGCCTTTGTTTTTGTTAGACCAGGATGAACATTTAAATTGAATAAAACATACAATCGGTCTGCATACCAGGGAGAGTTAAAAAATTCTTCATCGATCTGTGGAGTCATCTGTTCCTCTTGATAATCAAGTGCAACAACAAAGTTGATGTAAAATGCATGGTAATTTGACTCTGCCATCAATTTGGCCAGTCCTTGTCCTTTGATCAACTTGGTGGGTTTGATTTCTAAGTCATGCTCAAGGATGACAACAATCCATTTTCCTCGTTTGCCATCAGGTCCATTCTGTGTCAAAATATCCCTGACAACTGAATTAGGTACATATGCAATAATATGAGAATGAAAGATATGTACTCTAAAGTGCTTTATTGCTTCAACCAATGAAAAGGTGTGTTTTTCCATAATATTATATTTCAAAGATGCATCTCTTAAAGCCTTACTGAAAAATGTAATAGTCTGTTCAAATCCTTCATCATTTTTCTACGACAAAACAATTGTAACAATGTGTTCAAAAGCAAAAGAAAAGATAATAAAATCTTTAGTAAAATCTAGGCTGATTAACACTGGTGCTTTTGTCAATGTCTGTTTAACTAAAACAAAGGATTGTCAAGCCTCAATACTCCATTTGATTTCTGAATCCTTTTTAAGCATGTTTGTTATATTTCTAAGAAGCTCTGCAAGGTTAGGAATGAATTTCCTTAGGAAATTAATCTTGCCAATAAAATATTGAAGCTCCTTGATGTTTCTAGGGTGACTGATTTTTAATATGGCTTCAATTCTACTGGGACCAATCCTAATACCATCCTTTGAATAATATGACCAAGAAGCTTACCTTCTTCAAGGCCAAACAATGTTTTCTTATGATTTAATGAGATACCAAACCTTCTACACTTTTCAAACACTCTTCTTAGATGCATCAAATGTTCCTCATTAGTCTTTGAATATACACTAAGTTCATCAAGATAAATCACAATAAAATGGACAATCTCATCAGCAAAGGAAATATCCATTGCTCCTTGAAATGTGCCACCAACATTCATTAACCCAAAGGTCATATTCACATACATGAAGGTCCTCCATGGAGTAGTGAAATTTGTTTTATCTTGATCATCAGGATGTACTAGGACCTGGCTATAACCTGAGAAACCATCTAATAAGGAAATCATACTAGACCCTACTACCTTCTGTAATATATGATCCATTTTTAACAAAGGGTAGTTGTCTTTTAGGGAGACCTTATTAAGGTTTCTAAAATCAATGCATAACCGGATTTCTCCAATTTTCTTCCTAGTAGGCACTATATTAGACACCCATTTAGAGTATCTGAGAGGAACAATGATTTTAGCATTGTACATATTTTTAACCTCTTTCTCAATCAATGGAATCAGAACTGGATTTATTCTATGGAGTTTCTATTTGAATGGTTTCTGATCTTCCTTAATTGAGATTTTGTGTTGTATGATAATAGTGTCACATGCTTTAAGATCCTCATAGCTCCAGGAAAAGACATCAACAAATTCTTTGAATAAAGCTATGTGTTATTGTTTTTTGACAGTAGGCAGTGATTTTGAGAGTTTTATCATTTTAGGATTTTGTTCACTACCTATATTACATTCTTCTACATTTTCCCCTATGGGCTCTATTTTTGGTTTTTTTGCTACATCTTTGAAATAAAAAATCTCTTCTAATGGAACTAGACCTCTAGGAAAAATATTATCTTTAAGCTAAAGTACTTCAAATTCTTCTTTTTATGGATCAATTTCATGCAATTCTAATTTATGTAAAACTTCATCTACAAATACATTTACATCTAATTCATCAAGCTTTTCTCCTACATCAGCATGTACAACTATCTGATTTTCTACTTCACAATCTAAATCTATACTATTTTCCTCATATTCATCTTTGGACTGCAAAATTTTTTCAATCTGTTTGTCATTCCCAAATACTTGTCAATACCTCATGTTATCTGGCACAACTGGACGGTGTTTAACCTCGACTGTATATTGTTTGTTGGGATGAGGCATTTTGCATGTACTGGCTGAAAAAGCCAGACCATTAGCGAGGACATTCTGATTTCTAGGTATAACAACAAGATCATATTCTACAAAAGTGTGTAGGAAATCAAGCACAACATTTCTTTATGCTCTCAGTCTAGGATGTTTTGCAACATATTCTCCTTTAATATGTTTTATAATCAATTCATATCCCCATGAACATAAATTATTTTAGCACCTAATTTCTTAAATAATTGCAAGCCTTAAATAAGTGCTTCATATTCTGCTATGTTATTGGTGCATTGAAAATTCAGTTTATATGAATTTCCTTCTGCATGGTTATTTCATGAATTTGAGACCCACACACCTACTCCTGGCCCTGCTCTACTACAAGAGCCATCAAAAATCATGTTCCAAAAATGTTTAGTTTCAATGTTTTGTTGCACAATTTGTGTTTTATTTTCATGTGTTTCAGAAATGTCATTTTCAGCACTGGTGACCTGAGCATCAATATCTCCATCATTGTAAAAAATGAACGAGTCTAAATCAGAGTGAACAGAGTAAAGGGATAGTTATGTGGTTTCTACTGACTGCTCACCATGTATTTCATTAAGGTTTCCCTATACAGTCTTCTCTGCTGACCAAACACTGGGATGGTTTCATAAGTCATATCCATTTGTAAGGTTCCTTGTAAATTTTCTCCCCAAGAGTGTGACAACTACATGCCATACTTTGGGGGAATATCAACAACCACTATTCCATTACTAGACTCTTAGCTGGGATTTGGGCTAAAGTGACACGTAGATCCTTAATGAGACCTAAACATCTTACTTTGCTAGAATCAAATGAATACAAGTCTTTGTAAGGCCTAGTAATGTCAGGACCAATTTCTCTGACGCTGTGGAAAATCCGGAAACCTCTTCATCAATTGATAACAGCAGGAGCTTGAAAAACCAATTTTTTCCCTATACGGAGGGGATTCTTAGAAAGATATATGTTATCTTGAGAAAAATAGAATGAATATTGAAAGAAGGGCCACAAAATCCTCTAAATTTGACCTACTTTCATTCCTTCATTCATTCTGTCCTTGAGATGGATCCCCGTTGGGATTCGAAACATTGACAAATGTTCTATGACACTGTGGAAAATCTAGAAACCTCTTCCTCAATTGATTACCATAGGAGCTTGAAAACCAAAATTATGTCCCTGCATGGAGGGGATTCTTGGAAAGATATCTGTTATCTTGTGAAAACTAGAATGAAGATTGAAAGAAGGGCCACAGAATCCTCTAAATTTGACCTAATTCCTTCTTTCATTCCTTCATTCATTCCTATCCTGAAGATGGATCCCCGTTGGGATTCGAAATGTTGATAAATTTTCTATGACACTGTGGAAAATCTAGAAACCTCTTCATCAATTGATAACCACAGAAGCTTGAAAACCATAATTATGTCCCTGCATGGAGGGGATTCTCGGAAAAATATCTTTTATCTTGAGAAAAATAGAATGAAGATTGAAAGAAGGGATGCAGATTGCTCTAAATTTGACCTAATTCCCTCTTTCATTCCTGTCCTGAAGATGGATCCCCACTGGGATTCGAAACGTCAACAAATTTTCTTTGACATTGCGAAAAATCCGGAAACCTCTTCATCAATTGATAACCACAGGAGCTTGAAAAACATAACCAATTTTATCCATAAAATATTTTGGCATCAAGTTGTACGAATCACCTGGATCTAACATAGCATTATGAAGAATATTATCATGAACATTAAGACTGACATAAAATGGAGGAACTCATCCTTCCTGTGGTTTACCATCTACTTCTCGACCAAACAATAATTCAGGCGGATCATCATTCAAATTGAAAATATCATTGCTTTCCCCTATGTTCAGAGCTTTCATAACTTGAGTTTTGTACAAATTTTTATTCATTAACTATGTCAAAGGGACAAGAATTTTCATCTTTGCTAGTTCATTTTGAATATTGAATGATGTTCGAAATTTATTTAAGTTCATAAAGTCGGATTTATCAACAATTTCTTTTGACACATGTTATTTTTGGTGGTGTTATCACCAAATTGATCTTAATTGGCTGCTCATCAATCAAATCAATGTAACTCTTTCAAACCACTTCTAACTTAAGAGTAGCCTCTTTAGTTTGAGAGGGCTCTCTCAAAGGGGGTTTATGATTTTGAATAAGGATAATACTAAATGGATAACTCTATGGAATTGTAACTTGTTTTGTATGATTGCAGGTTGAAAAATGTAGGCTTGCTACCATTGGGCTCATGGAGTCAACAATCAGTAGTCTTAGTGACAGTGATCCCTCACATGGAAGCTAAGGCAGATAGATGTTTTCAAAAGAGATAATTCACACATACAACATAGGAAAACACAGTCATTTCACCACTAAAAGAAGTCAGAGGATAATATTATGAATTATAAGTAATTAGGAATGAAATCTACTGAAAGTGATTAAACATAAGATACATATCAATAAGACGTAAAAAACCTCATGAGAATCTCAGGTCTAGAAGTAGAATGTCAATTTGTATTACTGATAATGGTCATAAACATACAAGCAACAATTTTTTGCAAATATTCTCCAACCCTTTGCTTCTTCGATGTTTTTTCTTTAAATAGACATTCTTTACAATATCGATGATCTTCCTGGTGGAAAGATCCTCGAATTCTACTATGACACCTTTCATAACTAAAATCAATATCCTAAAATAGAAAACTGACAGCTACCTTTAAAGAAACAAACTCCTAATAGGACTCTATCTCCTATTTATTACATTCCTTTGTCCTATCTGTGAAATAATTACATGATGGTTACATAATGAATGTCACATGCTCGAAGGACACATGACCAAGTTCACCACCACTTTACATATTTAAAGCACCCCGAAATCTGTGGAGCATAACCCTGCTTTTTAGGAATGGATGACCTTCATCTTCAATGTTGTTTTGACTGATGACTTGTATTCATGGCACTCCCTTTGAGTCATAAATATCTGCTAATAAGGTCCTCTGACATGCTAGAAGTCTCTAGCTGGCAAAAAATGCTCAAAATCCTTCAACAATTGCTCGCTACGAAAATAGGGCAGTTTCGTAGCGAGTTTTGGTAGCGTAAAAAAAAAGGATTTTCCATTCATTTTCTTCACTTCTTTGTTGTTACAACGTCTTCATCATGTCATGAAACCTTGCTATCATGGATCTCCCTCCTTAAAACATGTCAAAGCTGAGTTTAAATGCAAAAAAAACACCTACACATTTTTTCGTAGTGTATTTTTGGCTTCAAGCCCGAGGTATGCTACAAAAAGATGCAAAAAACCAGAAATTTCTCCTTTCAAGATAATCTTCAAAAAATGTCCTCCAGCTGCAAAATTTGGGTTCTTTACATGTTATGAACCTCCTAAAACATATACCATCTTACCTTATCACTCTTGTGGTATTTCCTTCTCATTTAGAATCAGTTGACTAATGGGCTCCTCTACCACTGTCATTTTCAATCCTTTATTTTCCAACTCTACATGAATAAGATCCAATTGCTCTTCTAGATCTTTCACTTTGTCCTTTAATGCCCTGTTCTTGGATTGCAAGTGTAGGTTTATATTTTTGATATGTTTTACCTGTCCTCCTAGTGGCTGAGTCCACTTTATCAACTTTTCTATATTGTCCAAGGTCTTTGAAACACTGGTGACTTGATCTTCCTATATTTTTCTCATTTGCTCAAACTGAGCTTTCTCAAGTCTATGTTTCTTTGCCTCTTGCTTCAGAATTGATATCTCCTCACTTGCCACTTTCAACTGCTCTTTAAGGGTTTGAATTTCTAATTTTTCACTAATTTTATCTTTACCCTTTCTTTGTTTGATAACCATCTCCTCTTTTGCAGGTGAAGACAGATCTATAATGCTTGGTGGCTGAGCAGTTTAACTGACCTCCTCAATCTCTTTGCTACTTTCCATGAACTTTATTGCATGTTTGGTCATTGGCTTTCTAGGTTGAAGCATGAAACCATCATCATCACCCACAAACTCTAATTTTTTAGCTGTATTACCTTTCTTTAGATTTCTTCCTCCATCTTCAATGTCTTCAACTTGAACAATCAGAGTTTCTTCAATGTCAATTGCATGCAAGATGTCCTCTAAGTTTCCTTTAGCCATTGTTTGGCTCCTAGTAACTCTCTTGCTGCTTTGTTTGTTGAATATTTGCTTCTATTTTGCAGGTGTTGTTTTAGGTGTGTCAATATTTTGCAAAGGCTCTGGCTCCATGCTCACTGGTTCTAGAGGAGGTGATCTATTCCCTTCTTCAACTTACTCTGCCACAATTGGTGATGAAAGGTTTCTAAGTTTGGAGGCTCTCTTAGGAGTGACAACATCAATTTCATAACCACTCATGAACATAAAGGAATTCCAATATCTGTCTAGTCTCTTTAATCCCTCTAACACCAATAGCTTAATTAAACCATGATGAAAAAGAGAGGTTTCATTGCCTTCTTTCTTGATTTGAAACTTGTCTGACATTTTCCCTAGACTTCTGTATAAATAAAAAGGCAAGTCAAGTGACCTCTTACCCAAGAAATGCAGTAGAAGTCTGAGGTGGTAGGAGTAGACCATGTGAAACTATCCTTCATAGGTAAAATACTTCTGGATTATCGTCAACAACTCTGAATAATTGTCCATCATGAAACCCCCAGGGATAGCATTTGTCAGGTCAATTTCACTATGTCTTGATTTGATGAACTCTTTGCAGTCCTGCATTGTGAATTTGATACTTTTGAACCACTTTTCCCCTCCTATAGGGATTCATGTTGCTGATGAAATGCTGCCTGGTGTCATTGTAAGGTTCAACATTCCCACTTTTGAAGCTGTTCCTGTGAAACTGTTAGCAAAATCCTTGGAAAACTGTAGATGAAAACCTTGCAACCTTTGAGAAAATTGCAAGCAACTTTTTCTTTTGAAAATCTCCATGGAAGTTGGGTCTTCATTAAGGAAATTCATGTCCATGGGCTCATACCTGTGGCAATGACCACCTTTGTTTGTTTTCTTCCTTGAAGCCATGGGTGGCTTTATATCTTCTCAACCTCGCTTGCTTAATGACACCTGCAACTTTTAAATCTGCTAGCAACCTACTTGGCTCGATGAAGAAACTCTCTATAAAACCAATTACATGAAAAGATAAAGTATATTATGACAAAAATACTAATTGGGTAAGGTTTTATGGTTTAAATGACAACTCATGCATTAATCATGACACATGCATGCTAAAAAGGGTAATGATGACCTCAGACATGGCTTTGTACATTTGTATTAACCATAATAGACTCGAATGACCTCCACCCTAACTCCTCCAATCATGAACTGAAATTTCATATCGGATTTGACAAGACAGGTAAGAAAACAGGTTTTCGTAGTGTAGCTAGTTTGTCCTCTGACAATTTTTCTAGGAAACTATTAGGCAGTTTTGTAACGAAAATTGTTGTTTTGCTGTATAAAACGCTACGAAAAGTTGAAAAACTGACTTAAGTGCCCTTTTTGAATTTAAATGCTTTGGGAATGTAAACTGACACCAAATGAGGACTGATGGGACATGACATGACATAAATAGAGGTGACCTTGAAACTTAGGATAGGTTAAACATGTAAAAAATGAAATTTTCCTATACCAACTTGAAAGGCTTAAGGAGAACTTATCCTTTTGATGAGTGAAATGTATGACCATGTCAAGTAATTTTTCACAATTTTATGAGTGATAACAGTGGCTCCACTTGGGATGGTGTGCCCTTGTGTTACACCAAAGAACCTATAGTTCCAGTGCCATCCATCTTTTTTGAAAATAAAAACTCTGAAGTTTTCCAAGCCTTCTTTAAACTCTAATGCCCTTCACCTCCGGCTCAAGTTTGATGATCATCTTGTCTTTATTAGCAGAAAAGCATAATAAAATGGAATATATACAATGGAATGAAAAATCAGTAGAATTTAAGAGGAATAGTGCTTTAGAAACCTACCATTGACAGGCCCTCTAGCACAAGGTTGTCCATCCATCTCTTGCAGTAGATAAGTGTTGTTTCCATGGAATGCAACTACTATGAATGGTCCTTTCCAGATATTCTCAAACTTACCATGTTTCCCCTTTTCTTCAATTCTGGCCTCCCACTTCAACACCACATCTTGAATATGAAAATTTTCCTCTTTGACCTTCCTGTCAAATGTATTCTTTATTCTGTTTTGTGACTGCTGATGGTTGTTATATACTTCCTCCCTTTTTTACTGCAGGGCTATAAAATGGTTTATTCTCCTCTGAATAGCATTAGGCTCCTCCTCTAGTCCTTGCAACAATTTCATAACAGCCACTCCCAAGGATGTAGGAAAAATGGCTTCAGATCCATACACCAACTCAAAGGTGAAGTACCAATTGATCTTTTTGTACATACTCTATCAGCCCACAGAGCATACTTTAGCTTCAAATTCCATGATATTTTTTTTTCCTGCAACACCTTCTTAATAATTCTCACAATTCTTTTGTTAGAAGATTCAGCAAGACCATTACCCTGTGGGTAATAAGTAGTAGAGTGTCCAAGTGTAATGTGATAATGATGACAAAAAATAATGAATATTTTGGATTCGAAAGCCCGTGCATTGTCAGTGATAATTTTCATAGGACAACCAAACCTGGACAATATGTTATTCTCTAAGAACTGTATGATGACTGAATCATTTTCTTACCTTGTTGGGATTGCTTCAATCCACTTGGTGAAATAATCTGTTGCTGTCA
The DNA here is from genome assembly GCA_034641835.2 of Pinus albicaulis. Lineage (NCBI taxonomy): Eukaryota > Viridiplantae > Streptophyta > Pinopsida > Pinales > Pinaceae > Pinus > Pinus albicaulis. Next base: position 614,747,245 of record CM076570.1, on the reverse strand, counting down.
GGATCTAATGATGCTTCCCTGAAGATGATGGATGAATTTCACCAATAAAATATAGCCCTCACTGTTGGAAAGGCGCCTCAACATAAATTGGCATCAAGGGTAAATGAACTAGCTTTTTCTTACCATAAAAAATCTGAAGTTCATGGCAGACAACTATCTTCTTGTAAACATCCTTGAACATGGTAGGCTAGTAGTACATTGCTCTGAGAATTTTGTTTGTTGTGGCCTTCCAATAGTGATGTCCTCCACAATATCCTTTATGGAACTCTTCAATCACTTTTTCAGCTTCCTCTTCCAGCAAACAATTCAAAAGAATGCCACCAATATCTTTCTAGTATAGATTTTTATTTATAATGCAGTACCTCAGAGATTTCAGCTTCACAAATCTTGCTTTATATTTAGTCAATTCAACAGGAGCTCTATGATGATGTAAGACAAATATAATGTCTCTGTACCAGTCAGATAGAATGTATTTCTCTTGAGTAGGAATCAACTCTTCATCTTCATCTGATAATTTTGAAATTTCTGCAATAAAATTCATATCAAGACAATCAAAATTGGATTGTGCCATCAGCTTTGCTAACCCTTGACCTTTCACCAATTTTGTAGGTATGATTTCGATATCATATTCCAGCAAATTAGACATCTACTTCCCTCGCTTACCATCAAGATCAACTTGAGTCAAGATGTCCTTCACTACAGTGTTAGGCACAAATGCTATGACATGAGATCGAAAAATATAAATTCTGAAGTCTTTAATGGCTTTGACTAAAGCATATGCCTGTTTTCCTAAGATGTTGTACTTCAGCTTTGAGTTAGCAAGGGTTCTGCTAAAGAATGGAATGGTTTAATCTATACCTTGTTGTCTTTTCTGCAGTAAAACTCCAGCAATTGTGTTTTTTGATGCAAATGTAAAAACCATAAATTCTTTTGAAAAATCTGGGCTAATTAATACTGGGGCCTGAGTGAGTTCCTTCTTAATTCTTCAAATGAATGCTTTGCTTCAACTTTCCATTTAATATCAGCTCATTTCTTCAGCATCTTGGTTATATATTTGACAATCTCAACAAAGTTGGGAGTAAAGCTTCTAACAAAATTCACTCTCCCAAGGAAATATTGAATTTCCTTTTTGTTCATTGTCAAGTCAACTTTCTGAATGGCATTGACTCTATTTGGATCAATCTTTATCCCATATTTTGATATAATGTGCCCAAGAAAATTTCCAAAAGTTAAAGCAAAAATACTCTTAGTAGGATTAAAAGAAATACCAAATCTCCTACACTTCGACAAAACTTTCTCCAGATGCTTCAAATGGTCTTCCTCTCTTCTTGAGATCAATTATGTCATCTAGATAGACAACCACCAACTTATCCTTCTCCTTAGCAAATGCAATTTCCATTTCTTTTTGAAAGGTTGCTCCTGCATTAATCAGACCAAAGGGCATCTTGGCATACATGAATGTCCCCCATGGTGTAGTAAAATAAGTTTTCTCTTGATCTTTTGGGTGTACCAATATCTGATTGTATCCTAAAAAACCCTCCAGCATAGACATCCTTTGGGAACCAACAATATTCTGCAGAATTTGATCCATCTTGGGGAGAGGGTAATTGTCTCTTAGTGGAGCTTTGTTCAAGTTTATGAAGTCAATGTAAATTATGATCTCTCCACTCTTTTTCTTGACTGGCACTAATTTAGCAAGACATTTTGAGAATTTGATAGGAACAATAATTTTTGCATCAAAGAGCTTCATAATTTCCTTCTCAATCAGAGGCATGAGTAGTGGATTAATCCTTCTCAACTTCTGTTTGAAAGGTTTCTCATTTTATTTAATAGGAATTGTTACACAACATTTTGTCACCGTCCCTGCAATCCCCCGTCCCACACATTGGAGGGCTTTTCTCATGACCTGTGAGTAGTGACATGACCTGAAACCACTTTCATGACATCCCCTTTCATAAGGAAAAGCATTCCCCTGAAGAAAATTTCCGCTGAAAAACCCTAAAAACAGATCTTTTAGCCTTAGCGCGACTAGCCAGTTCAACCCTCGCGCCAATGGGGAAATCCACCATAGAGGGTGCGCCAACTGGCGCTCTGTCCCTGTGTCTCACTCGCGCCAATCTTAATAAGGGATGTTTTTTAAAAATAAATGGCGGAAGTTTGATTCCAACAAACTCCTGAACGAGTCACTAAAAGGAGTTGGGTGGTTTGGCTCCGGATCTCCATGTATGGGAAGTACTTTTCCACCTATCATGGAAACCTCCTTAGAGATAGGTCCAATCCCATGATTATAGGGATCCCAACTCCCCTTCCTCCATCTATAAAAGCTTGCCTTCTCCCTTAGCAAGCTAGCTGAACTTGTAGGAAGGAAACTATAGCCAGATAGCTGTTGAGAGCCAAGCCGAAGAGAGAGAGCTTCGTCCTATTTCCAACAAGCTTTGTTGAGACGTGCTCCACTGTTAGCCCTGTCGAAGGAAGATCAAGCGTCAGAGCTTTGGGTTGTATCTTTCCTTTGTTATTTTAATGATAAGCGGCTTTGATTATGGTTCCATTCATGTGTCTATTTATTTTATGTAATGAATTACATCCTCTCTGATTGATGTATGGTTACATGTTTTAGATTTTACGTTGTATGTCGTTGTGTCCTTGCATGTGTGCAGGTATTCGGACGTGTCGAGCGGAAGGATCGTGATCTACCAAGCGAGGGACAAGAAGCATCACCTTTTCTTCAACGGCCACTACATAGGATTTGAGGTAGGCAATTCGTTATGATTTCTGTCATTTTGTAACTAGGAACCTGCGTCACTGCGTGACCTGATTGTTGCTAGACCTAATCTGGGCTAGTAGGGATCGCCTCTGTCCATAGAGGGGATTTACCTCCTCAACAAACTGGAGACTCCACTGGGGAGTCAGTTGGAGTTAGTCTTTCTTCTTTTGGTTGCTTTTGGCTTTTGATTGATTGATTTGCTCTTCTGGTTCGCCTCCTTTTGGTGTAAAACCCTTGTTCAGCCCCCATAAGACCTGATCCAGTCTCTGCTTGCTCCTTTTTCATTTCTTCCCATAGTAAGCTCGATTGGCGTAGTTTATAGCTTGACAGTTGCGCCAACTGGTGTTTGTTGCTAGTTAGGCCCCTGCGCCAATGCTGTTTTGGTGCAGAATACAGCCAAACAGTCGCGCCAACTTTGTTTGGTGTTAGGGTTTGCTTGTTTTTGAGCCCTCTGAGTTTGATTTCTGGTCTTGGTGTCATTTTTATGAGTGATTGAGTGCCTTGAAGTCTTTTTTGACTGTATTTTACCCTTGTCCTCCGGTTGTTTTCCCTTTTCCATAAGTTTTTCTTTTTAGCCTTAGGACTTCTAGGTGCTACAATGTACTGAGCCTCCCGTGGGAGTTTTTGGTCCTTGCTTTCCCGGTCGACTTTGTTTTCGCTTCTTTGCATTCGTTTTGCTGGATTCCATTGTATCATTACATCAGTTGAGTGATTGTTCTCTTTTTCATTCAAGTTTTGCTTTGTCTCATTTCAAGCCTAGATTACACGGTTTATGTGAGTCTTCTTGAGATTCTTCTTTGATTTGAGGGATTTCTCCATCAGTTTGGGTCTTGATTGTGTGCGTTTGTATTAAGTGAACTTCTTTGTTTCAACTCTCTCACTATCATTTCTCGAATTTGTTTCTTCATTAGTTTTTCATTTCGTTTGGTGCATTTGCTCTAAAACATTGAAAAATACAAAAACAAATCTCTTTGCATTTTGATTAGTTTAGTGAAAATTGAAAGCTTTTCTGCATTATTAGTGTTATATAACTCTAAGAGAAAATTTTTTAGTTTCATTAGCTTGCATTAGAGACAGTAGTGGATGTTTTGTGATCATTTTGTTGTTATTTGAAAAGCTCTCAACCTTCCCGTAGTTAGCTCTTCATCGAACAAAGTGATATGTTGTGGCATGTAGTGTGCATTTAGAGGATTTTTGAGATACAACATTCGATAGGGCCTGAAATTGAAACATAAATTGAAGATCAACTATAAAATTTATTCAATTAACCTAAGGCAACATTGAAACTTAACGGAATATCTAGAGGTCTAGGCTAGTGACGTGTTCCGGCATCGTTAAACCTAGTAGCTGTCGTTCGCCTTTTGGCTTTAGACAGTGCTAGTATGGACTTGTGCTCCCCGTACCATCGCGTATATAAAGGGAGACCCCACTAGGTTGCTATCCTTTATCCGTAGGAAGCCGAGTCTGCTGCCTTTTACCCGTGATACACCGGACACAACATTTGGGGAGATTACCTGCACGTACGTCAAGTCCTTGGTTGATTTCTCTTTCATTTTTTAACCAAGGTGTATATGGAAGTTCACGGATATCTTGTACACCCATCTGCCTAGATTACCAGAGTAGTCATTTTGATATTTTCCGACTCATTAAATTGGAAAAGATCATCAAGCGCTTGTCCTTTCACGCTTGTTTCCAAATTGAAAGAGATAGAGTCATATTTTACTCATTTCTAGACTCTTAAAACATGAAACGGTAAAATTTTCCAAGTTTCAATGTGGTCAAATTAATCACCTATGATCACACGCCCATTTAGAGATTGTTTTTCAGCCTATTGATTATTTGCCTTGGTTTTTGCCCGTGTGTCTTTGTTTTGATCTCTTCCTCTTTTCGTTGCAATCATAGTGGCAGAATCCTTAGTTTCGTCTACTGGTAGTCCTTACACAGATGATTCATCAGAGGTCTCTCAGTCCTCTGCTGAACATTAGCAGCCTATTGTATCCGAGTTTCTCGACAGGGGACTGGTTATATCTGAACTTCCCTTTGGAGGACTAGTTGACTTCAATTGGCCCTCGTCCAATGCTTAGTTTGGATTTGGAGTAGGGGAACACTTCCCTCCTCTTACATTAGGATCACCTTTCTTGGCTACTATTATACCTCCTAGCCCTCGTCATCTTTTAGAAGATCTTACGCCAGGGTCAGATATGGAGTTGCCCAGTCCTTCTCCTAGTGAGGAAATTCCTACATTTGGTGAATATTACCAACTTTTTCCAGAAAACATCCCCGAGTCTTCTGTTATGTCTTCACTCGGTCCTTCGCTTCCAGCGGGATATAGGTCCCTAAGTTAGGTCATGGCCGCTGTGGCCTCTATGGGAATATCGACTCCATCCACGAGGCCGATTATTCCTTCGTTAGGGATGTCGCCATCGACACCTCTCATGACATATCCTTTCTTCACATCAATACCTATTAGGCCTACTGTCTACGTAGCTGCGTCTATGCCCGCTGTCACTACTCAGTCAACTAGGACCTCGTCAGTTCCTGAAGACATTTACATAGCTTCTGCTATTCCGGAGAATATTTCTCCTGAGGAGTATCAATTGTCTTTACAACCGCCGAACTTCGAGGTTGGTCAGTCCTATCAAGATCTCAACCGTCCTTACTCTTCCCATTATGGACTGGATGGTACCTCAATCTTCGTATTTCCTTATCAATATGATGAGCAGGGCAACCCATTTTGTTTTCCTACTCCTGAGGCTTATTAGTATATTAACGGTTTTCTGTCTACCCAGGCTGGGAAACCTTCTAACCCACAAGGACAACCCTTCCAGGGACAACCTTCGGCCCAACCAGGTTATCTATATGACCCGCAAGGACAACCCTTACAGGGGCAACCTTCGTGCCAGTAGGGATTGTTGTACGGTCCATAAGGGAAGTCCTACAACCCTCAAGGTCAACCTCTACAGCCTCACCCTGTGGTCCAACCAGGGCAACCTGAAGGACCCGCAGGCCAACCAGGGTATCAACCCGAACCGTTGTACGATCCTTGGGGGAAAATCCATACTTCTCAACCTTTGGTGTAACCTCAGCAACATTAGTTTCCAATTGGTCTGAATGTTTCACAGCCAGGGCCATCCTGGTTATCAGGCACAACCTGGCCCTCTCTCGCCATCAGGCCAACCTGCTCAGCCGGGGCAGCCTTGTGTGCTCCATTAGCCAGGTCAACCTGTTCAACTAGGACAACCTGTTCAGCCAGGCCAACCTGTTCAACCAGGGCATCTTGCACAGCCAGGTCAACCTGTTCAACCAGGACAACCTGCACAACCAATTAACCCTTCTCAACAACTGATCTATTCTATGCCACAGCCGAACCTTGCCTGTGCAACCAACTTATCAGGCCCAACAGGGTCCCACTTACCAGAAGCCTATTCGACCCCAAGGCGGTTATTACCTTCATGGCCAGTCTCGACTGGTTTACAACCCGCCCCAAGGTTCTGGTTATTACCTTCAACAGCCAGGCTATACCTATACTCCACGGTCAAATCCATACACTGCTCAAACGAGGCCCATGTATAATCAGGGTCAGTACCCTGGTTATCAACCCCCATACCCTGGTTATCAACAACCGTATCAACCCAATTATACGGCTTATACTCCCTATGGTCAGAATCCTCCAGGACATAACCAATGGGGACAAAGTTATGCTCAACCAGGTTGGAGTATAGGTATAGGTCCTTATCGGGGACCTGACATGCCTTTTAACCCTCAGTTACCTTTCCTTGCCACGTTGGAATTACCGGATATATCTAAACTGACCAATGATCTGATTCTTCATAATCCGTATTGGCCTTTGGTTCCAACGAAGGTACCAGGTGACTGTCCCAAGTTTGAGGGTAAAGCTGGAGAAGACCCCGAAGCCCATGTCATGACCTACCATTTATGGTGTTCTTCGAACTCTTGGGTTGATGACTCGATCCGTCGACGTCTTTTATAGTGCACTCTTACCGGACACTGTTCAAGTCAACATGATCTCTAGGTCAGATGACCCGTGGATCATCCCTTCTCCTGAACAGGTGACCTCTTTTGGAGAATCGATGCCTTTGACCGTAGTTGAAATTAATTATTGTGAGATCGTTGCTGCATCAGATCCTCCTCGTACTGAAAATGCTCCTTTGAGCATGGCTCTAGATGTTTATTGTCAATCCCCTTGGCTCGACAATGCAGATTCGCCTGATCCTTTGAGAGAAGTCTTTTTGTCTGACGAAGCTATCGTGGAGACTATGTCTCTCGAAGATTTGCCGTGGAGAGATGGACATCATCGTTCCTTGTTCATGCCCGGTCTGGGGGAAATGTCTAATTGTCTCGAGCACTTTGCATCTCAGGTTCCCTCTCTGCCTCTTCAGACGCCAATATTGACTCATGAAGTATTGTCGGAAGGAAATTTGAGTAATATTACTGAAACCATGCCTATCGACATCTTCGTTAAATCGGGGGTCGTCGAGAACATTCACGTGGGAGTCACTTTTTCTCCTGAAGAGATTCAAGTATACACTAGCCTTTTCAACGAATTCCGAGATGTTTTCGCATGGTCTTATGAAGAGATGCCTAGGATTGATCCTAGTATCATCGTGCATGAGATTCCCACCTATCCTGGTGCGAAGCTTGTGCGCCAGCGCCTGCGCCCAGTGCATCCTCGAAAAACCGCTGCGATAAAAGTAGAAGTTGAGAAACTTCTTAACACAGGCTTCATATATCCAATCCCCCTCACAGAATGGGTTTCCAATATTGTCCCTGTAGATAAGAAGTAGGGCACGATTCGATTCTGTGTTGACTATAGAGACATTAATCGCGCTTGTCCTAAGGAAAACTATCCCACTCCCTTCATAGATTAGATCATCGATGATTGTGCGGGGAGTGAGATCTATTCCCTTATGGAAGGCTTCTCGGGTTATAATAAAATTAATATTTTACCCTTTAATCAACATAAGACTTCCTTCATCTGTCTGTGGGGCACATTCACCTACAAGAAGCTCCCGTTTGGCTTGAAAAATGCTGGAGCCACCTTCCAGCGCTCAATGTCCTACGCCTTTCATGACATACGTCACATTGTTCAACTGTATCTGGATGACCTGCCGGCACATTGAGCTCGACGCAAAGACCTTCCCGAACATATCCGCCAGATTTTTCTCCACTACAAACATTACAACATTAGGCTTAATCCTCACAAGTGCATCTTCTGCGTTGATTCTGGTCGTCTTTTGGGATTCATTGTCTCTAAAGACAAAATTTTCCTTGACCCCCTCAAGGTCGAGGCTATTGTTAATCTCCCATCCCCATCCTCATTGCATCAACTTCAGAGTCTTCAGGGGAAAGCGAATTTCTTACGCCGCTTTATCCCGAACTATCCAGAAGTGGCCAAAGGGTTTACCTGACTTCTAAAATAGGACGTTCCTTCCATTGGGACGAGATTGCTCAGCAATCCTTTGATAAACTTAAAATGTTGCTCGTCAACGCTCCGTTAATACGTCCTCCCAACTATCATCGCGACTTTACCATCTATTTGGCTACGGCATTCAACACAATTTCCATGGTTCTGGTATAGGATGACGATGACGAAAATGAACACGTGGTTTATTATCTGCCTCAGAATCTCCTCAACACTGAAACGAGTTATGCCGACGTCGAGAAGTTGGTGCTTGCCGCGGTCCAGGCCGTTTAGCGGTTTTGCCATTACATCTTCTTGTGCACGGTAACCGTGATTTCCGACTACAACCCCATGACTTACATCTTGTCTCGATAATTAATGGGGGGAAAGTACTCCAAATGGATTGTGATCCTTCAGGAGTTCAATTTGGAGTTCACTACTGCCAAATCGACGAAGTCACTGGTTTTTTCTGATCTCATCTGCTCCCTCCCCACTGAATCTATTCCATCTCATTCCGAGGATCATATCTTGGATGAAACTCTCTTTCTAATCAACACTCATGATCCATGGTACGGTGACATCATCGTGTACCTTCAGACATCTACCTTCCGGTCCGAGTTGACGAAGGATGCTCGACGTCACGTTCGGCATCAATCACAACCATATTGCATTGTCGGAGATACCTTATATCGTGTCAGAGTCGATTCTGTGCTCCGATGATGTTTAACCTTGGAATAGGCTGAGAAAGTCCTGAATGACTGTCACAGTGGCGCCTGTGGTGGTCACATGTCCGGTTATGCTACCACCCAGAAGATTCTGCGTGCGGGTTACTTCTGGCTATCTATGTTTAAAGACTGTATTGTTGCAGTAAGAAAGTGTCATGAGTGCCAGATCTTCCAACGCAAGATGCGTGCGCCACCCCTCCCTTTACATCCTGTCATTACCGTAGGCCCTTTCGCCAAATGGGGCATTGATTTTATGACATGTAACCCTCACTCGGCTGGGGGGCATGCTTATATCATCGTTGCCGTAGACTACTTCACCTAGTGGGCCGAGGCGATTCGTACATTAGCTGCCGATGGTAAGACAACCGCTCAATTCATTTTCAACCATGTGATCACACGTTTCGGTGTTCCTCAAGCCATTTTCACTGATCATGGCACTCATTTCGGGACTACATGATGGTAGAGTTGACATCAAAGTTGGGTTTGCATCATGACAACTCAACGCCATACTACTCTCAGGAAAATTGCCAGGTTGAGGCCGTGAACAAAGTGCTTGTCACGATGCTTCAACGAACAATTGGTATTCATAAAGCCAACTGGAATCTCCAATTGTTCTCAGCTCTCTGGGCCTACCAAACGTTAGTAAAGAGTGCGACCAGATTCACACCTTTCCAGTTGGTGTATGGTTTGGAAGCAACTCTTCCGGTTGAATGTGAGATCCCTTCGCTGAAGTTGGATGTGGAATTACTACCCGACACTTCCCTGGAGGAAGAACATCTCCTGTATCTAGGGAGACTGGATGAAACCCGCCGCTTGGATTCTTTGGTTATCGAGGCACATAAAAAGCGGGTTAAAGCTCATTTCGATCAAACGGTTTCTCTACGTTCTTTTATAGAAGGGGACCTCATCCTCTTGTATGATCAAGCACATGATAAACTTGGGGCAAGAAAATTCCAGCCCATGTGGCATGGGCCCTATATCGTTAAACGTGTATTAAAAATGGGGCCTATGAGCTAATCGATTATGAAGGTATTCCTTTGGCGCAGCCTAGAAATGGGCTGTACCTGAAGAAGTACTATGCTTGAATTATTCTTGTGTGGTTTGTGTACATAAGCGAGTGATTTCATTTTTGTGCATGTGTGGTGTGGTGTGCTTTGTAAGCATATTTCTGCTGATTGGGTCTTCCTGATTGTGCAAATGTCTATTACTCCTTTTGTCAGTTTCACGGATGGTGCCTCCCGCAGTACCAGGAATTTGTCCTCGGCAGCCTGGGTAATCTACAATCCTACTGGTGAGTTAGTTAATTTACAAGGTATTTGTCTAGGGCCTGCTACAAGTAATGTTGCGGAGTATAGTGTCATTTTGGAATTATTGAGCAAGGCTGTTAACCTCGGTATTCGTGCATTAATTGTATACTTGGACTCACAGCTTGTAGTGTTACAACTCAATGGTCATTATTAAGTTAGGAACCCATCCATTTTAAGACTGTATCTACGTATTCGTTTACTGGAAAGAAATTTTGATTACATCACATATCAACATATACCCAGACGAATGAATGCGTTAACATATGCAGTAGCTAACATGGCATTAGATAGACATTTACGCAACTTGTAAAAAATCATCATATATATATATATATATATATATGTCGAATGTTTGCAGTTTGTGTGCATCACATAAAATCAAAAAATATATATGTCTGTTTTAATAATATCCGGAGACAACATGTCTCTCAAAAATAAGCAAATGAAAAGCCTAGGCGACTAATCAGCATGGTGCTCATGGTAGCATGTTACTGCCCACACCAATCGCCTTAGTAAACGATGAAGGCGACTAGGCACCTCGATGGTTTGCCTCTGATAAGCCATAGGGACATCTGCTAGACGATCATAATCAGGAATCCCACAGGTGATTCCCTCTAAGTTCTGAACCAGCTCATTCCCCTCGCCCCCCTCACCTTGAGGGTCATAGGTGAGAGGGGTCCTCCGCGCGATTGACGACATCCTGACAGGCCTATCTGGGCCAACATCTGCATACATATAGGATCGTTTGTTAGAACATGCATGTATACCAAAAAAATCATAAAATTCATAAAATCAAAAAGAGTCTTACCCAGCTCCTCATCCTAGTCCTCTCCTTCCGGGAGTGGAAGTTCTGGGTCTCTTGTGAAGTCAGTACCGGCATAGGGCCAGTCCTCTACGATGATCAGTTGTCACCGGAGCCATCCAAAGAACTCGGGCCACCATGAAATTTTCTGGCCCCCTTCTGCTCTGGGCATCAGTGCTGCTCATCGAGCCATCCGCGGCTCTCTCAAAGGTGGATTTGCGATGAGCGATACCAAGATTGACTCATACCCAAACTGCTTCAGTTTGGTATTTTTACATTTTGTCAATTGCCGTTTGATATTCATGGTTACAGTTGTAGCCCAGTCAAATAATGTCGGGTTCATACATTCTAATGCTAAAAGGAACTGTGTTTTGGTAGCCTCATGCGGCGCGTACAACCCCGCGACCTGTGTAATGGTATGGAGCACCACTGTGAGTGCTAGATTGGGAACAGTGTGAATGTCCAATTTACCACTACTTGATCCTGTTTGTGCCCCTAGGCACACTCTTTCCATAACCATTGATATCTTTTCGCCAGAAGGCCTAGTTCCTATCATGATCGGAATTGGACCTCTACGGGACAATCCAGTGATGAAGTAAACATCGGACACTTCGAGTTCCAGCACTTGATCTCGAAGCCTAAAATTATCCTCATTCTCATCCCAGATACTGATTAAGTATTGCAACAATTCAGGTTGTGCCCTGAGACATGGTGTCAAGAAGAATTTATTTAAACCGCAATCCCGGAGAGCATTCATGCATTGCTCATTCCCCATTTCCATTTCGTCCTCTTCACTGTGCTCCCTTTCTTTCCATTCAATCACCATTATGGCTTTGTACCTGCACCAAAATGATCATAAGCACATCATAAGATCCCTTGGGCATTCAAAAATCCAATTGATTGGCTCATTTTTTGTAAAATTTGAGCGGAAAATGAGGTTGCGCGATTGGCGCGACTGTTTTGCTTACAATCGCGCCAGCTGGCGCGACCCCTTTGCAAAAAGAACTCGATTAGCGTGGGTCCGTGCCTCATACCCACGCCAATTGTGCGAGCCCTAAATTTTCAAACCCTCCCCTCAGGGATCCCAAATCACGATGGAATGCTATGAAATATGGATTAAAACATAGCTAATGAAAGCACCTCTTACCTGGAAAAGACGGGATCTGAAATGATGCACTGGATCGTCCACAATCGTCTCCGCAAGTTTGCAAGGAAAAACTCACTATTGCTCTACACAAGAGGTAAAAAGTAAAAAGTAAATATATTTTTACTATTTTGGTCATATTTATAACTTTTCAAAATCAAATTAGGTTTTGGAGCTTATTTTTCCAATATTTTATCATATTTTGTTGAAAAATGGGTTTTATGCTTGCTTTTTGTGCAGCGATAGGTTTTCACGCGATTAGGTTGACGATACGAGTTGTATTTTAGACTTTTTAGGACTCGGTAAAAACATGAAAAAGTCACTACTGGAGTCATCTTTTAGCTCTTTTTTGAGTCTCTAAAAATGAAAAGATTGCCGAATCGCTTATCGTTTTGATCTCGTTAAATTGGCTGTGAAACGACATCTACACAGTATACGTTTACCCCTTTTTCGGGCTGGGATAGATTATTTACGAAAAAGGAATACCCTAGCCTATCACGACTAGGAGGTTTTCTCAGACACAGTTTTCTACCTTTCGGATCTGAGGAACTATCTACGAAAAGGGACTGTTGGAGTTTACTTTTCCGCTGTCTTCTCAAAGTCTCTAAACATGAAAAGACGTCAAGTTCTTCCTTTGTCATACTGGTTAAAACCTGATGACATTGGACTCTGTCGTAATGACGATACTCGAGTTCCTCCTTCCTATGGTTTGTTAAATGTACCGGGTTGGATTTGTCCGAAGGACAAACTTATATTGCAAGCATATGCTATCCCCTTCAAGATTATTTTCAAAAATAATTGGGGTACTCGCCAGAAATGGTGGGGGAAAAATGGAACCAGTATCACCATCGTGTCGACAGTATGTCGCTCTTGAACATGGCCCTTGTCTGCATTCATGTCAGGTTGGGGACATCTCATCTCGTTTTCTGCTTGCCTCCATGGGTTTGGGTAATCCTTTTTGACCGCTCATATGCTCTTTGCCACGTCATCATGACCTCAAATCCTTTGATGTCAAATACTACCAAATCCAGTGTTGTGCCACCAATATGTTAAAGAGAAGTTGGCAACCTCCCTCTGATTCTCCACTGATCTTGATTCACAAACATCATGTTCCTCTGTCTCGTGTCGATGATGTGGGAAACACTATGGCCCACCTTCGATGAAGGTCACTTCCTGTCGACTTCAGCTCATTATTCAAGAAGCTGATCTAGAGACTTCCTTCAGGTACCTTGGAACCTACATGCCTCAATGGCAGGTTCTTCGCATTCGACGCAAGGTTTTCATTATTGGCCTTCGATCAGATAATTCTGTGAGTGTTCAACGCCGGCTCACTGTCCACATTCTGTGGATTGTACCTATAGTACCTTGAGGGCCATCCTCATTATTGGTGGTACCTCTCGCGTCTGTTAACGACTTTCATTAATGGCTGGTAATCAGATGATGTTCTTGCATGTTCGACTTCAGCTCACTTATTCACATGCTGGAACTTGTACTCTGTTCGGTCGAGATGGAGCGCAAGACCCTGGATTTTGTTTAATGAAATCTAGGCTACAGATTCTTTTTGGATTATCATAATTGGTTACATGACTGATTTTATTGGATGGCTGCGACCATACCTGAGTCTACTTGTTGATCCTTCTTACTGGATGGCTGTGTCCATACCATGGATCCCAGTTATTGTACACTCTATTATGGATGGCTGTGCCCATACCACATATCATGTATCGAAGATATCAGTTGTACTTGTATGCAGGTCTTCCAATGGCAGTGTTTTCAGTTCGGCACGTTCTCATAAAGAATTTCACCCCTCCCTCTCTCTTGGGCCTCATGCTTTAGGGGGAATCTATTACACAAATTTTTTTCACCATCCCTGCAATCCCCCGTGCCGCACATTGGAGGGATTTTCCCGTGACCTGTGAGTAGTGACATGACCTAAAACAACTTTCATGGCATCCCCTTTCATAAGGACAATCATTCCCCCGAAGAAAGTTTGCTCTAAAAAACCCTAAAAACATATCTTTTAGCCTTCGCGCGACTAGCCAGTTCAGCCCTCGCGTCAATGGGGGAAATCCACCATAGAGGGTGCACCAACTGGAACTCTGTCCCTGTGTCTCACTCAAGCTAAGCTTAATAAGGGATGTTTTTTAAAAATAAATGGCGAAAGTTTGATTCCAAAAAAATCCTGAACGAGTCACTAAAAGGAGTTGGGTGGTTTGGCTCAGGATCTCCATGTATGGGAAGTAGTTTTCCACCTATCATGGAAGCTTGCTTAGAGATAGGGCCATCCCATGATTATAGGGATCCCAGCTCCCCTTCCTCCATCTATAAAAGCTTGCCTTCTCCCTTAGCAAGCTAAATGAACTTGTAGGAAGGAAACTGTAGCCAGACAACTGTTGAGAGCCAAGCCGAAGAGAGAGAGCTTTGTCATGTTTCCAACAAGATTTGTTGAGATGTGCTCCGCTATCAGCCCCGCCAAAGGAAGATCAAGCGTCAGAGATTTGGGTTGTATCTTTCCTTTGTTATTTTAATGATAAGCGACTTTGATTATGGTTCCATTCATGTGTCTATTTCTTTTATGCAATGAATTACATCCTCTCTGACTAATGTATGGTTACATGTTTTAGATTTTACATTGTATGTTGTTGTGTCCTTGCATGTGTGCAGGTATTTGAACGTGTCGAGTGGAAGGATCGTGATCTACCAAGCGAGGGACGAGAAGCATCACCTTTTCTTCAACGACCACTGCGTAGGATTTTAGGTAGGCAATTCGTTATGATTTTTTTCGTTTTGTAACTAGGAACCTACGTCACTGTGTGACCTGATTGTTGCTAGACCCGATCTGGGCTAGTAGGGATCGCCTCTGTCCGCAGAGGGGATTTACCTCTCCAACAAAGAATGGTATGTTGAATAATAGTAGGATCATATTTCTTCAAATCAGCATAACTCCATGCAAAAACATCAATGAACTTTTTCATCATCTCAATATATTTCTCTTTCATCTCTACAGAAAGAAACTTTGAAAGCTTTATGATTTTATTCATTGCTACTGTACCAAGATTACAACTCTCTACCTCTTCATCATCAACTTGCATCCTAGGAGCTTTGAACACATCATTTAAAAAAAAAAAAATTCAAGTGGAATGAGACCCTTGCATATACAATTATTCTTCAGTTGCAAAACTTCAGAATTACCCTTAGTTTTAGCAATCATGTTTTGATGATCTACTTGTTTGCTTTCAACTCCTCTTTCAATTCTATGAATTTTTTGACTTGTTGTTCATCTTCAAACACTTTCCAATGGATGATGTTGTCTGGGATAGCAGGCCTATGACAAACTTCAACCTCATAATTTTCAGTGGAATGTGCAGGGATAATAAACAGACTTGCAGAAACAGCTAGGGAATTAGCTACTAGTTTTGATCCCTAGTTTTCACAATAAATGAATATTCTTGAAATTTTTCTAACATCTCCATGATCAAATTTCTGTATGCTCTTATTATCACATCCTTGGTTTGATATATTCCTTCAAATTGTTTAATAACCAATTCAAAATCTCCACAAACTGAATTTTTTTGGGCACCTAATCTTTTC
This sequence comes from Pinus albicaulis, assembly GCA_034641835.2. Lineage (NCBI taxonomy): Eukaryota > Viridiplantae > Streptophyta > Pinopsida > Pinales > Pinaceae > Pinus > Pinus albicaulis. The sequence continues at coordinate 614,731,490 of CM076570.1, read as the reverse complement.
AAAATTTCTAAACCCAAAAACAAAGATTCATACTCAGCCATATTATTTGTTCAATCAAAGTTCAGTTTGAAAGAATGTAACTTAATTTCATCATCAGGGATTGTGATCCAAATGCCTACTCCAACCCCCTCTCTTCCAGTTGATCCATCAAAGTGCAACAACCACCAACCCTCTGCCTTTTCTTCAATAATTTCCTGATTTTCAGCTTGCTGATTTTCAACCTCTTGAATTTCTGATTTCCTTTCATCTTTTTCTTCATCAGTTAGCTCATTGAAGATAATTTCCGATCCTAATTCAATTTCAATGGCATAAATTGGGAAATTATGAGATTTATCCTTACTGCTTACCATATAAGCCATCCTTGTCTCTCTATATAGTCTTCTTTGCTCACCAAAAACAGGAATGGTGGCATATGTTAGGTCCATCTGCATGGTGCCTTTGATTTTTGCTGCCCAAGACCTAGATAGAAGCATGGAAAACTTGGGTGGAATGTCTACTACCAAAATTTCCATTACCACTGTCTTGGAAGGGCCTTGTGTAAGACCAACAACAACATCTTTTATCAATCCAATGCATTGAACTCTTTTTGAATCAAAAGAAAACAAATATTTTTATGGCCTATTAATTTCCAATCCCATCCTTTCCATAATCACTTTGGCATGAGGTTATGAGAAGCCCCTGAATCCAACACGGCATTGTGTAAGGTCATGTCATGGATACTAAGGCTGGCATATAAAGGAGGTACTTCTTCATTCTGTTCATCTTCCAATCTTGGTCCCAAGTAAATGGTTGGATGGTCTTCTTGTACATTAAGGACATCTGCAGCTCCTGGTTGAGAATTCAACATTTTTAAAATTTTACTTCTGTACTCATTCACCTTAAGAATTTATCCAAAAGGGACCGGGATCTTGATTTTGGAAATCTCATTCTCCAAAATGAAAGCATAAGTAATATTTTCAATTTCTTTGACAAGAGGAGGAGGTGGTCGATCTTTTCTAGCCTCAGCTACTTTAGGGGCATCTTTCTTGGCCTGTGTTTTATTTGCAGTAATAGGGACATTTCTGTTTTTGAGGTTGTATTGATTCCGTATCTCAAAGATTGCATGTTGATAACCCTTAAGGTAGTCAGATGGTTCCTCACCCTTGTTAACATCATGATCAGACTCATCATGCTCTTATTTAATAAAAAGCATTCCAAACATCTTTTCATCTAGGCAGTGAATGGATTCTTTTGGGATCTCAGGCTGATCTTCTTCATCAACTAAATTTTTCTAAAAAGGAGGCCTTACTTAAGGGTCAGGATGATTTCTGTTTTCCCTTGGTCTCTGCTGATTTTGAGGCCTTCTAAATTGTGGCTCATGTTGTGCAAGAGGTGCAGAAGCATTTCCAAGGGAAAGCCTATCCATAATTTTTTCCATTGTCTTCTTCATGGAGTCAAATTTATCATCTGAGGTGGAAGGCTTATCTTCTTCCTTCAATTTTGTTTTTCCCATCTTGGATTTCCTGGCTGCTATCAAATTCACTTCCACTTTCACAACATCATTTTGAATTTATTCTAGTGAAGGGGATTCTCTTTCTCTAAGAAGGATAGATAAGTCATAGTCAAATGCCTCATCATAACACAATTGAGCTACTCCTGGTGGAGGCTTAAGATGAGCAGGGATGGAATAATAGAATTTATCAAATATCTTGGAGAGATTTTTGACAGTTTCATCTACAACTCTATTTTGACTATTGTATTTAGTGAGGGGCTGCACAGGGTTTGTTCTATTTCCTCACTTTCTCAGGAAAATATCCTCAAACTCATTCCAATTATGCAAGCTTCCTGGAGCAAGGGCTTTAAACCACTTTATGACCTCACCAATGAAACTCTGAGAAAATAGTCTCATTTTGGCATCTTCATGGTCAACCTCCTCTCTGTCTATAAAGTCATTGAATTGATCTACATGTTCTTCAACTATAATTTCTTCATCACTTCCCCAAGTTTTAATTCTAGTAGAATACTTACCAGGGAGGGCATTAAGGATAGCTGGGAGAACAAGTGGAGCATACCTAGCAGGTGCATCAGCAGGTGGAGGTGGAACATTTCCAGCCATGATGACAGGGACTGTGGTATTTTTAGGGACAAAAATAGTAGAAGAAGAACTGTTAGGAGGTGGTGTTGTTGGTCTTTGTAGTCCAGTTACAAATGAGCTCCAGTCAGGTAAAGGAAAACCAAATTTTCTTCTTAGCAAGATTTTAAATGGGACTAATTCCTTCAACTTATCCAAAGATTCCCTCTCTAACAATAACTCTGATGTGACTGCCCCCTAGAATTCTTCTCTATCTTTTTGTGTCACTAAGGTTGAGGTATCAATACCTCTTCTTTACTGGTCTAAAACAATCTCAGTCAATTCATTTTCATTTTCAGACCTAAACAAGACTTCCTGAATTTTATCATCAAACTTTTTATCTTCAAGACTTCTTAAAACTTCGGAGGAAAAAGATATTGAATGTGATGGAGTACCTGATTTTGAAGAGCTGCCTTGAATGCCTCTTGAAATTGTGTTTGGATTATCCAATATAGCAGGTGGGCTTTGATCTGGATTTCTCCTTGTGTATCTCCTTCTAGAAGCCGCCTTTAAGCATGAAATTTTGAAATGGAGTCACCATGGTAGTTGCGGTCTCGAACAGATTCTAAGCTCTTGCTACCTCCAAGAGTTCGGCTTCACTTTTTGTAGAAAAACTTCGGGAAATATATCTTCAGGCTCTCGGAAGACACACAAAAATGTTATCACCAAATTGATCTTGATTGGATGCTCATCAATAATCCAAATGTAACTCTTTCAAACCACTTATAACTGAATATTGGCCTCTTTAGTTTGAGAGGGCTCTCTCTAAGGGGGTTAATGATTTTGAATAATGATAGTACTAGATGTCTAACTCTATGGAATTGTAACTTGTTTTGTATGATTGCAGGTTGAAAAATGCAGGCTTGCTACCATTGGGCTTATGGAACCAAAATTCAATAGTCTTAGTGACAATGGTTCTTCACATGGAAGTTGAGGCAGACAGAGGTTTTCAACAGAGATAATTCACACATACAACATAGGAAAACACAATCATTTCACCATTAAAGGAAGTCAGAGCATAATATTATGAATTCTGAGTAATTAGGGATGAAATATACTGCAAGTGATTAAACATAAGATACATATCAATAAGACATAAAAAAACTCATGATAATCTCAGGTCTGGAAGTAGAATGTCACTTTGTATTACTAATAATGGTAAAAAACATACAAGCAACAATTTTGTGCAAATATTCTCCAACCCTTTGCTTCTTTGATGTTTTGTCTATAAATAGACATTCTTTACAATATGGATGATCTGCTTGGTGGCAAGATCCTTGAATTTTAATATGACACCTTTCATAACTAAAATCAATAACTTAAAACAGAAAATTGAGTGCTACCTTTAAAGAAACAAACTCCTAATAGGACTCTATCTCCTATTTATTACATTCCTTTATCCTATCTGTGAAACAATTACATGATGGTTACATAATGAATGTCACATGCTTGAAGGACACATGACCAAGTTCACCACCACTTTACACATTTAAAGCACCCCTAGAACTATGGAGCATAACCCTACTTTTTAGGAATGGATGACCTTCATCTTCAACGTTGTTTTGACTCGTGACCTGTCTTCATGGAACTCCCTTTGAGTCATAAATATTTGCTAGTAAGGTCCTCTGACATGCCGGAAGTATCTAGCTAGAAAAAATACTTTTAAGATGCTCAAAATCCTTCAACAATTGCTCGCTACGAAAACAGGGCAGTTTCGTAGCGAGTTTTGGTAAGCATCAGAAAAAAGGATTTTCCATCAATTTTCTTCACTTCTTTATTGTTCCAACATCTTCATCATGTCCTGAAATCTTGCAACCATGGATATCCCTCCTTAAAACATGTCAAAACTGAGTTTAAATGCAAAGAAAACACCTATATGTTTTTTCGTAGCATATTTTTGTCTTCAAGCTTGAGGTACGCTACGAAAAGATGCAAAAAACCAGAAATTGCTCCTTTCAAGATTATCTTCAAAAACTGTGCTCCAGCTGCAAAATTTGGGTTCTCTGCATGTTATGAACCTCCTAAAACATATTCAATCTTACCTTTTCACTCTCGTGGTGTTGCCTCCTCATTTACAATCAGTTGACTAATGGGCTCCTCTACCACTGTCATTTTCAATCCTTTCTTTTCCAACTCTACATGAATTAGATCCAATTTCTCTTCTAGATCTTTCACTTTGTCCTTTAATGCCTTGTTCTTGGATTGCAATTGCAGGTTTATATTTGTGATATGTTTGACCCCTCCTCTTAGTGGCTAAGTCCACTTTATCAACTTTTCTATATTGTCCAAGGTCTTTGAAACAATGATGACTTGATCTTCCCAAATTTTCCTCATTTGCACAAACTGAACTTTCTCAACTCTGTGTTTCTTTTCCTCTTGATTTAGAACTGATGTCTCCTCACCTTCCACTTTCAACTGCTCTTTAAGGGTTTCAATTTATGATTTTTCACTAATTTTCTTTTTACCCTTTCTTTGTTTGATAACCATATCTTCTTTTGCAGGTGAAGACAGATCTATAATGCTTAGCGGCTAAGCAGTTTCACCGACCTTCTCAATCTCTTTGTTGATTTCCATGACCTTTCTTGCATGTCTGGTCATTGGCTTTATAGGTGGAAACGTGAAATCAGCATCATCAGTTGCAAACTCTAATTTTTTAGCCGTCTTACCATTCTTTAGCTTTCTTCCTCCATCTTCAATGTTTTCAGCTTGAACAATGGGAGTTTCTTCAATGTCAATTACATGCAAGATGTCCTCTAAGTTTCCTTTAGCCACCGTTTGGCTGCTGGTAACTCTCTTGCTTCTTTGTTTGCTGACTGTTTGATTCTATTTTGCAGGTGTGTTTTTAGGTGTGTCAATATTATGCAAAGGCTCTGCCTCTATGCTCACTGGTTCTAGAGGAGATGATCTATTCCCTTCTTCAACTTCCTCTGCCACAGTTGGTGATGAAAGGTTTCTAGGTTTGAAGGCTCTCTTAGGAGTGACAACATCAATTTAATAACCACTCATGAACATAAATGAAGTCCAATATTTGTCTAGTCTCTTCAATTCCTCTAACACCAATAACTTAATTAAACCATGATTAAAAAGAGAAGTTTCATTGCCTTCTTTCTTGATTTGAAACTTGTCTGACATTTTCCCTAGACTTTTGTATAAATAAAACGGCAAGTCAAGTGACCAATTACCCATGAAATGCAGTATAATTTTGATGTGGCAGGAGTAAACCATGTGAAACTGTCCTTCACAGGTAAAATACTTCTGGATGATCATCAAAAACTTTGAATAATTGTCCTTCATGAAACCCCTAGGGATAGCATTTTTTAGGTCAATTTCACTGTGTTTTGGTTTTACGAACTCTTTGTGGTCCTGCATTGTGATTTTGATACTTTTAAACCATTGTTCCCCTCCTCTAGGGATTCATGTTGCTGATGAAATGATGTTTGGTGTCACTGTAAGGTTCAACATTCCCACTTTTGAAGCTGTTCCTGTGAAACTGTTAGCAAAATCCTTGGAAACATGTAGATGACAACCCTTCAACCTTTGACAGAATTGAAAGCAACCTGTTCTTCTGAAAATCTCCATGGAAGTTGGGTCTTCATTAAGAAAATTCATGTCCATGGTCTCATACCTGCGGCAATGACCATATTTGTTTGTTTTCTTCCTTGCAACCATGGGTGGCTTTATATCTTCTCATCCTCGATTGCTTGATGACACCTGCAAATTTTGAATTTGCCTGCAACCTGCTTGGCTCGATGAAGTAGCTCTCTAGAAATCCAATTACATGCAAAGATAAAGCAGAGTATGACAAAAAGACTAATTGGGTAAGGTTTTATGGTTTAAATGACATCTCATGCATTAATCATGACACATGCATGTTAAAAAGGGTAATGATGACCTCAGACATGGCTTTGTACGTTGGAATTAACCATAACAAACACGAATGACCTCCACCCTAACTCCTCCAATCATGAGCTGAAATTTCATATCGTATTTGACAAGACAGGTAAGAAAATAGGTTTTCATAGCGTAGCTAGTTTATCCTCTGAAAATTTGCTATGAAACTATTAGGCAGTTTCATTGCGAAAATTGTTGTTTTGCTGTATAAAACGCTACGAAAAGTTGAAAAACTGACTTAAGCGCCCTTTTTGAATTTAAATGCATTGGGAATGCAAACTGACACCATATGAGTATTGATGGGACATGACATGACATAAATGGAGGTGACCTTGAACCTTAGGATAGGTTAAACATGTAAAAAATGAAATTTTACTATAGCAACTTGAAAGGCTTAAGGAGACCTTATCCTTTTGATGAGTGAACTGTATGACCATGTGAAATAATGTTTTACAATTTTATGAGTGGTAACAAATGGCTGGTGGTTGGAATATCTGTTTGAGTAGTTTTAGAGGTACTCTCAATAGTCTTTTTAGCAGGAATGTCAACTGCCTTTTTACTAGAACTATCAACAGTTTTCTTCACAACATTTTATGGAGTTTTCTTTGAAGTGGTGTCAAAAATTTTCTTGACTGGGTTTTCATTATTCTTTTTATTTGGAGCATCAGATGTTTTCTTACTCCTAAGATTATACTGTCTATGGACTTCCATGATAACATTCTCAAATCCCTGCCTATAGTCATCTGATTCTTAAGAATCAAGTTCAGTTTGGGATAATTGAAACAACTCTTGTTCTTCCTGAGGCTACCCATTAAATTGATTTGGTTGTTTTCTACTTCTTCTACTACTTCTCCATCATCATCAGGGTAATTCTCCTGAAATGGAGGCCTAATTTGCTGATCAGGGCCCCTCTGTTCTATTTGTTTGATTTGGGGAGGATTTCTCCTAGGATTTTGATTTTGATTTTGAGGTGCAGGTTGATTTTCTCTAGGAGCAGCCCTCTCATTCAAATTAATCATCACCATTATTATTTATATTGTTCTAACTAAGGAATCAATTTTAGCATGAGAAGAAGAAGTAGAGGGTTCCTCTTTTATGGTTACTCTCCTTTCATTCTTATGTTTATCTCTCTTTGTTAATATATTTGCTTGTACACTCACTACATCCCTTTGCATTTCTTTTGGTGTTGATGATTTTCTTTCTCTAAGCTGGTAAGACATGTGTGCCTCAAATCCATATGAGAATTTCATTAAGGCTAAACCTTGTGGTGGTTAAATCTTAGCAGGAATTGCATTGTATACACTATTAAATCTAGTGAAATAGTCCTAAACGCTTACCCCTGGGTCCCTCCTAATGCTTTCATATTCAGATAAAATCTGAAGAGGGTTATTTTTAATTTCCCACCTATTAAGGAATATTTGATTAAATCCAGGTAGATCATTAATGCTAGAAACATGTAATTATTTAAACCATTTCCTCACCTCTCCTGTGAGACTTTGTGCAAATAACCTAAGTTCTACACTCTCCTCATCTACCTCCCGAAGGTCAAAACTATCATTCATCATGTCTACATGTTGTTGGGAAGTCATAGGTCCAGTTCCATCAAATTGAGGAATTCTAGTTTGATAATCCTGTGGCATGTTCGCCAAAGGAGCTTGAAGGAAAAGGGGGGCATATCTAGCTGCCATTATAGGGATACAAGGACGAACAATATGAGGTGGTTGTTGGATGAAAGGTGGGGGCTGAATCAAAGGTAAAGGCTGAGTTGAAACTTGGGGTTTTGGTGGAGATGAAGGTTGGATTGTGGTTGAGGATTGGGGAGAAGAAGGAGTTTGAGTTGCTTGGTGAGAAAGTACTAGAGTAGTTTTAGAAACTACAAAAGGGGTAGGAATTGCTGATCTAGGATGCACAAATTGCGATGAGGTGGATGATTTTGCATTAGAAGTCAGAGTAGAGAGTTCTACAGATTGCTGAACATAAGCCTCACGACCATAAATTTCTAGACCTGAGACTAAACCCTAGAATTTATCAAAGTCTTGGATAATTTGAAGGTTTATATCAGTGGGAGCAGAGTGGGCTTCAGATGAATTTCTTATTAATGTAGCTTGGTCTACTACTATTTGATCTGCCCAATTGGCTAACTTAGTTATAAACATGCTTTGTTCAAAAGGTAAGTCAAACTCAATGTCTTGCAGAGTCACAAAGTCTTTTGGGAGTGAATCTGCTCTATGAGGAGGACTGCTACTTCCTTGGTTCTATGTTATGCTCTATCTTTTCAATATCTTCTCAGGGTCATCTACAATTACTGTAGGCTTTGGGTCAGGATGAGATCCAGTGTAGGCTCTTTTAGGAGCCAAAGTTATGATTTGAATGCACAGTCACACTTATCATTTACACTAATGAAAAGAAAGTCAATCTTCTTGAAGTATTCCTATCATACAATACTTTAACCAGGGTTATGAATTCGAAAGAAAATTACAATTTTTTCAATTCTCTCCCCTCTATGGTCGCCACTAATTTATTGTTCCGTAATTTAAAATATTGGCATAATAAACACATAGGACAACATCAAAACCACTTTGGAAACTGGGATCTAGCCCTGGCAGCTTCTGAGAGGGATATATCTGTATGATTTAACTTTGTTTTGAATAGATCTTAGGCTAGTTATGACAAGAATTGATTGTTTGTTTTATTTTGATTGAATTGGTTGATAAAATCCTTATATTCCCATTGGGCATTGGAGTCAAAACATAAAATTGGAGGATGCATCAATTTTTAAAAGCATTATAACAAGGCAAGATAGGTTTCATTCACTGGATTCTTTTAGATTTTTAAATGAATAATGGATATGGCATAAAAGTGAATTTTAGTTGAGATTGAAAAGCAATTAATTATTTTTCAATCTGAATTCACTGGAAAACATTTAAAATTTTAAAAGCAACCAGAATAAGGTGTTTTAAATAACATGTCCTATTCATCACACTTTATGTTTTACAATTAATAATTTATGATACACAGAGAAAAGGAAAAACAATCGAAAACACAAAAACAATATAAACACTTCACTAGTAAATACACCACATGAATCCTGAAAGAAGTCTTTGTATTACTGATGCTCCAAAAAAAATTGGAATTTACAATTACGCAATAAGAAAAATATGTTCAGAAATCAACCTAAAATACTTTGAACAATGAAGTATTTATGCTAAAATATTACGAATATGATTACAATCAATGTTGTCTCAACAGACAGTGTATTATTAGCCTAAATCGAGCAATAAACTCTAACTGTGACAAAAATAGGCTCAATGGAGGTGATTTGGCACGCTGGCACTGTTTTTGAGGAAGCAATTGCTACATAGATCGATCTGTGGGCTGCCCTGGCTGATGTGCTAGCTGCAATTGGCTGTTCTTTTTTACTCTTTATTATTGAAGCTCACTTAAATTATCCCATCGATATTCATCTGGGATAGTTAACTTAATGACCTTTTGGTAGATTTCATCCACTTCAGTATATTTAGAAAAAGTAGGTTTTACCACAAAGATGTGGTTTACCTCATGTTGGATGAAAAGGTCATGACTTAATGCCTCCAATAATGCTTTCCTTGTCATGGTGCCTTTGATATTCGAAATTTAGCCCTGTCTATGGAAATCTCATTTAAATTCATTACATAATCCTGTATGTTCATCAACTTATAATTTATTACAAATAGAGAAGGAAGACCTTTCTGTGTTAAAGGTTCAATCCTACTGAAAAATCTATTTACAACTATCTCCAAGATGTGGCATTTCTCTTCCAACTGTACAATCAGGTTCTTCTTAGTAAGAACCTTCTTCACTTCTAAGATTGTCTTTATCCTTTCATCTAATCCTAAGTCATCCAGATCATATCTATTATTGGAGTTTAAGCACTTGATGATGTTGTTGGCAATAATAGGCATGTCTCCAAACTCCTCCTTGATGGTTTTAATGGCATCATTGGCTTTCTCTACCAACTCCTTTTGCTCAAATATAATCTGGATGCAGGGCCAGATTTCATTAATGGATTCAATCACATATGTATAGATTATCTCTTTGACTTGGCCTAATTTATTTCCAATGGATGACTCTCTCTATGATTTCTGCAACCTTTCTATCAGCTTCTGTGCTCTCTGTGGTTCAGCTGCATGGGAACTTTCACTTCTGGACTTCTGATCTTGCATTAGTTTAACTTGGTCTTGAAGTTTCTTTATTTTTCTATCTGAATTGGGCATTCTGCTCCATGATGAGCTTCACCATGTCTGAATTCTGAGATTCCGTTTCTTCAATTTCCTTAGTCAAAGGGTCTTCTGTATCTGACAATTTCAGTTGCTTCCTTAATGCTACTATGTCAAATTTTTTCTTCTTTATTACCTATTCTACAACTTTGATGTTGGAAGGATCATATCCAACTCTAACCACTAAGTCTTCCAAGGAATTAATTCTTGAATATTTGGCCATAGAGGATATTTTCTCTATCTTGAGCTGTAAGTGGATGTTTGCTAAGGAAACTTGCAGTTTAGACAAACTCATGGGAGTATTAGTCAGTGTAGATGAAATCATTTCACTTGTTTTCTTGTGCATCTCAATTTGATCAATGGGATGGATGTATTTGATGTCAAATTCAAATGTAGTCTTCTTGTAGTTTCCTGCTATCTGGGGTTGTGAAATTTGTGCTTGGAGAAAGGCCATTTTCATTTTGCCTTTCTCATAGTTGAATCCTGACAACAGTATACTCTAATAACTGGAAGTCTGCTTCCAGAATTGATTATAAGTGTTGGTCTTCAAAGCTTCATTCTTGACCTTAATTTCCCTTAATGTGTCAAATACGGTTTTCTCTTTCTCTCTTGTGAAAATTGTACTTGTTTGAATGGCTCGTTACCGATCCTGTGAAGCTGTTGAAGTGGTAGGAGAGAGTGTCATTTGACCACCAACTTATGAAGAATTAGGTGTCTCTTTGGTGATTATGATGACTTCCTGCTCTGAATTTTTGCTTGGGTTAACTTTGGGTTTGAGCTTGGTCCTTTTCTTGTACATAATTTTGAATTCTTTCCTGGAAGTTTTAGTCACTCAAGGTGAGCCTTCTTCCCTCATTCTTTTTCCTTCTTTCTCCTGTGGGACAAGTGTCTGTGATGTTGAAGTGGAGACTAACTTCACCTCAGCCTCTTGAAGATTGTTTTTAATCCAGTCTATTTGGTTCATATACCTCTCAATTTTTGGTCTCTGTGTATGGATGTAAGGTGTAGATTTGTCTTCTAACCTTAGCTTGGAGATGTTTCCTAATGGATCATAGGACCATGTGAAACTGATGCTGAATTTCATTTGCTTTAACTATCTATCTATTTCCTCCCTTGTTGTCTTGCTGTTGCAAATAAAAGGTCCTATTTGTGTTTTAATTTTGAATTGTGATTTCTTCTTTGCAGACACAAAGTGGACTTCATCAGCATTGAGCATTTTCCTGATGTATTCTGAAGCAAAAATCCTCATTGGGAGGAATTTTGGGAGTTTATAGGGGGAAAGATCACAATCATAGATCCTGAATTTTGTGTAATTCTGGTATAAATACCAGTCACCTGTCTTTGTTTGGTCTGATAGTTGTAAAATATTCCTGATGTCTTCACTGATTCTTGGCTCAGAGGTGATGCTTAGAATATTCATTGTTATATGTACAAATAGTTCATTGAAATATTTATACGAATACTCTTTTTGTTCCTTCATAACCATAGTAGTCCAGAAGATGACAAACTGCTAATTTCCATCATCATCTAATTTCTGCATTGCAAATTTGAATCTGTCTCCCTGAAAATAAAAATAAAAACATATATACTAATATAAAGGCATATTTAAACAACTCTTCTGTTTGAAATCTGACAAATTGGTCATGGATTGCATTTGCTAGGAATTGGCTAAATTGAACAGGATGGAAGGCTTAGAATCTGCAGAGAAAATAGAAAGGAATCCTATAATTGGCTCATCTACCCATTGGTCAGAATAATATCCAAGGAGGTAAGAAATAACAATGATAATCTACTTGGCTCTGTCAGGGAAAATTGAGGAAGAACAGGGAGGATTATTCTTGGGTAATTGGGTATCTTCAACTAGAAAAATCTCAAGGATTTTTAGCCCTTTTTTCAAAATCCAACTTCTGATACAGTTCATTGAGTGCTTCCTATGAGAAAGGGGTTGAATTTTATGTAACATGGGCCTGTATCATTTGGTCTATCGATTGGGCCATTATGGTAAACAAAATTTCTCATGTGGGAGAAATTATGGCTCTCTGGCTGGGTATATAACAAGCCTGACACTTGCGGATGAATTCAACGGCACTTTGGGTATGGGGAAAGATGTAATGGGGTAAATTTGACTCCCACAGTCCAATATCATTAGAATTATCAATGTACTTGTCTTCTAGCCAACATTACATCTCAAACAACTCGAATTCACATAGGGTTTTGTGGATTCTATAATCTCTTTCAACTAATGGTATGTGATCAATATCAACAGGAGGATGGAGCAATGGATTTACAGGCTCCTCCTAGCCTTTCTTCTTAGAAGGCATGGTGCAACTGGTTTTATGGTAAATAAAAGCTTCTAAGAGAAAAATGGTTGCTGGGACTATGTAAAACTTTAGGACTGGGGAAGAAGGTGCGACCGTTGTAGGGAAAGCTTTGATAATGATAAGATTAGCTCCACAGCTCTATGAACCTGAAATAATAATACACAATGTAGAGAGAAAGACATGGTAAACGTTTAGAAGTTGATTATGCATGGTTTTATATACAAATTGATCAATTTTTCATTGATTTTGGCGTGGATCCATTGGATTAACTGTCATTATGAATTAAATACAGCAACAATTTCTTTTCCGTAGGAAGGGAGTTAATTATCAACGAAAATGGTCGAGATGGCATGATATGATAGGCACTCAATGGGTAGAATGATGGTTTTGGTATTGACAGAGAAACAACTTTTCGAAGTGGGTATGAAGTGGTAAGATGTTTGAGGGGGTGGTTTTGGGTGCAAAATGTTGAGCAGGTGCCATGTTAGTGTGGGCCCGAAAATAATTTTTTTTTTTTCCCCGGACCCCCACCCCCCGGCGGTAAAGATCGAATGGAGAGGGGGGGCCGAAAAGGGATGAGGGCCGTCAGATCAGGGTGTGGAAGATATGATGGGTGGATAGATGGTGGCACGTTAAAGCAATGTGATGAGACATTTTGTCGGGTAGTGGGGGGGGGTAAATGAATGCAACTTTGGATAAATGATGATATTCCAAACTTTTGTTTTTCATGCACCCGACCATTTTAGACTTAGGATAAAAAATTATACCCTTTTTCCTATTTATATGCATGAAATAAATTTGAAGATTCAAACTTAGGATAAGGATTTGAATGCTTTTCAAAGCTATAATACAACTTCTACCTACCCTTTCAATTTCATTTCTTTTTCTAAGCTAACATTTTTTCATATTTTTCCCTTAGGGTGCATTTAAGCTAGCAAACTAATCTAGGTGGATATCGGTGGCCACCCACCTATTCCATTTGGACCAGCACCATCAATTCTTACAACTTTTCACATTCAGCACAACTTACTATTTTTTGCAGGTTTTCAGGTACTCCACTCTCGGAGCCGTTTTGGGGCCTTAACGATCCAGGTGGATATTGGTGGCCACCTACCTATTCCATTTGAACCCCCACCATGAGTTCTTTCAGTTTTTAATTTTCAACAAAACTTACTATTTTAAGCAGTTTTTCGGGTCCTGAACTTCCGTAGCCGTTTTGAGGTCCTAAACGACGTTTTTTGGGAAAATCGAGAGCAACATGGCTCCATGGATTGATGTTTATCACAAAAAAAGTTTTACTCCTCTGACAGATATTTCTAACGAGCTATTAAGTGCGTCAAACAGAGATCGGATGCCAAAGTTACGTCCCTAGGAAGTTGAACCACCAATTTACCCAAACAGGGCCCATAGTTTTGGCGCTTCATCTCCTAGGGTTAGGTTTTTAGATGTTTAGAGTTCTCCATTGTTTCTCAACAATAAATAGGCCCTCGAGCCTCATTGTAACACGGTTCAAAGGTTTGTAGCCACCATATCTCTTCTCAGAGATTCGCTACTAGCACCTTAGCTATTTTATTTCCATTATGTTTGTAAGCATATTTCTGTTATATGATATTAATGAAATGAAGCATTATTTTCGCTGCATCTCTATGTTTATGGTTATTTCTGTATTCTGTTGCATTTCTACATAAATCCGGATCAGTGGTATCAGAGCGGTCTTCTCTTCCTTTGTTTTTCTTTTCATGTTCCCAATGCGGTCAGGGTATAAGGAGTTAGGGCTTGATCTTGTTGAACCCTTGTAAGATCAGCCTCACAAACCCCGATGACCTCCCATGGCGGAAGAAAAAAAAGACGAGGGAGCAGGATATCCTATCAAAATATTGCTCAAGGAGGCCCTCGAGAAACAAAGGAACGCGATGATGGATAACTTTGTTCATATCCTTCAATGACTGCCCACCTATGGCACACCTGCATCCAACAACCACTCTGGAGGCGCCACTCCCTTCAAGGTACATGTAAACTTTGACATTCCTATATTTGAAGGCAAAATAGATGCAGACATCATAGATAGATGGTTAAATTTGATGGAATTTTATTTCTTAGCCCATGATTTCTTTGACCGAGAAAAGATTATTTTTGCACTCCTCAAAGCCGCCCCCCATGTCAAAGACTGGTGGGAAACCTACTGTGAACAAGAGGATGAAGGGGAAACCTATCTATTCTCAGCCACATCCACTAGGAATTTGTTTCGAGATGGCATCAAGGAACAATATTACCTCATGGGGAGCTATGAGGAAAAATACATATAATGGACCACGTTGTGGCAACAAAGGGATCAAGATGTGCACGAACTAATGAATCTGTTCCATACCCTATGCAAAAAGTTGGGTATTAAAGATTAAGAGAGACATTTGGTGCTCAAGTACCGCGGCTGTCTACGCAGACACATTCAGGAGGAAATGGAGTTCCTCGACATTACATCGCTTGGCACGACATATTGCTATGCCACCAAGATCAAGCAAAAATTTAAGCAGAAGAAGTGAGACTTTGGATCTGGGAATCCGAAAGGTGCCCCCGAACCAAAGAACAAGGGGCAAGGCCAAAGCAGTACTACTTAGAACAACACCACAAAGCCAAAGAAGGACATAGATAAGTGGTGTGAATTTCATAACAGCCCCACTCATAGCACAAACGAGTGTCGAGCCAAACAGTCATTGGTGGCCGAACTAAAGGCACTCGAATCAGATGCATTTTCTAATCCTGAGTCAGAACCAGACAAAGGCACTGACAAAGGGAAGCAGATCATTGATGCGAATCCCAGTGCCATTTTTGCCACCACCAAGATCTAGAGGGAGGGTCCAGAGGATCCAGAGGAGGGGGAGTGCCTTTTCCATTCACAGATGTGGGTGAAGGGTTCTCCATTGCAATTCCTCGTCGATAGCGAAAGCCAAAAGAACCTCATTTCAGCAAAGGTCGTGAAGCGGCTCGACCTACCGACCATAGCACACCTATAGCCGTATACCATCGGGTGGTTCCACCTAGGGAGAGATCTCCGCATCCGCCAGCAGTGCCACCTTCGGTACAGTATCAAGCCATTCACAGATGACGTATTGTGTGATGTCGCTCCTCTTGATGTAGCTGATGTATTAGTTGGCCAACCATACTTGTGGAGGCGACATGCTGTGTATGAGTCTAGGCCTCGTGCTGTTGTTATTACTTTGGGAAATAAATTGTACATGATACCAGAGGTAGTACTGCCTCCTATCATCTATTTTACTACTGCAAAACAATGCAGTAAGATTGTTTCCCAAACCAGGAAATTCATTTTCCTTACAACTCACTTGCAGGGAAAGAAGAATATTGTGGCCACAACCTCGAAACAAGGCTCCCTTGTACGGCTGCAGCAGATGGACAAAGTCATGGAGGAATACGAGGACATTTTCTCCTCACTCACAGAGGTTCCTCTACACTGTCAGGACAACCACTCCATTGATCTGACTCCCAACGCACCACCGCCTGATGTTGCCATACATCCTAAAACTACACATACATAATCCAAACATGTACTGTCTAAGGCTGATAAAAAAACAAAATTTACTAAACGCATCCAGCATGTCCACTCGCGGGTCCACGACATCTTCAACAAATCTAATACCCAGTTTAACAGAATTTGCCTCATCTCATGGAGGATCTCAATGCAATGGGGACCATTTCTTCCTAAGAAGGGACGAATGATCCAGGTGGATATCAGTGGCCACCCACCTATTCCATTTGGACCAGCACCATCAATTCTTGTAGCTTTTTGCATTCAGAACAACTTACTATTTTTAGCAGGTTTTCGGGTCCTCCACTCTCAGAGCCATTTTGGGGCGTTAATGATCCAGGTGGATATTAGTGGGCACCCACCTATTCCATTTGAACCCCCACCATCAATTCTTTCAGTTTTTAAGTTGCAACAAAACTTACTATTTTTAGCAGTTTTTCAGGTACTGAACTTCCGGAGCCGTTTTGAGGTCCTAAACGACGTTTTTTGGGAAAACCGGGAGTACTCCTCGAACAGATATTTCTAACAAGCTATTGAGCATGTCAAACGGAGATCGGATGCCAAATTTATGTCCTCGAGAAGTTGAACCACCAATTTACCCAAACGGGGCCCATAGTTTTGGCGCTTCATCTCCTAGGGTTAGGTTTTTGGATGTTTAGAGTTCTCCTTTGTTTCTCAATAATAAATAGGCCCTCGAGCCTCATTTTAACATAGTTCAGAGGTCTGTAGCCACCACATATCTTCTCAGAGATTCGCTACCAGCACCTTAGCTATTTTATTTCCATTATGTTTGTAAGCATATTTCTGTTATATGATATTAATGAAATGAAGCATTATTTCTGCTGCATCTCTATGTTCATGGTTATTTCTATATTCTGTTGCGTTCCTGCATAAATCCGGATAAAAAACCCACATAACCTTATTTTTATAAAAATCTAACCTACTCTATCACTTATTTCTCCTATTGATTCTGATTAAACAGTTGAATCAATCTCATTTTCTACCTAACTAATGATTTGCCAAGATTAAACTGTTTGGAAAATATTTATTCACTATCCTAATTAACATGAAATTCACAATTGTTCAATCATAATTAAGCTGTATGATTTGAATACAAATCTAGTCATTGTGGCATTTTAAGACAAGATGCACACAATATTATTGGATTTTGACATAACGAAAACTAATTTAACAGTAGTGGCATTTAAATTTGTAGCACTTTCAGTATTATTTCTATTTTTCTTTTGTGGGGTTCTTATTCTCTTTTTATTCCTTTTCAACTTTGTTTCTTTTTGTCTTTTTCTTCATATTCATTTTTGACATACCCTCTTTTGATTTTCTTTTATATATAATTTGTTTTGGAAATCACTTGCATACTGAAATTATTTACAATGTAAAATTACAAATATAAAATAACCAATCACCTTCAGATCCTATAAAATATAGGACCCTAACAGCTTCCATGCCATTATTCAAACAATCCTCGTAGCTTCCACTCCTTTCTTCAAACCATCCATCTTAGATTCCACGCATTTCTTCAAACCATCCATCTTAGCTTCCACGCCTTTCTTCAAACCATCCATCTTAGCTTCCATTTCATTTTTTGTTACTCTTTGCGAAAGCGAAATTTGTTGCACTTGGTCATGTAATTTTGATATATCATGTTTCACTTCTTCCTCTTCATGAGTCATAGTAGGGCCTTCTTAGGGATTAATGGGTGTTGAATTATTTTTAAGGGCCATTTTAGAACCTAGTATTGATATCTATGCTTCAATATGCCCTTGGAATCACTTTAAACTGATTTTTAAAATAAGACTTATGCAATTTAAAAAAAGATACTTACCTTTTTCTTGTTTTTGAGAAGCTCAATATTGAATCTGATGTATATTTGTACTTTTAGATCCCCAATATTTTATCTTCAGTCCTTTAGTAGCCCTTTGAATCTTCTTTCCAATTCCACAGGTACGACTTGATTTGGATTCTTCAAGGTAATGTTATGCCCAATCTCCCACAATGACCTAATTATGGACTAGTTCATTAGAGAAAACTTGTACGTCATTCCATGTGTCATTGTATCCTCCTTTAGATTTGAAATTGATACACAAGAAACTATAGTCTGTGTAATTTCGACCACCTTTTACAAACTTCCAATCTGATGCTCAGAGAGAGAGTTATGACGATTTTCCCAAGGTCACCTTTTTGAGATGAAATTCAAAGCCTACAAAAACCCCAACTTGCACATATCATATCACCAAAATGTTGTGAACCAAGATCTAAAATTTTTACACGTCGTTCCTCACGCTTTCTTCACAAATGGTTTTTTTTAGCTTATAAACCTTTGCAAAAAACAAGTTATTGTGAAAATTCCACAATGACCTGTTTGAATAGCGAAAGCCTAGAATCCAAAGCCCTGATACCAAATGTTATGAACCCAACTCACAAAATAGAAGAAAATATAGATCAACGACTTAGAAATGAGCCTCTTTGAGGGGGAAACCTCCTTTACATTACATAAATGAACAATTATTGGATGGTACAAATGACAAAACCTCCTTTCTATATATAGGAGTCCATGGGGTCACAATATAATCCTAGTCGACCTAACAATAATAATGTAAGAGCACAACAATAATAATAGTGGGATCTTATGGGGCACAATAATAACAATATGGGGACTACAGGGGCACAACAATAACAATAAGGGGGCTACACTAACAACAATAAGGGACTACATTAGTAATATAGGGACCTAATACTCTAATTTAAAATTCATCATTTCAAATATTTATGGGTTTTAAAGAGGATTGTTACAGATTTTATGATCCAATCGTTGAATGGTTGAAGAAATGTTACCTCGCAAGCTCCATTGCAAATAACAAGTTTTGATATTTCCTTGTGCTTGCTAAGGAGTTCGGTGTAAATGAAGACACATTCGCAAGAAGATTCCATGGTTTATTTAATGATGGTTTTCATCAGAAAGG
The DNA here is from genome assembly GCA_034641835.2 of Pinus albicaulis. Classification (NCBI taxonomy): domain Eukaryota; kingdom Viridiplantae; phylum Streptophyta; class Pinopsida; order Pinales; family Pinaceae; genus Pinus; species Pinus albicaulis. The sequence continues at coordinate 614,712,390 of CM076570.1, read as the reverse complement.
TGAGAATGCAAGTTGGTTAAAAGTGGTAACTATGACATATCTTTCTGCTGACAAGCAATATCTTCAGTTTTTTGTGCAATATATACAAGCTCTTATATTTTCCATTGCACATTGTTTTATATTTGTTTTAATTTCTCGTGTCTTTGTGTATACAGGTCAAGAACAAGTATGATGGCTACATTGGAAATTTCATTACACTTGACCTCAACCTTCTAGTTGCTTAGGTTAGGAGTAGGTCTAGCTGCATGTTAGTTTTGTTGCACATGCATCCTGCACTTGCTTACTGTAGTCTTTAGTTTCATATCTATTTTGTCTTTTGGATTTGTTTCCTTGTTGTGTGTTGTCTTTCGTTTTGTTTTGATATTTAAGACCTTGCATGAAGATGCTCCATTGGCTCAAAAGACAATATGGCAAAACCTGAAAAGGGAAATTGTGATGATGAATGATGCTTGGATTATCTATGATCCTCTTATCTATCTTGGGTTTACATATCTTCAGAGTCAAATGATGTCTGGAAAAAAATACGATTCGTTCCAGATGGAAAGCCTTTGGTGGAACCATGAAGCCCATATCTTCATCAGTATCTTCATTCCTGACTCAACCCTGTATTGAATAATTTTTTGACATGTAAACCGAACGAAGTATAGAAGGGAAAGGCGAAAAAATTTAAACGAGCATATCACTTCGGTTATCTTTCAAATCCCTTAAAATATGGAACCAACCTCTTCTTCTCTCAATAAGTTGGGATCCCTCTTCCATCTTCAAAATAAAATCCGCCTTTGCACATTCTATTAGTAGCTAAATACAAGGTGAAGAAGAGAAAGTCTTTCTGTGCAGAGAGGTGGAGAAAGTAACTTTGTCGGGGTACTGTTCAGGATCGCTAGAAGCAAAGCAATGCTTGTGGTTCCTTGAGGTGACTCCATTGGGGTACTTTTCAGGCTCGCTTGCAGTAAGCGACACTGGAGAATGTGCTTTAAAATCTCATTATACTTATTATCCTTCTCTCGTATAGAAACAATCAAGGAATGAATATAATTTTTTTATGTGTTTGAAGCTGAGCAAGGAAAATCTGAGACTATATCTTTAACTAGGATAGGTGGAAATCTCGGGGAAATCCATATGGCGAATCAATACTTCTTGAAAGATAGAGACCTTGCACTTAAGGATAAAACCCAAACATAAAATCTGGAGTTCTACCAGTGTGTTGCAAAGTGTTGTCTCTATGACAAACACCCTCCAATTTTTTTTTGAATTTTGGAGCCTTCTGTGGATCTTGGGATTGACCATTCCGTAGTCACTTTTGAGCTCCTTTTTGGATTATAAGTGTTGAAGTCACCTACACACACATGCCTAGTCTGTAATAATTAATGAGCATAGTTCTTCACACAAGCTTGAATAATCCTAGCACATTCCATCAAGTTAGTGATTGCATAATGTTCAATCTATGTCGACAGTCAATGCACACTAACATCGACAATTTCTCACTTCTAGATGTGTTTGTACTTCTATTTCGGTGAGTTTTAGAAACTATCGCTTTTGTGCACATTTGTTTTCAAGAGTGTCATTTTCATGTTTTAAGTTGTTTATTTTTTGTGCTTTCACTTTAATTAGTGTCTTTTTCACTTTATACTCGCTTTGGCGTGTGTCACTTTCACCATTATACACATATTGCAAGTGTCATTCACACTTCTCTTTCCATATTGCAAGTGTCATATTTTGGCATGGGAAGTGTTGATTTTCGTGTAAAGTGGAGTTTTGGTTTGTTTAAAAGGGTAAATTTGGTGTTGATGAGTCCCTCTAGTCATGTAGACATGTTTTACCCTCATTCCCAAAGTTTTATGCACTGTCGTGAAAGTGTTGTCATTGTCATCGCAAAGTGTACCTTTAGTGTCGTACTTGGGGAAATTCGTCGCATTGAGGGAAGTATGTTGTTAATGTATTATGAGTGATAAATCTTGTGTATTCAACTATTCTAAGTGTGTGATCATGCTCAAGTTTTTTCCTTGTTCAATTTGGTTTCACTGATTCCACACTTAGCCTCATCCGAAAAATTTCAGTCCCGGATAACTTGACCTCACTCAACTTTCCTAAACTGCACATTGCACAGTCTTAACCCTCAAGCCCTGCCCTTGCCTTTTGGAACTATGCATGTTGTAGTCACAATGCTTAACCTTAACCCTTGTGCTCCAAAACTGTGCAATTTCAGCCTCCCATTCAACCTTAATTACGCATTGTGCAGTGTCAAACCTCAATATTTCATCCTGACACCTTGAGCTACAAAACTGTGTAATCCTTGAGACTATTCTCCCTCCAAAACTATGCATTGGGAAACTTAAAGCCTCAAGCCTAAACCTTTAGCCCTTGAATCCCTTAATTACGCAATATCTCAACTTGTTCTCCTATCTAAACCGCGCATTGGGAAACTTCAAGCCTCAAGCTTGACCTCCGTAGTTCTTGAACTACTCAATCCCTCTCCCTATGCTTCCATAACTATGAATTGCATAGTCTCAAGGCTCGAGCCTCCATCCCGAGTCCTTGAGTCACTCAACTATGCAATCCTTTGACCCCGACCATCCTAAAATATGCATTGTGCAGTCTCAAGCCTTAGTCTTAGACCTTAGCCTCTGGAACTACGCAATCCCTGAGTTAGTCACTCAATCATTCACTAGTTCCAACTTTAACAAATGGTTTCACGAAACATCTTAGGCTAGAGGTTTATCAAACTGATGTTGTATTTTCATGAGTGTATTGCAGTTGCAGGTATTCTATTGTGTCATGACAGGATGATGATGAAGGATATGGAGAAGGAGACCATGCTAGAAGACACCTAAGGAGTTGAGGAAATAAGATGATCATCGAGCGAGAAGATGATGGAACATTGGATTACAACAAAATACCAAAGATAAGGACCACATGAAGACTCCATTTGATTCACAACCCTTTGGAGGGTGGATATGAAGAACAAAGAATATCATTCATGAAGATGAAGTATAGGATACATCTCTTATTGAATATAGAAAGAAAAATTATCAAGAAGGAAAACTTGGCAACACATCATCATGTAGTCCATGTCATCAGGGTCATGTCATGTCCTATGATGAGTCATCATGTTCCACATCATTTGTCATCCATGTAATGTGAAAATTCATGTGGGATTCGAAAGGTCATAGAGAAGTCAAACAATCACGAGGGTATTTCAAGAGTCACATGGGAGGTGAATGATCACCCCATTTGTTATATATACACCCTAATTGTACATTAAAAATACTTTTAACCTTGGATCCTTCTACTATGCATTGGAAAGGAAGATAGTTGTTTTGGAGGAGTGAGTAACTGCTCTAATAATCCACTATTGGGGCTAGTGGTGTTCACTTTCGTGGTGTATCTTTGAAATTTTACTCAATTCAGAAGCTCATTGAGCTTACATGATTTCATGCTTTTTTGGTGAATATTGTAATACCATTATTTGAATGTTTGTGATGTATGTTGTTTTCATATGTACTAAGGAAATTGAACTATTTTGTTGGATTTGTACTGATATTGTTGAAGGTTTATTATATTTGCTTTAGCAACCATTGCTTCCTTGTGAACTATTTCACTGGTTGATCAACGATTCATTCATATGGATATGCTTGCATGCATTTTATAGACTAGTACTATTACTTGTCTTTAAAGGGACCACTTTTATCTTCCCTTTCAGTAGAAGGACCTTGATACTTTTTGTAGCTAAACATTTCACAAGGCATATTCACTTTCTTATCCGAAAATACCTGTGTATTACTCTCTTATGTTGAACTTTGTAGCCAAGGAAAATCTACAAGGATACACGACAACCAGATCGATACTCCAAATGGGGCTCCTACTCCAAATGATGTGAGGTCTAATTGGGACTTCACATCGGGGAGACCCCCTTGGTTGACGGATTTCCAGCACCATCAATAGAATCCGACCATATGTTGTAATGCATTGGTTGGAATTACCACTCCTCAAACTCTCAATATGGAAGGATATATCAAGAAAAAAAAATGTTATATTTTTGATTGATTATGGTTGTACCCATACTTTTTTTTCGTTGTGAGATAGCCAAGGATTTTTATTTATTTCTATATCCAGCACTAAAGTTTCAAGAAATGGTTGCAAATGGAGGAACCATAAATTTCTCAGGGAAGTGCAATAATATCAATCTAACCATGGGGGAATATGTATTTAATATTCCATTGCTTTCCATTACAATGAGAGATGTAGATTTTGTATTAGGAGTCCAATGGTTACAATCTATGGGGATGACAACTTTAATTTTTCAGAAACTTTCTTGAAATTTTTCTTGGAAGGAAAGAAAATTGAATTAAGGGGAATGATAGGGAAACTAGGAAAGATAATAAGTTCTAATGAAATGACAAAGATTTTTAAGAAGGAGCAACGAGGGGTAATTTCACAATTATGTTCACTATATTCTCAAACATCTAAGTCATCCATTTCTTTAATCTGCAAAGAGTCATTGACAATCATTCCAAGGTATTTGAGACCCCCAAAGGTCTCCCACCTATTCACGATAATGATCTATTCACTTAATTCCAGGAAGTGTTCCTCCAAACATTATTCCTTACATATATCCCTGTGCCTAGAAGAGTGACATTGAACGTATGGTTGCATCATTGCTAGAGGCAGGTATAATTCAACCTAGCCAAAGTTAATTTTATTCTCTACTAGTATTGGTGTTTAAAAAGGATGGATCATGGCATATGTGCCCAGATTATAGAGAGATAAACAAGCTCACTATTAAAGATAAGTTTCCCATTATTTTCATTGATGAATTGTTGGATGAACTACATGGATAAATTTACTTCACCAAGCTAGATATTCATTTAGGATATCATCAAATTAGAATGAAGACAAACGACATTTTGAAAACAACATTTAGAACTCATGAAGGTCATTATGAATTTTTGGTCATGCCTTATGGCGTTACTAATGCACCTTCCACATTTCAAGTTTTGATGAATTCCATTTTCAAACCCTTTCTTAGAAAAATTTTGTTAGTAACTTTTGATGATATACTAATCTATAACATGTCTTCAAAATACCATATTCAACATGTTGACAGGGTGCTCAAACTGTTGGAGGAGAAATAATTATATGCAAAACCCTCCAAATGATTATTTTGGGTACATGAAGTGGAATATTTGGGTCATATTGTATCCCATGAAGGTTTTGAGGTAGAACCTAACAAAATTAAAGCCATCAAAGAATGTAAAATCCCCACAAACATAAGGCATCTTCGAGGATTCATTGGGTTGACAAGGTATTATCGCAATTTTGTTAAGAATTATGGGAAGATAGCAACATATCTAACAAAATTAATGAAGAATGATGCATTTTCTTGGACTCCAAAAGAAACTAAGGCCTTTAAATAACTTAAAGAGGCAACGTGTCAAGCTCCGGTATTAGGTACACTAGACTTCACAAAAACCTTATTGTGGAATGCGACGCCTCAACAAACATGATTTTTGTTTTTTTAATGTGAAAAGGAAGACTCGTTGCTTTTGAAATTCTTCAAATCAAGGGAAAGCATTTATAGAAATCTATTTATGAGAAGGAAATGTTGGAAATCCTACATGCATTAAAGAAATGATGCCCTCACCTAATGGGAAGACACTTCAAGGTAAAAACATATATTGATAGTCTTAAATACTTCTCAGAACAAATATTATCTTCAAAAGAGAAACAAAAATGGGTCACAAAGATGGTGGGTTATGAATTTGAAATAATCCACAAAAAAAGGAAGCAAAATATTGTTTCAGATGCACTCTCAAGAAGGGATGAGGATGTGGAAGCATTACTCTATGCCATTTCTATTATCCATCATGATTGGATAACTAAAGCAAGGAAGGAATGGAAGAATGACGAAGAGGTGTGGACACTCATTCAAAAGTTGTACGAAGATCCTAGTACATCCGATACATTTATCTGGAAAAACGATTAATTATGGTACACAGATCACTTATATCTAGTTAAGAAATACCAACTCAAACAAAATATTCTTTTGGGATGACCTTAAATTCGATATTTAGAAGTTTGTGGTAGAATGCTTGGTTTTCCAACAAAATAAAGTTGAGACAATTAAGACATTAGGTCTTTTACAACCTTTAGCCATTCCAAGTCAGCGTTGGGAGGAGGTCTCTATAGATTTTATCATGGTTTACCCAAGTTAGAAGGAAAGAGTGTCGTTATGATGGTATTTGATAGAATTACCAAGTATGCACACTTTTGTGAACTATCTCATCCTTTCAAATCCAATATAATTTCTGCTACATTTATGGAAACAATTCAAAAGCTATATGGAAACTTGAAGATTATTGTAAGTTACACAGATCCCATTGTAAGTAGAAATTTTTGGATATAATTATTTTCTTGTCTTGACTTAATTAGCTCATAGATGATCTTATCATCGTCAATCTGACACGAAAAATGAGATAGTAAACAAATCTTTGGAAGGATATCTTCATTTCTTTGTATATGATAAATAAACACAATGGTTCAAGTGGTTACCTCTGGTATAATGGTGGTATAAAACTACCTTCCATACTGCAACAAAAATGACCCCATTTATGGAACTTTATGGATATCATCCACTGTCCATCACATCATATTTATGCGAAAATTATAAGGTTCAAGTAGTGGAATATCACATCGAGCATCAACAACATGTTCTCCAACTCTTAAAGGACAACTTGAATCTGGCGCAAAATCAAATGAAACATCAAGCATATCAACACTATAGTGAAAGAAGTTTTGATGTAGGCGATCAAGTATTTTTATGTCTACAACCATACAAACAAATGTCCCTCAAGCAAGCTATGAAGGATATTAAATCATCACCCAAGTACTATGGTCCTTACAAGGTGTTGCAAAAGATTGGTACTATGGCATACAAATTAGAGCTTCCACCATATTCTCAAGTACACCCAGTTTTCTATGTTTCATAATTAAAAGAGACTGTAGGTGAAAAGCTCCCAGTTCAAACAATACTGCCAAAACTTAATGAGGAAGGAAAGATCATACTAGAGACTAAAGCGGTCATAAAATACAAAACTTGACAACTATAAAATCGATCAATTTTAGAGTATCTCATTAAGTGGAAGAACTTACCCGCTGAATATTCCACATGGGAGGATAAATTTTTTATACAGAAGCATCCAAAACTACTCAAGCGTTGAGGACAACACTGTTTTTAAGGAGAGGGGCATGTTAGGTCCCTATAATACTAGTGTGGCCCCCATATTGTTATTGTTGTGCCCCATGTATTCCCCATATTTTTATTATTGTGCCCCATAGAAGCCCACTATTGTTATTGTTGAGCCCTTACATTATTATTTTTATGTAGGCCCTAGTTATATTGTGACCCTTTAGACTCCTATATATACCAAGGAGGTCTTGTCATATGTATCATCAAATAATTGTTTGTTTATGTCATGTAAAGGAGGTTTCCCCCTTGAAGAGGCTAATTTCAAGTCGTTCATCTATCTTTTCTTCTATTTTTGTGATCTGGTTATACATCATGTTCCTTGTTACAGGAGAAGCGAAAACTTAGTATTTAATGAAGATTCCTATTGTCGGGAACTAAATCCAATTTTTGAGGTATTTTAGAGGGGAAAGTTACCTCATTTCAAGGAGGTTTCTTCCCCATCAATTTGTATAAGTACCAATTCGAATTAGCCTCTAGGGGCATGGGTTTTTTAGTCTTCTTGTGAAGAAAACTTGTTATTTAGAAATTCTACTTTCATTTTTAGTAGGGATGTATTTGAATTGATTATAATAATGAAGTTTGGTTTCATTTTAAGCTTCTAAGGCTTGGTTTCCTTTATATGACTTTGTGTATCCTTAGGTTTGGCCATCCTAGGAGCCTCAAGCCCTATTGTACAAATTCTTTATCTTCTTTGCATTTCTTATTCACTTACATCTCTTATTATTGCATTTCCTATTTTTGCACTTAGTATTAATGCTTCATTTGTTGTAGGTTATATTAGTTAAATGATTAAAGTGAATGGTTTTTTAGGTAATTTATACAATTACAATTATGATGCATCCTTAGAAAAACTATGCAAAGTAATATTCATCATTGAACTACTTGGATTGGTTTATAGTTCATAATTCTGAAATTTCTGGTTTTAGTAATAATTTGTTTATATATATTATTTATTTATTTATTATTATTATTATTTATTTATTTATTTATTATTATTTTTATTTTTTATTATTTTTATTTATTTATTTATTTTATTTTATTTACTTATTATTTTTTATTTTAATTTATTTATTTTTCTAAATTTTAGCAATGGGATCCTTTCAAGTTGATTCCACCTGGATTGAATTCTAAAAACATTTAAATTAATAACAAAATTTACCCCATATCATGTTCACTTGATTAGCTTAGGCATTTGGGTACTTAGATAAGCTTACTAGTTCGCCTTTTTGAAATTTCTGGGTTTTAGGAGTAAATTTCCTGCTAAATTTTAGCATGTGATAATGAAGCTATTTTGAGTTGATTCCACTTGGATTGAGGTCTAAAAAAATTCAGCTTAATAACAAAATTTATCCCATAGCATTTTCACTTGATCAACTTAGGCATTTGGGTACCCAGATCAACTTACTAGTTCACTATTTTGCAAATCTAGTATATAAGAAAAGCATTGTCTCTTTACATTGATAAGTGAGCTCTCTTTGGAAGTTTGGTTATGTACCTCGTGTGTAAAAGCACCAAAAATAGTTTTTCCATTATGCAATAATTAGATTCTATTCTAAAATTCAACTCATCATTCCACATGCATTTTGCCTTCTATAGTTAGTCTTTTGGTATTCATTTAATCACTTTGCTTTCATTAGTTGAACATTTATTTTTTATGGACATAAAATATAATGGTTCATAGAGTATAATTATATCATTTTACATGCATGAGAATCACCTCTTCCAACACTCCACCTTCCATTTCTACTCGTTTCAGCAAACTGTCCGTGTACTAGAAATTACACCATCGAGCTATAAGAGACTATTAATTTTTCTTTTCCCCTTGTAAAAGTTGGTCTATTGAGTAGATTCAGGCTTGGTAAGGTCTCTTGCACCCTTCCATAGCTTCCTACCACATTCTCCCACCTTTACACCGCTCCTAGAATCATCAGATTTCTCTCGGATGCAATCCTGTAGCAAAACATGGTATCTTGTAGCAATCTTATAGCATTACACAAAACTCTTCTGAACACGCCCATATTTTCCTTGAAAGCTTGATTTTTTCTTCTCATCACTCCTCAACTTCCTTAAAGCCTTGAAAATGAACTTGAGAAGATCAAAGAACCTTTAGATACCTTCCTTTCATCGTTTTAGTTTCAATTTTGCAACTAGGGTACATTGTTTTGGTTATTAGTTAAGTAGCATAAAGGTACTTTACCTTGATCACTTTACAACAGTTAATTGTTCTTTACAAATAGAATAGAATTTACTTTGATTGCAACAAAATATATTTGTTTTCCTACAATATAGATTACAATTACTTTCATGGCATTTACTTTCATGCAACTAGCTTAGGGTTACTTTCCTGCTATTTACCTTCTACAAAATAGATTAGGATTTCTTTTCCAACATTTCTTTCCATACAAATAGATTAGTGTTTCTTTCATGCAGTATAACAATTTATGCTTCAATCATCTCTTTTCTTGCAAAGTTTAACTAGGTAGTTTTCCTTTTTGGATTGTGCAAAGTGGTCTTTTCACATCTTAATTCACTTCATTGCATCAAATCAACGAAAGGAGGACACATTACATGCTACATGTTATCACAAAATTGCACTTGATTGGCTGCTGATCATACAACTCTATGTAACTGTTTCAAACCAACTTTTGATTGAAGCTTAGCCTCTTCAGTCTGAGAGGGCTCTCTCAAAGGGGTTTATGATATTAGATAATGATAGGACTACATGGCTAACTCTATTTGAAAAGTAACTTGATTTTTGTGTATGTAGGTTGAGAAGAATGAAATCTTGCTACCATTGGGCTTATGGAATCAAAAAATCAATAGATTTAGTGGCAATGTTTCTTGACATGAAAGCTGAGGCAGAAAAGAGTTTTTAACAAAGGCAAATCACACACAGAACATAGGGCAACATAGTCATTTCATCAATAAAGGAAGTTAGAGCATAAACATATGAATTCTGAGTAATAAAGATGAAATCTACTACAAGTGGTACACATAAAGATATAGATCAGAAAGACATTAAAAACTCCATGAGAATCTCAGTTCTATCAAGAAAAAGTCCTCTGTATTACTGATATAAGTCAAATTACATAAAGCAGCAGTATGGTGTAAAAAATCTCCAACCCTTTACAACTTTGATAATTTTCTTTTTTATAGACATTCTTATAGCAGGGATGATCTGCCTCTTGGCTAGATTCATCAAAATCTTCCTATGACACCTCATATAACAAAAAAACATGTATTTTAATAAGAAAATGACAGCTACACTCTAAAGATGACTTTTCCTAATAGGACTCAAACACCTATTTATTACATCAGTCTACCTTATCTTTAAAACAATTACATATCAGTGACAACTAAGCATCACATGTTCGAATAGGCTATGACCTAGCTCATAACTACTTGACATATTAAAAACCCTCCTAATCATGTGGAACAAAACCCTATTTTTTAGGAGTACAAGACATTATCTTCAACGAAATCTTAAGTTGATGAGATGTCTCCATTGCATTGTCTTCAAGTCATAAATTTCTGGTGGTAAGGTCCCTTGACCTGTTGGATGTGTCCATCTGTCCAAAACTGCCTTTAAACTACTTAGAAACCTTCAAAAACAACTCACTATGAAAACATGGCAGTTTCGTAGCGTCCAAAAAATGGCTTTTGCACTCAAAATTTTTGCTTCTTTGCTGTTCCATGGTGTCCATCATGACATGAAACCTCATCACCATTAAACTCTCTCCTTGAAAACTGCAAAAAGTGCTGTTGGAAACAAATAAGCTGCTATAGAAATTTTCGTAGCGTTTTCTTAGCTTTAAGCCTAGGAAATGCTATGAAATTGTAGAAAACTGCAGAAATTCTAGATTTTAACATTGTCCCAAAAAATTGACCTCCAGCTACAAGAAATTGGTCTTCAACATGCCATAAGCCTTCTAAAACATAATCAACCTCAACTTTAGACTCTTGAAGTGTTTCCTCTTCATTAATGATGAATTGAGCTATGGGCTTCTCAACCACAGTCATCTTTAAGACTTTAAGCCCTTCTTCTCCAACTCCTCATGGATCAATTCTAACTGCTCTTGGAGGTCTTTGACTTAGTCCTTTAGTTTTCTATTCCTAGATTTCAAATGCAGGTTCATTTTTATGATATGCTTCACCTCTCCTCTCAATGGCTAAGTCCATTTGATCAATTGTTGTGTGTTATCTAAGGTCTTTGACACACTATTAACCTGCTCTTCCCAAAATTCTTTCATTTTCTCAAACTACACCTTCTGAACATTATGTTTCCCTGCCTCTTTCTTCAATACTGCTATTTCATGATTTGCTAACTTCAACTGCTCCTTAAGGACCTCAATATTTGTTTTTTCAATGATTTTCTCCTTTCCTTTCTTTTGCTTGATGACTATATCTTCTTTTGTAGGTGATGAGAGGTCAATGATGCTTGGTGGTGGATGGATAGTTTTAGTGACCTTTTGATCTTCTATACTACTTTCCAAGACCTTTCTGGCATGCCTTGTCATTGGTTTCCTAGCCTAAAACATGAATCCTGCATCTTCACCCTCAAACTCTAACTTTTTAGCTGATTTGGCTTTCTTTAGATTCTTTCCTCCCTCATCTATATCTTCAGCTTGGACTATGGGGGTTTCCTCAATATCAATGGCATGCAGAATGTCTTCTAAGTTACCCTTAGCCACTATTTGGCTTCTTGTAACTCTCTTGCTACCATGTTTGCTCATTGTTGGCTTTTGTTTTGCAGGTGTAAAAACAAGTGTATCAACTTTCTACAATGGTTATGTTTCCATGATTACTGGTTCACTTTGCTATTCCATTAAAGGTTCACTTTTCTCTGCCACTGAAGGTGATGGTATACCTCTAGGTTTAGGAGTTCTTTTAGGAGTGATGGCATCTACTTCAAAACCAATGACAAACAGAAAAGATGACCAGTCTCTACCTAATATTTTTAACTCTTCTAATACCAACAACTTGATTAAACCATGATGAAAAAATGAGGTTTCATTTCCTTCAGATTTAGCTTGAAATTTGTCTGACATTTTGGCTAAGCTTCTGTATAAGTAAAAAGGTAAATCAAGAGACCTCTTACCGACAAAATGTAGCAGAAGCCTGGAATGGTATGAGTTAACCATGTGGTAACTCCCTTCAGAAGTGAAGTATTTCTGAATGATTAACAACAGATTTGAGAAGTTGTCTTTCATGTAGCTCCTTGGGATGGCATTTGTGAGATCAATCTCACTATGCTTTGGCTTGATAAATTCCTTACATTCGTGCATAGTGAATTTGAAACCTTTGAACCATTTTTCTCATCCTCTAGGAATTCCTGTTGCTGCTGCAATAGTCTCTAGTGTTACAATGAGGTTCAACGTTCCCACCTTTGAAGCCGTCTCATTGAAAATGATGGCAAACTCCTTAGAAACCTGCACATGGCATCCTTGCAATCTTTGGCAAAACTGCAAACACCCTGTTCTTTTGAAAAATTATAAGGCAATTGGGTCTTCATTCAGAAAATTCATGTCTGATGGCTCATATATAAGACAATGGTCTCCTTTATTAGTCTTCCTCTTTGCTGCCATGGTGCTTTTATCCCTTCTCTGCCTCACTTGATCAATAACACCTGCAATTTCTTGAAAATGCCAGCAACCAGCTTGGCTTGGTGAAATAGCTCTCTAGAGCTCAATAGCATGCAAAGATGAAGCGGGGAATGATAAAGACTCAATTTGGAAATATTTTAAAGTTTTGATGACAACTCAAGCCTTCATCATGACTCATACATGCTAAAAACAAAAGTGATGACCTCAGACCTGATCATTGTATTTTGATTTAACCCTAACTGACTCGCATGACACTCACCCTAACAATTCTAATCATTAACTGACACCTAACACTTGATTTGAAAAGACATATAGGAATACCTCTTTTCGTAGCATACTTAGTGTATTTTCCTGGTAGTTTCAATACGAAAGTATCAGCAGTTTCGTAGCGAAAACTGCGTTTTTACTGTGCAATTTGCTACGAAAACAGGAAATCTTGGCTAAAATGACCTTTTCGGATTTATAAGCTTGGGAAATGGAATATGTCAGGAAATAATGACTAATGTGACATGAAAATACTTGAATGGGGGTGGCTTTGGACCTTAGGATAGGCTAATAAGAAAAAATAAACTTTTTCCTTTACCAACTAATGATAAATGAACTCTATGACCATACCTTTGACATAACCCCTAAGACTCTGTCAAATGACGTTTCACTTTTTTCTGAGTGATAACACTACAAAAGTAGTGCCGATACCTCTTAAGTTTGTACAAACTATGTATTGATAATTAAAGTTGGTAGCCTTGGGAGTTGCAACATTCTTGTTGTAATACTTGGGCTCATTAGATACAAGAGGTTATATTAACCTTGAATTTATTTGACACATGCGAATATGCGTCATATTCATGAACACTTTGATGATTAAATGAATATATGAAATGCCATTTTATTTGACAGGTTATTGTTAGGAATCATTTTTGTGGACGGATGATTGGTTATGCTTATAAAAATTTGATGAATATATGAATTTAATGTTGGGATAACATAATGAAGTTATCCAATGAGATTCCGGTGTGAGGAATCCATTGAGCAAGTGTAATTTTTTACTATTGTTGATTATTATGATTATCTGATTTTGACAATTATGTGCCCATGCATGTGTCATGTTTATGGCTAAAAAAATGCTAAAGGTTCTAATTACTAACTCGAATCCTTGGTCGAAGGATTGGGCATGTATGCCATTGAGTGTTGTGCTTTGATGAGAAAGAACTAAGTACTAAATACTGACTAGAATCCTCTTGGTTAAAGGATTGGAAATGCATGCAACTTTATGCTGTGTTTCGATCTGAGAAAACACTGAGTGCATATAGTTCGGCTACTTTCACCACCTAAGTGCTGCAAAATTACACCTATCATGTTGGAGGTGTTGTTTAGGATAGATAAAATTCCCAAAATGTGGGGTTACCTGAGCCTGAAGGAGAGGTAGATTACTGAAAATGTGGGGTTACTTGAGCATGAGGAGACTATGATAATGGGGGTTGTGATGGGAGTTGTGGTAATGAGAAATAGCAGCAAATAATATTCCTGTCAACAAAATACTACTTGGATGGTAGTGCCCATGCTCACTGGGAGGCGAGTGAGGGGGGGGGGGGGGGGGCTTATTTAGACCTATGCTAAAAAGGAGCGTGAAGCAGAGTGAGTGCTACTATGTGTTGTTCCCTGGGGATGAGACACACCTAGTGAATTGGAGTTAAAGACTGAATAGACTAAAGATTGCGTGGAGCAGGGAAGCCATACTGAGTACTATGCCTTGGGGCTAAGAAAACAATCCGTGTTCATAAATCCTTCTGCGACATTTTTTTTAATAGCCACACCAAGTACTATGCCTTGGGGTTGAGAAAACACTCAGTGTTGTTAAAATTATATGTGGGATTTTGTTTAGTAGCCACATTGAGTGTTGTTCCTTGGGGCTGAGAAAAAACTACGTGTTTGTAGATCCATCCGAGGCATTTTGTTTAATAGCCACACTAAGTGGAAAATTTGGAGATATTTTGAGTGTTGTGCCTTGGGGGTTGAGAAAATATTTAGATAGTTGAGCTTGAAGATGAAGTCAAAGACGCAAAGAGGAACTAGAGATAAGTATCAACTATTAAATTTAATAAAATTTCTAATTATGACCATGATTTAGTCTCATTTATGGCTCTAGCTGAAGTGATTTGAAATTAAGATCTAATGATTTTGTTGTGATATGAATTGAATTAAAATTGTAGGGTTCACTTCATGAATAAATCTGCTGATAGAATTATGATTTAAATTTGTTTGAAAGTTTCTTATCATGAATCACAAAATATTCATATTCCTATGATGTAGGAGAATCATGGAACTTCCAACATGAGCATATGAGGATGATTGCGAGCAAACAACAACAACTTGAAGATATCAGAGTTCACAACAATTCGTTGGAGTTGAAGACTTCATGAATAAGACCATGTGACGACACTACAACCTAGTGATATGAATTGATTTCTAGGAAGTATGTCATGACTGATATGAGTATGTTAAAGCATTTTCTAGGGTAAGGAAGCCTTGCCAAGGGAAGTAGGGGATGCTTGAAATTAGAAGGTGAGTGACTACATGGAAAGAGTAATTAGATTGCTCGAGGCACCGAGAAGCAGAGAAGAGGATTCCAAAATTTGAAAAATGAACTAGTTTTAAAGAGTCATGGGCATACTGATTGGAGTTAGGGGTACAATTGGAGTGCCCCAAGAAATAATGAGCTGAAACTAGCTGTTGAGGAAGCATTGAGTGTAGTGGATAATATCACTAAACATGGGAGGTAGACAACACTCCAAAAATAATCATGAAAGCTGGATTAAGCACATTGAAAGCATTGTGAACTATAAAGGGCCACTCAATTTTTTTTTTGATTTAATGGGGTTTCATACCCATTAAGTTGCTGGAAAAGAAATTGTGAATGTAAATGTAACTGTAAATGATCTATGTTTGTAAAGGTCATTTTTAAGTCTGTGTTTAGATATAGAACACTAAGGATGATGTTCCTTTAAGGGGATGTGGATTGTGACATCCCCTATGGATAACCCCTCTTATAAACGTTATTATGAATTGTATTAATGTAAATAATGTGGAATAATGCAATACAAAGAATAGATGAGGAGAGTGTTGTAACCGTAGGGACAACCTCTAGCTGAAAGAGGCTAGTTCATAGGAAATCTATGTAGGAAAAGTAAAAAGAATTTCATTTACCATTTTGTACATGGTTTCGCAGAGATATTTCTTGAAAATGTAATGTATTTTTAACTCCTAGAGAAAAGGAAAAATCCCCCCAAGATGGCCAAACTATCTGTGATAATGACCTACTAAATTTGTATTATGGTTAGAGAGAATAAAGAGGAAGATTCAATGTAGAAGGTTGCACGAACATAATATTTTACACTGAATCTTAGTCAAAATTATTGAAGACTAAAGAAGTGAAATGAAGGAAAAGGTGTAGCGTAGTTTAAGATCACTTTTAATAAATATGCACATGTACTATCAACTATTTAAAGCAGAAGTAAATTTGTTAAATAAAAAAGAACCAACAACTTCATTACACATTTTCTAAAGAAGAACAACACATCAATGACTTAGAGAGATATATATAGAAACATGTCATAATCAATAGAAAGTTGTAATCATATTGAAATTTCATTACTTTCTCCAAGAAAAATCTTGTGCATTACACAACAAAATTGTGTCTCTCAGGCCCAAATTTGGAACCCCAAAACAGGTCCCTTGATATTGTTTTAAATAAACTATTACATTGAAAAAAATTATTAAAACTGTCAATTGTCAAAACTATTTGGTCCTCATGAAAATTAAAAGAATAAACTATTTCTAATTCTTCAATTACAAAAATGAGACATTTTCTAGAAATTGAAAATAATTATTCTATAGTTTAGGACTCTTGTGCAACATTAGGCTCGCTTGACAAAACTTCAGGTTCCGCAACTTGAACCTTCACTGGTGAAATTAAACTTTTACATTTCTTCCACAAATTCAAGTCAGGAACTGCACACTACATCATCCTGTTGTAGACCATTCTTAATTTTTTTTTACCTTGGTGTATGTTGGCTTCTCAGTGAACAAATTTTTGATTAACCATAACAACTGAAAATCCCTATGCAAATAATTTACAATTGTTGATCCTTTTAAAATTGTTGTTCTCTCATGAGAAGAATTGATCTTAATCTTAGCCTCCACCAAAAATGTTTCCTATTGTTCCCAAGGAAGGATATTCCCTTGCCGATCTCAACATGAAGGTAAACTTTCTCGAATCTCTTGTCAAAATTAGAATTAAAATTTGCCATTGATTCTTTGACCTCCAACATCTTTCTCTCTACATGTTTCTTGTACATGTTTTTCAATACCATCTTGGTTATCTATGACACCACAATGTTTTGTCTACAATATCCACTACCCTCAACTCTTGGGAAGACTTGGCATTTCAATAATCAATTATATTTTTGGCCAACTATGCACTTTCTTGAGATTCATTTTTATTGGTGTAAGTAATGGATTCAGTGGCCATAATCATCTCCTTTTATTCAACCATGACCACTATATGATCCAAGACTACTTTAACTTGTTGAATAATATCATTTTATATGATCTCTCTTGCTTGAATAAGAGACATATTCCCATTTAGATTCCCTTTCAACTCCTTAATTTCATCACATGCTGATTGGTAATTATTTTGATGCTGAGTTGCATTCTCTTTGGTCATTTTTATTTGTCTCTCCTTATGATTCCATTGCTCCTTTGTATCATCTATATTCCTCTGTAGTTTCTTCAAATCATCCTCCAAAATCTTCAGTTCTATTGTGACTTTGGAAAGTTTTTCAATTGGGTATTCCGAGCCTGGTTGAACTACAATAGTGCATGCATGTTGGTATATTTTTTGATGTAAATCTACATTGAGTTCCTTGAGAGTTGCTACCTCCCTATTACTTTCCACTAACTCATGATTTAATATCTCTTTTTATTTCTCAACTTGGGCCAACTTTGGAGCTTCAACATGTTCTATGGCAAGAAACTTCAATTTTCTCCTTAAGGACTAGATCTTAGACTATGCACTTTAGATCAAGGAATGAACAACTACTTTATCACTTTACCCAATTTACAGAAAAACCTTCAAGTGAGGTCAGTTTTCAACTATAGCTGGGAGGAATGAAATGTGCACCATCATCTCCAATTCCCAATGATGAAGTGAAGGCTTCCTTAATCGTTTTTAAAGATACTTATCATCATATTGAAGAAAATAATATGAATATAAAGACAAATTACATGACTCAACTGGAAGCTCAATCCATTTCTAGTTATCAAACTAGACTTATTTCAACAATGGATTTGGAAATGAACCGATTGAGATTTCCTTTACTCATCCTATTTCCTAGTAAATTTCTTGTAGAACATATTTTAGAATGGTCAATTTATCTGTGAAAACTAAAGATATTCCATTTCTAGACAAGACAAAATTGCATAGGCAGACAAGAGAGTTAATATACAATTATATCAGTAAAACATCCCTAGCAACAAGCAAGACAAAGGCTTTATTGGGAAAAGTGACAGATCAATTAAAGTTGGAGAGAACCAATTCTCGAGGTTCTAATACTCAAAATTAAGAGTTTAAAAAGTTGATAATCAAGCTTAAGGTGAATCCATAGGATAAAGAATTTCTTCAGTCCTTTATCTAGAGAGCAGAGTTTGATGTTGCAAGCAATGAGAGGGGTTTTCAACACCCTTTTAGTGGGGAGAGTGGTTTCTACCTCCATGTTTTCTTGGGCCCCTACCAAGGAAAATTTTAGGTACTAATATTCGCATATGGGCTAATTTTCCATGCTTTTTCCCAAAAAAAGATTCGCTAATTCCCTTTTTTTCTTAAAAATGATTCGCCCAAATTTTATAAGAAAAAAATATTTTACCTTAAAAATCGCCAAAAATTTATAGGGACTATATAAAATCATTAGAAGTTTGAATATTTTTGCTAAAATATCACCAAGCATTTTATAGTTTTCATATTATGGATTAGTAAGATTCGCTAACGTTTCTAATCTTTAAGATAAATTTCCATCCTTAAAATTTTCCCTAGACCCTACCAAGCCACCATTTGTTAATTTCTCAAGTTCTGGATTTGGTTCATGGATATAAGGGGAAAAATATATTTCTAACATCCTCTTTAAAAAGACTTGGTGTGAATCATAGTTCCATTTTTCTCCTTGTTGAAAACTCATTTCTTGCAACATTTTTTTCAGTCTCCTTTGTTGGCTGTCTATTGTTTACAATAAAAGGGCTAAAAATCCTTGGTAATTTGAACAAAATTCCTTCCCTAACTAGGAAAAAGTGCACTTGATCCACATTCAAGCATTGTATGATAAATTCAAATGAAAATATTCTCATGGGAACAAACAAAGGAAGACGTTATGGTGGGACCTCCAATTTGTATAATATAATCTCTACATATTCTTTGAACAAGAAACAATGTCCAACTTTCAGATCTTTGCCCATTTGTAAAAGGGATTGAGCCTTTGGTAAAATTCTTGGACGAGCAGAATTGTTAATAATTCTATAGACAATTGACATGAAAGATGCAATGTAATAAGAAAATACTTCATTGTTTTGTTTGCTCCTGAATAAATTAATGAAATTTACCATTTTTTGGTTTTGCTTATTTTCATCCATAATATTCAAATCCAGATCCATGAATTGGTCAACATGAACATACAGGAAGAGGTATCCCAACAAGGAAGGAACCCTAAAACACCCAACAATTCTGAAATTGAGGAGTTGAGAGTTGATGGAATGTTCCCAAAAATCGGGAATGTACAATACAACAACGAGTTGCATCATTAAATGAAACAACCCTAAATATTGAGAGTCAACTACTGAGGTTTCATCTCTTCCCAAAATTCTCATAATTACTTGTAAAACAGGTCTGACACTTTTGACAAAACCAACTATGGGAAATTGCATTGACTCTGGTGGAATAGATGTATTTGGAGGCAAAACAAGGCTAAGAAATTTACTTCTATCCTCTGGTGATAGATTTTGGTAGATAGAGAAAAGGGTTTCATCGGAAAATGCAATGTAATTATCTAATTGGGGAAAATACAGGGCTTATCGAGTTAACAATGAAGAAACTTTCATAATGCTTTCTCCTAGGGAATTCATCACATAACATCTCTTTGGGTATAAGGATGGGGTTAACTAGCTAACGAATTATGGGAAAAAATATCTTTTTGGGATAATTGCAGAGACTAAACCCGACTTAAACATTCTTAGGGACATTTCTGACTCATCTTGACTAGTAAGTGTATTTTTATGAATTTCCATTAGGTTTAATGGACAAATAGGGTAAAAAATATCATGTTACATGTCCATGAGGGGTATATGGGTTGAAGAACCAAACAAGGTGGTTTTCTTAGTAATTTTCTTATTTTTGTTTGAAAAATACAGTGGTTAAAGGTGTTAAATACCTGGTAATTCGAAGGCAATTTGTGACAGAGTCAATAGTTCTCGATGGCGACAACTAGAGTGAAACTGGTAGATAAAATAAATAAATGAGTGAAATCTGGGTTTTGTTAAACAAAAAATAAAAAAATTTAATTAAGATAATGGAGAAAAAGGGTACAAATGGATTATGTGGAAAATAACATGGTAGGTGACATGGAAATAGGGTGGATGAGGTGGAGGTTATGTGGAGAAAATGGCATGGAAATGGTGACGTGGCAGCATGCTTGCTTTCTCCTACTTGCTTATCATAGCTCTGTTGAATCGATGGAAAATATTGACCACCCTCGAGGGAACCTTGGGTGGTAAATGGTTTCAACTGTTTGTGCCATCGGGGTTGATCACTACCATCGATGACCCCGAAGGCTGAATTTTTAAAACCACCCTTGAGGGCACCCTGCATTGTAGGTCTCGATCATGCTATGACATCAACATTAATACTAGCCCAAATCAAATCTATTTGATGACAATGTGCCATGAAAATCATGCGTTCTTTAGCTCTTTCTCCGCTTTGGCATGTGTTATAGCTGGCCCACTTTGAAACATTTATTTTTAATATAGCCAAGTTGCATGTCCTACAACATAGTCTTAGAGTAAAAGATCAAAATGTTTCTAGGAAAAAATATAAAGAGGCCCATCCTCCATATTTCTTTCCCCCCACCTTTTTTTTATGCATATATATATATATATATATATATATATTACAATTTTTCTTTTTGGAATGAAAACAAAACTGACTACAACACTTGCTCCACCTGGGGATAGTGTTTTGGAACAAAAGACTAAGAACCGCAAATTAGTGCCTTCACCTCGGGCATGGAGTCATATTGTAGCTTTGACAATGCAATGAATAAGCGAACAAAATAATTATAGTTGGAACACCGGTATTTATAATGAGAAAGTAAATAATGCTCAACGTTGGAAGTAATGTTTCAGATACTACCCATTTACAGGTAGTTGCAACAATTCACCCTCAAGATTCTCTAGAATGAAGGTGTTATTTCCCGAGACTTCTGGTATTTTAAAAGGAAAAAACCACAAGGGATCAAATTTTCCACGTTTACCGTTTTCCTCTTGCTTGACGCCCCACCTCAGAATAAGGTCTCCAGGCTGAAAACATCTATTTTTTTCCTTTCTATAAAAAAAAAAATTCATCTTCTCTTGATAATTGATCAAGTTTTGAGTTACATGTTCTCTAAGTTCGTTCAACTCCACCAGATGATTTATTCTAATAGTCAATGGATTAGGTTCCTCCCCAACATCTTGAATTAATGCAGCTATTGTCTTGGCTAATTGAGTAGGAAATAAGGTTTCCATTCCATATATCTGTTCAAAATGCGACTTCCCAATGGATCTTTTTGTTGTCACCCTATTTTCCCATAAAGAAAACTTAAGTTGGGAATCCCAATTCTTTTTTTTTTCTAAAATAGTGTTATTTAAAATTCTTAACAAAGTCTTATTAGAAGATTCTGCCAACCCATTCCCTTGTGGATAATAGGTGGTAGAGTGACTAAGGATAGCATTATATTTCTGGCAAAAATTAATTAGTTTTGCAGATTTAAACACATGAGCATTGTATGTCACCAATTTTTTTGGATAACCAAATGTAGCGAATATATTTTCTTCCATAAATTTAATAACCACTAGATCACCATTTATGGAATGCAGGTGTTTTAGAGGGCATTGGAAACAAACTTGGGAGATATGTCAAAACAAATATCCAGTGATTGGAGGAGAGAATTTTCACTTGGCACGAATTTGTGTAGAAGTGGACCTCAGCAAGGGGCTATCGGAAAATATCCTTCTGATACACAATCAGAAAAAATGGCTGCAACACCTGGACTATGAAAACACAACGTTTAGGTGCAGGATATGTAGGAAAACAAGGCCTCTAATAAACACATGCCCAGACGCAACATGGGAAAACAAGAAGAAGAAGAAAATAGGGAAAGCATCCAAGGGTTGGAAATTTCCCTCAGGAGGACCAGAGTAAGAGACAAAAGACAAAGGGGATATACCAACCCAAAATGAAAAAAAAAAAACCAGCAGAAGACCAATGAATATAAGAACCAATGGAAACCAACATGACCTCACAGAGGGTTGACCCAATGATGGATCCAATGCCCCCTGAAGCATGTTCAGATGTAAGCTCAGGTGAAAACAAGAGAGCACATGTGTCTGAAAGTTCAGACTCAAAAAAAGAAAACACAATAAGGAACAATGTGCTAGCCTTGGTTCCTCCCTCCCTGCATTTAGGGAATTGGAAAATTGTTCAAAAGAGAAAAGGCAAGCGTGAAAAGCCCAACCTAGCTGGCAATGCGTAATTTTTATTGGTAGCCTCGCTACACGGTGTACATGTGTACATGGGCCCTATGGGTGCCTTGAATGCTTAATTGCATATACATAGTGTAACTCTCATTAATTTTTAATAGAAGTTTCTGATTTTTACTTGGGAAAAAAAAAACCACTAAATCAGTTGGAGACCTGGTTGGAATGGATTCCACCCACTGTGTAAAATAATTAGTGGTTGTTAAGATCCACTTGTGTTGTCCACTAGAAGGTGGGTTGATTTCCCCTATAAATCCAACCCCCACTCTTTAAAAGGATCTTATACAAATACTAGAATCAATGGTAATGGTGCTAACTTCTTCTTTTAAGAAAAAACTTGACATTCTCTGCAACATTTTACCAATCTATACACATCAGAAAACATGGTAGGCTAGTAGAAACCAACCTTCAGGATTTTATGAGTTGTAACTCTCCAACTGTAATTACCCCCACAAGTGCAACCACGATATTCATTTATGATTTCAGTGATTTTCTCCTTTGTTAAACACAACATCAAAACACCAATGGGATCCCTTCATCCTCAGACCCTTATATTTTTCCCTATCAAAATTTGTTGGAAAACTAAGAAATAAAAAATAATGGACACTATTCTTATATCAATAAGAACAAATATACTTATAGGAAATTCTATTATCCTTTTCATTGGACTGGCCTTCTCCTGCAACTGGACCTGGTTCAGCAATTTCAGCCAACAAGTTTATTCCCATGGCTTCGTAATTAGCTTCTGTCAAGGTCTTGGATAACTCTTTTCCCTTTATTAATTTAGTTGGCTTAGTATCCATATCGTACTCCTATATCTTCACTATCCATTTTCCTCTTCTTCTTTCACCGTCCCCTGTGTCAGTACATCTTTTATTTCTGTATTAGGTACATATGCAATGATATTTGATTGTAAAATATATGTCCTAAATGCCTTCAAACATTTTACATGGGCATATGCTTTCTTTTCTAGAATTTTATATTTTAGCTCTGCATCCCTCAACTCCTCACTAAAGAATGCCACAATTTGATCCTTATTCTCTTCATTCTTTTGTCAAATAAGTACTGTAGTTGTAGTAGGAGATGCAAAATAATTGGTCAACATGAGCATACAAGAAGAGGTATACAATGAATGAAGGAAACCTGAAACATCCAACAATTCTGAAATTGTGGAGATGAGAGTTGATGGAATGTTCCCCAAAAGTGGGAATGTCCAAGACAACATCAGGTTGCATCATTAAATGAAAAAACCCTAAATCCTGACAATCAACTACTAAGGTTTCATCTCTTCCCAAAATTCTCATAATTAATTGTAAAACAGGCTTGAAACTTTTGACCAAACCAACTATGGAAAATTGCATTGAATCTGGTGGAAGAGCTGTATTTGGATGTAAAACATGTTGAGAATTTGGAGGGGTGGTGTTTAATACAAATTTTCTTCTTGATAATTACTTGCGAGCTTGCTTATGTCTTTTATTCATTATCTTGTTTAGTCTTTCATCAAGTCAATTATAAAAAATAAATAAGACACAAATGTAGGCTCCTAGATCCAGGTCAAAACCTCTCCCTATTAGAGAGGAAAACCCACAAATAATTCTTCTTATAGATCTTCAAATGACGAGTACCATGACCAAGACTTAGACCCTTGACCTAGATATGCTTCCAAGACCTTGATACAACTTCTTCAAACTTGATTCTTTTCTTCGTCACCAATATGCACTGTTCTCTAGTTAGGAAGGTAACACTTTCTCCTAATTTTAAGGCTGCCTTTCTTCTTATGGTGATGTAGAGAACAAATGCATACTTTAATATTTAATATAGCAAGAAGTTATATTATACTTAGTTTCAAATAAATTATCTCTCCATATATGATGCAATTCACACTTTCCTTATCTCTTAGTACGCCACTCTGATATTCAACAATTATAAAGCATAGAATAACGATCCTTATTAGTTAAGCTCTATAAGTTGAAATTGCCTTTGTGACTGTACTAATTATACACACAATTTCCATTCAATTACAGTGCCGACACAACCAATAATGAATGCATTAATATATGTAAGATGCCAGCACAAGAAAGAGAAAATGCCGCATGGAATTTCTCTGCATTACTGAAATCGTTGCCAAATAGGAGCCACCGTACCCGAACAATCAAACACTGTATACCTTTTCTTTGCGTTACAATCAGTGCAATCAGACTTTTACGCCATTTCTATAATTGCATACGGCCAACGCATCTTCTACAGGAGTGTGAATGCTGTTTTCCACCGTCGAACTCTAACTTTGGCTTTATGCATGATCCCTAGCTTCTCCAACATCCGTGTCTAATGTCTATAGCCTCTCCAGCTTACAGAGATAGATTTAACCCTTTGCTGACTGCCTTCAAGTTTTCGACTCCAATGGAAACTACACCTATCACTTGCACTCTAGCCAATCCGAGGTTGATTTTTCCATCATTGTTGTTTCAAATGCACAATTATTCCTGTGTTCACACATTCATATACGACACATATATAATTTGT
Source organism: Pinus albicaulis (assembly GCA_034641835.2). NCBI lineage: Eukaryota > Viridiplantae > Streptophyta > Pinopsida > Pinales > Pinaceae > Pinus > Pinus albicaulis. Next base: position 614,687,184 of record CM076570.1, on the reverse strand, counting down.
AGATCCAACAGTTAAAAAAGAACGTATAATGGCCAAACACAAATTATATTTCTATCACATGGGCTAAATATTTCATTAATTGCCCCTTTGCGGTTGCAGTCTTCACACTGACACTCTTGGGTTTTTTCCCCCTCTACTCCCCTATTACTGATACTTGAATATGAAACTGTTCCTCTTAGAATATATTTCTTCTCTAATTTTTCCAACAAATCAATACCTCCCTATTTTTAAGTGCTTATCCCTACTTTAGCTCTATTTCCACGCAGGGAAAGAAACCAATTCCTAATTTTATTCCTAATTAATTAAAAATACAAAAAAACTAACTACTCTCATAAAAAATAAAATAAAAAATAAAACATTAATACTAATGTTTATTCCTTTTGGATTAGCCACAACATGTGAAAAAAACATCACATTGCTGGCTAAGTCCAGATGCTCCTACATTAGACTCCCGAGGAAGAAAAAGAGAACCGATCTTGTAACGCTTCGAAATATAATCCAAACTTCTGTAGCTCTGCTGCAGTCATCCAACTGGCATCTTCCACTGGCTGTCCTTTCTATTTGACAAAATACTAATAATAGGTTTGACTCCTGGTTTTCTTTGATACTCTTTTCTCCAAAATGGCTTCGACTTCCATCTTCCTTGTTTTGGGCATCTTCTCTTCCCAATTTACTGTCGGGTTTTATTCTGCGGTGGAGTCCCCTTGTGATTCGCCTTCTGGTTCTCAGTATAGATACAAATCTGCAACATTGAAGATTGGTGATATTCTAACTCCTTTTGGTAATTTAACTTATGCATTTGAAGAAAATTTCCTTATAAGTTTACATGGCCCTATCTTCTTCATTTTTAATTTGTTAAAATTTTTAACAAGAAATCTTTCTTTTCTTAAATATACCATGACTAAGTCACCCACTTGGAATTCATTTTCTCGCCTCCTCATATATGCTCTCTGCTTGTATTTGATATTGCTTTCCTGCAATCTGTTTTTGACATCTTCTTGTAGTTTCTGCATCTATTCTGCAAATTCTTCAGCCTTTGCTTTCCTTACCTCCTTTTTTCCCAGATATCTGAGTTCATACACACCTCTTGGATGCATTCCAAAAACAATCTGGAATGGAATCATACCAGTACTTCGATTTGGAGTATCATTGTAAGAAAAATCAGCCTAGGTAAGGGTTAAATCCCAATGTTTAGGATTTTTATATACCAAGCTTCTCAAGATGTTTCCCAAACTTCTATTTACTACCTCGATCTATCCATCCGTTTGAGGATGGTATGCTGAACTGAAACTGAGGTTGGTACCTAGTTTCTTCCACAGATTTCTCCAGAAATGTCCCACAAACTTGGTATCCCTGTTAGACACAAATGCTTATAGGTAATCCATGTAATCTTACGGCTTCTGAAAAAATAGATTAGCAATATGTGTTGCATCACTTGTTTTCTTGCATGTAATAAAATGAGCCATTTTTGAAAATCTATCCACAACAACATAAATGGAATCATTTCCCCTTTAATTTTTTGGCAACCCCAAAACAAAATCCATACTAAATGCATCCCATGGTCAGTCGGGTATCGATAATGGCTGATACAATCTAGTATTCTGACTTTTCCCCTTAGCATGCTGACAAATCTTGCATTTTTCCACAAATTGTTTAACATCAGTTTGCATCTTGGGCCAGCAATAAAAAGTATTTACCTGAGCAAAGGTTTTATCTTTTCCAAAATGTCTGGATAGGCCTCCACTATGTTTCTCCTTGATTATGTTTTCCCTCATAGAACATTTAGGAATACATAATTTATTGCTTTTGAATAGCAAGCCTCCTTGGATAAGATAATCCAACCATTGGCTTCTATTATGGATTGCTGGATTTTCTACAACTGCATAAATTTCCTTGAACTCCACATCATCTTTATACATGTCAACCATTCCCTCGAACCCTACAACACCAACTTGTAATTCCTGCATAATTAAGTTCACCTTGCTCAAAGCATCAACAACTTTGTTCAATTTACCACTCATATGTTTGATTACAAAAGTGAAACTCTGAAAATATTCTACCCATTTGGCATGTTTCTGGTTTAATTTTGGTTGATTGTTTATAAACTGTAATGCATGATTATCAGAATATAACACAAACTCTTTTGGCAACAAATAGTGTCTCCATTTTTTTAAAGCCTATACAACAACATAAAACTCTTTTTCATAAGATGAATATTTCTTCTTTGCTTCATTTAGTTTTTCACTGAAGTATGCTATTGGTTTCTGATCTTGACTCAAAACTGCTCTAATCACGATTCCACTAGCATCAGTTTCCACCTGGAAAACCTTCTCAAAATTTGGTAAAGCTAGAACTGGTTTTTCAGTAATTTTTCTCTTCAACAATTTAAAGTTTAGGTTTGCTGCTTTTGTCCATTTGAATGGCTAATTAGTTTATCTGATTGTTTCAATAATGGGTGAAAAAATCTGACTAAAGCTTCGGATAAATTTTCTGTAGAAACTTGCAAGACCATGGAAGCTTCTTACCTCAAATATGCTTCTAGGAGTTGGCCGATTCATGATTGCTTGGATTTTCTCCGGATCCATTTTCAACCCTTCCTTAGAGACTACAAATCCCAAATAAATTAGTTCTTCCTTCATAAAGTTGCACTTCTTCAAATTTATTAGCAGTTTTTCTTTTTTTAAAGTTTTTAGAACTAATTTAAGGTGTTCTAGATGCTCCTCTTTACTTCAACTAAAAATGAGAATATCATCACGATAAACAATTACAAACTTGCCTGCATATTCCTTCAAAAATTCATTCAATAACCTCATGAAGGTACTAGGTGCATTAGTAAGCCCAAAAGGCATTACTAACCATTCATACAAACCATTGTTTGTTTTGAATGCGGTTTTCCATTCATCCCCTTCTCGAATCCTTATCTGATGATACCCACTCTTCAAATCTATCTTAGAAAAATAGTTCTATCCACTCAAACAATCCATTAAATCATCCATTCGTGGTAAAGGAAAATGATACCTGATGGTGATTTTATTTATGGCTCTAGAATCTGTGCATATGCGCCATTCAACCCCTTTATTTGGACTGAGTACTGTTGGTACAACACATGGACTGAGGCTTTCTCTGATTAATCCTTTATACATTAATTCTTGCACTCGTCTTCCAACTTCAAAGTTTTCTTGTGGCGTTAACCTGTAGGCTGCTTTATTCGGCAAAATTTCTCCAGGGATTAGATCAATGTGGTGACTAATACTCCTGATGGGCGGTAACACATTTGGCAGCTCATCCACAATAAAATCAAAAAAATCATTCAACATATTTTGAATTTCTTCAGGTAAATCTTCTAAATTCGTAGAAGTTAAAATTACCTTGGGTCTCCCTACAATAACAAAATGAATCTCCTCGCCTTTCTCGACTTCTTGCAACAGGGTTTTCCCACTCATAAACATAACGCTGTTTCCAGGCGCCCCTTCGTCAGCTTCAGCTTTTAATAGCAACAACGTATGCTTGTTCCCATCTTTCTCGAGAGTATAAGTGTTTCTTCTGCCATCATGTATGGATTTCTGATCAAACTGCCAAGGTCTTTGTTACATAGTAATTTGTCACCGTCCCTGCAATTCCAATCTCGCCCATTGGAGGGTCGTTTCTGTGACGAATAAGCAGTGTCATGCCTTGCAAATACCATCATTGCATCCCTTTCCATGAGGACAACATTCATTCTGTTGATCATTTCCTGAGAAGACCCCTAAAAGCACCTGTTTTTTCCTTGCCGCTGGTAGTCCATTATGTCCTCGCGTCAATGAGGAAAATTAACATTGAGCTCGTGCCAGTTGGCGCTCTATCCCAGTTAGGCACCTGTGCCAATCTGCTTATGGAAAGTTTTTAAAAAAAAGAGGTGAAGTTTCGATTACAACAACTTCGTGGATGAGTCATGAGGAGTGGTTTCGACTGAATAAACATGACCTTCCTCCTTTGACCTCTTGTTTCCACCTTATGTGGAACCTCCCAAGGGATAAGGCCTCCCTTCCACTATTGTAGGGATCCCAAACTCCTCCTCTCCTCTATAAATATAGCCATCTTCCATTGATGAAGGGGCTGAATGGTTGAGCCTTAATGGTCATAGGAGCCTGAATAGAGCTGAATCAATTGTGAGGAGATTATCGTCAGACAACCGAAGAGAGAGAGACTTGTCCTTTTCCAATGAGCTTTACCAAGACGTACTCCTCTGTCGACCTGTCGAAGGAAGATCTAGCATCAGAGCTCAGGTTGTATCTTTCTTTGTTCTGATTAATAATAAACGACTTCGATTATGGTTCCACTTAGATGTTCATGTTTCATGTTATGAGTTGTATCTTCTCTGACTGATACATAATTGCATGTATTAGGTTTTACGCTTGTTTGTTTGTTGTTTCTTCTTGTATGTGCAGGTGTTCGATCGCATCGAGCGGGATAATTGTGATCTGCCAGAGCAAGGGACGGAAGCGCCATCTTCTCCACAAACAACAACAACGTAGGAATTAAGGTAGGCCTCTTGTCGCTTCTTGTCTTTTGCAATTAGGAATTAGCGTCTTAGCGTGACTCGGTTGTTGCTAGACCCGATCTGGGCTAGTAGGGATCGCCTCTGTCTGTAGAGGGGATTTACCTCTCCAATAGTCTTCCTAACAATATGTGACATACATCCTTCGGCATTACTTCACATAAAATAACATCCTTATAAGTACCAACCTGGATTTCGACCTTACATTGTTCAGTTACAATAATTTGATGGCCTTTTCGGAGCCATGATACTTTATAAGGAGTGGGGTTTAATGTTTTCTATAACTTCAATTTGTCCACCATTTGAGTAGAAACAAGGTTATTAGTACTTCCACTACAAATTACTAATTTGGAGCACTTATCTTTTGACTTACATACAGTTCAGAATAGATTCTTTCTTTGAGCTGGTTCTCCGGCTTCCTTAGCTGCTTTAAGCAATATAATTTTTAACAATAAAGATTCTCTGGCTTCAGGTGGTTCCTCTTTGGATGCAGTCTGAGGAATTCCTTCTTTTGTTTCAACAAAATTCACATTTCGCTGGGTGGTTGATCTGTTGTGAGGACAATCCCACGACCCATGTCCCCACTCACCACATGTAAAGAACCAAATATCTCTTCCTTGGCCTCTACCTATGGGCACAAACCTTCTGCGACCAGAGTCTCCTCTCTGTGGTGATCTATTACTCGAACTCCCCGCTTCATTCTAGGAGTGTTGAAATATGGACTTAAATTTTCCTCTTCCTTTTTCCGGACTCTTGCCTCTATTCCTTTGATTTTGTCTGCGCAACATTTTCTCTTCTGCCCTCAAAGCTGCCTGATAAGCATCTTCAATCGTCTTTAAATTTAATAAGCTGATTTCATCTTGTATTTCATATCTTAAACCATCTACATATCTAGCTACTTTTTCTATGTCATCCTCGACATGTCCTGCTGTAATACTCAACTTATAAAATTCTTCAGTGTATTCTTTGATAGTCATCCATTTTTGCTTTAAATTTTGCAATTGTCTAAAAAGATTTAATTGATAATCTTTCAGCATGAACTTACCTTTTAGTTTACTCACCATCTTATCCCATTGCTTGATTTTTGGTTTCCCTTTTCGTTCTTTGGAAAACTGCAATTCATCCCACCACAGGGCTGCATGGCCTTTCAATCTCGTGGCTGCACACTTCACTTTCTTCTTGTCATCGACTTCTTCATAATCGAAGTATTTGTCTAATGCACCGATCCAATCCATTAGTACTTCCACACTAAGGTTTCCATCGTATAAAGGTAATTATACCTTTGGTCTGCTACTGGCCTTTGCGAGCATCTTCATAACTCTTGCCATCTTGCTTTCTTCCTCTATTTCTTCTTCAGTAGTTTCTTCTTCATCTACACTGGTAATTCCATCATCTGTTGCCCTCCTCTGAGTAGTTTCTATTGTGTCCATCCTTGTACGTAGGTGTCAGATTTCTTCTAGTAGAACTGTGTTTGCTATAGGTCTTCCTCGACCTATTCCAGCTCCCCTTCTAGGGGGCATTTTCTGCAATGCTCAAGAACAACTCAACGACTCTGATACCAAAATTGATGTAGAGAACAAATGCACACTTTAATATTCAATATAGCAAGAAGTTATATTATACTTAGTTCCAAATAAATTAGCTCTCCATATATGATGGAATTCACACTTTCCTTATCTCTTAGTGTGCCACTCTAATTTTCAACAATTATAAAGCATAGAACAACGATCCTTATTAGTCAAGTTCTATAAGTTGCAATTGCCTTTGTGACTGCACTAATTATCAACACAATTGCCATTCCATTACAATGTCGACACAACCAATAATGAATGCGTTACTATATGTAAGATGTTAGCATAAGAAAGAGAAAATTCCATATGGCATTTCTCTACATCACTGAAATCGTTGCCAAATAGGAGCCACCGTATCCGAACAATCATACACTGTATACCTTTTCTCTGTGTTACGGTCAGTGCAATCGGACTTTTACGCCATTGCTAGAATTGCATACGGTCAACGCATCTTCTACAGGAGTGTCAATGCTGTTTTCCACCGTCGAAATCCAGCTTCAAATTTATGCATGATCCCCAGCTTCTCCAACATCCGTGTCTAACGTCTACAGCCTCTCTAGCTTACAGTGACAGATTTCCACCCTTCACTGACTGTCTTCAAGTTTTCGACTCCAATGGAAACTACGCCTATCACTTGCACTCCAGCTAATACGAGGTTGCTTTTGCCATCATCGTTGTTTCAAATGCACAATTATTCCTGCATTCACACATTCATATACGACACGTATATAATTTGCAGATCCAACAATTAAAAAAAACATATAATGGCCAAACACAAATTATATTTCTATCGCATGGGCTAAATATTTCATTAATTGCCCCTTTGCGGTTGAAGTCTTCACACTGACTCTCTTGGTTTTTTTCCCCTCTAGTCCCCCGTTAGTCCGAACTTTTCGTCGAAGTGTACGAAAAAGGACCACTTTAGCTACGCATAACTAATAGCCCTAACAACAAAAGTGGCTGCCAATATCTTCAGATCTGCGGTTAGTTGAACAAGAAAAGAGCTACAAAAAACCAGATCTATGCATGGAAAGACATTAAGCAGTAAAAACAAGGGTTTTCTCCATATACCAATAGACAAGACAAGAACAATTTTTGAAAGAATTTTTATATTAATTGGGCACCTGGGAGGAAAACAAGAAGGCGTATCCAATTCTCCTCAGTGGGATGGGTTCTTGGAAGTCCTTAGTGCTTCAAATCTAAGATTTCTCTCTCTCGTTGGTGTAGAAAACCCACACAAAGAATGGAACTCAAAGGGAGCTCACACAGCAAATGGTAGAAAAGAGTGACCAAGTGTATAGATCCAGAGTGATCTAATAGGCAACAAAAGGTGAAGAATGGTAGGAAAAACTCTCCTATTTATAACAAAATATTGGGTCATTCTAGATCTTGGTGCATGGGTTAACCAGATCTAGATCCACTTTTTATGGAATATTTTATTATATTTGTTGGAGGGAAAAGGTATTTGACTTGGGTCAAATCCCTTAATTTGTCAAAAATAAATAAATAAATGATTTATTTATCTTTTAAGGAAGCGGTTAGAAGATAATCAAATAAATAATGATTTATTTAATTATTTAAGGAAGTGGTTGAAAGATAATTAAATAAATAGTGATTTATTTAATTATTTGTGGGTGATTTGGTCATATTTAACAAGGAATATTATCTAAATAAGATTTAAATAATTATTCCTAGAAAATAATAAGATAAATAAAGGTTTATCTAATTAATTTTTTTGTTTTTGGGTTAAACATGACTGGGAATAATAATTAAATTATGGTTTAATTAATTATTCCATGAGGAAAATCAAACAAATATAGGTTTGTTTAATATTTCCTTTTGGGGTTTCCCGTTTAGACCATAAACAACCTAATAAATGTGGTTTATTAAGTTATTTAACATAGTGAAGGCAATTTTACTTAGGGTAAAATTGGTCTTACATGGTGTACTTGGGTCCATCTAATGATAATAGGTTAGATGACCAAAAAATGGTGTAACATATTGCCCCCCAGCGTGCGAGTGTCAGGAGCAAATCGTATGACCGAAGTACGTTGTAAGAACTCAATCACCAGACAACAAAAGGGAAGTCAGAGAGAGAGATGCAAGGTAGATAGTGTGCTGAAGAACTAGACCCTGAGGAGACGAGACTCGCAGGTGCAACAAGTCTCTGTTTATGAGAGGGTACTTGTGCTGAAGGCGGCGTGGGAGGCATACCTATGCCCGCCGAGACAAAGTACAAAAGAATAGTGTGTCCAGTAAACAAGGGATCGAACCATAAAGTACAACCGGCATAATCATGAGCCAGATAAAAATACAATGAGGAATCCCACATACATTCTGTGCCTGGGATAACAGCCAGGACTTATACAATAATATCCGAGTACATGAGATACAAATACAACCCAAATGCCCCCTGTAAATGGGGAAGGGCTCACAAAATCTGACTGATACATGCAAATCAAAGAGGCGCTGCAAGTGGCTAAGGCCAATATCATCAAATATCTGGAGCTGCATCGAAGGCTGCAAGGAGGAGGTCATCCGGGCATGTGGGGGGCTACCTGCAGGGCCACCCCCTCATGAGGGCTGAGACATCTCACACACACCTGGGAATCATCAAGAGCTGCTGCTGGATCACTGAACCATCGAGTATACGGATCTCGATCATGCTGAAAGGAGCTAGAGAAACAATCAAGTCAAAGGGAAATGAGAGATCCCTTTGCCTGATTCGAGGCGCCGAACAAGAGTGGAAGCTGGAACCAAGGTACACCGCCCTCTAGACCTGTCTTCTGGAATGAAGGAGCTGATGTCGACAGAAGGAGGTCCGCCATAGGTGAGGCAATGAGAGATCCTCAACTAAGGCACGAGAGAAAATAGTAGAGCGAAGGGACAAGATCGACACTAATGATTATGGTGAAATGAAGGACCGATAGCAAATGGACAACTTCTCAGTAGAGCATAAAGGGCATGAATGAACCGGCAGTTGACCGACGCAATATCAAAGGGTTGAGATCCCCTATTATTTCTACTTGAATATGAAACTGTTCCTCTTAGAAAATATTTCTTGTCAATTTTTTCCAAAAAATCAATACCTCCCCATTTTTAAGTGCTTATCCCTACTTTGGCTCTATTTCCATGCAGGGAAAGAAACAAATTCCTAATTTTATTCCTAATTAATCAAAAATAAAAAACAACTAACTACTCTCATATATAAATAATAATAAAAAAATAAAACATTAATACTAATGTTTATTCCTTTTGGATTAGCCACAACATGTGAAAAAAACATCACATTACTGGCTAAGTCCAGATGCTCCTGCATCATATGGTCTTTGTCCAAACTTCAACAAACTCTTGCTTGACTGAGATAGCTCTAGAATATGAAGTTGATGTATCCTAGATATCTGTACTGGCTGTATAGAATGATTTTCACAACATCACCATCAAACTCTGTGCTAAAGACCTTCTTATTCATCTGCAATGAAGCTTCTTAAAAAAAATGATTGCAAAACATCACCATCAAACTCTTTGATGAACAACCTTCTCATACATTCGTATTGAAGCTTCTTAAAACAATCCAAAAACACACTAAATTTTTTCTTGATCTCCGAGCTTTCCCCTACCTAAAGTACACACTGAAACTTCGCAATTCCTTCTCCTCTTTTATCCGCAATCCACCTCAGAACCATCCACAAGTCTGTCTCTGTATTCAACGAAAAAACATGAGTGAAAATGATCCGCAGTTTCAGGCATATATACATGACTGTTCTAGCTATTAGGCCGACCATCCGGCTAAGTATTAGATCGACTTGTCCACTATGAATAGGCCAACATGAAGTGATATTTCTTCAGCATTTAATGTGGCATCCTCCATTGTAACTACAACTTGTCTTTGATCGTTAATTGAGGGCTGTTGTGAGCTAGTCTTCCAGCCTAGTTTGAGGGCTGTTAGGTGTCCTTCTTCCATAAGGTCTTGGAGCATATATTTGCTAGATGAACATGAAACTTAATTAAATTTATACCTATAGGACACAAAACCTAATGGACATCATGAAGAAGTCCATCTACTTAATAAATCTTGCTCATGAAACCCATGAAGCAAGTAAAACAAAAATACGTTTTATTATTTTGACTTCTTCTTTTCATAATTACAACATCAACATGAAGACCGACCTAGTTACACTTTTCAACACTCCCTCTTAACTAGGGAGGTATTCACATAGGTACATGGTTACTTTCAAACTAAATGATCTCATAAGAAGAATTGGATTGGTAATCACATCTGTATATCATCATATCAACTAGCATTGTCCTAGTGCAAAGCCTTGACTAACAACTCCAACTCTCAATGAGACAATGGGCTACAATGTTGGCGAGACACATGAATAATAGACACCATAGTCATTGTCTCTCCAATGTACGTACCCAACCTAGGTGTTCCCAAAGTATGACATTCTTGGACTATTCTTCTCTTGGGTAGCCAACCCTCAAAGAATATCGGTCCACAACTACTCTTATCTTTAATTCCCTATCTCATTCTCAAAGAGTATAGAATGCCAAATGATTACCCAATCCTCCATTTTATCTTCTAGGTGAAGACCATGATGATGTGTCTATCCATTCTCTTCACACGGCCTTCACTAAGACTTACATATGTTAGTCTTAGTCTAGTGCATGACACATGTAATAGAAAATTACATATGTCTCTCCCTCTTAATATATGAGGGAAATGCTTCAAGTTTCTTCCAAGTAAGAAACTTACCACCAGGATCCCTCTCAACCAGGGTCCTACAGCAGTAATCCAGCTACTCATGAAGAATTCCTTGCCTCGATGTCATGGATTTCAATATTGAGGAATCTTCAATTTTTGGCTTCATAGGGCACAAATCATCCATCACTTTCAGTCACGAGTCATGTTCACTATCAGAAAGTGATTCATCAGTCTTTCTCATCTGGTCCACCATTATGCCATACTTCTTTCCTTCAAATCATCTCCAAGGATCATGTATCCTTTCTCATGATTAGCAGGCCTGCACAAATTCATATAGATAAACATATACATATGAACCTTTTAAAACAAAAGGTTACCTCAGTGACGATCTTTCACCATGACATCTTTCTGTAGGCATCGACATCCTTTATTCAGATTGAAGGATTCGCGGAGATCTTGAATCCTTGATACATATCTTCTAATTATCTGGTTTAAACCGACGATTTTCCAACCAACCTTTTGATTTTTGCTTCCTGGAGTGTCTCCTTTATCAAGCAGCCCTTGAGTTCAACACCTTAGCTCCGATACCATGTTGATTATTTGGAGGGTTGGTGTTTAATACAAATTCTCTTCTTGATAATTACTTGTGAGCTTGCTTATGTCTTTTCTTCATTATCTTGTTTAGTCTTTCATCAATTCAATTATAAAAAATAAATAAGACACAAACTTAGGCTCCTAGAGTCAGGGAAAATCCTCTCCCTCTTGGAGAGGAAAACCCTTGCAAAGAATTCTTATTATAGATATTCAAATGACAAGTACCATGAAAAAGACTCAGACCGTTGATCTAGATATGCTTCCAAGACCTTGATACAACTTCTTCAAACTTGATTCTTTTATTTGTCACCAATCTGCACTTTTTTGTAGTTAGGAAGGTAAATATCAGATTTACCTTCCTCACTTTCTCCTACTTTTAAGGCTGCATTTATTCTTATGATCTCTATCCAAACTTCAACAAACTATTCCTTGACTGATATAGCTCTGGAATCCAAAATTGATGTATCTTAGATATCTATCCTTGATGTATAGAATGATTTGCACAACATCACTATCAAACTCTACGCTGAACAACCTTCTTATACATCCGCACTGAAGCTTCTTAAAAAAATCCGCAAACACACTTAATTTTTCCTTCATCTCAAAGCTTTCCCCTACCTGAAGTACGAATTGAAACTTCACACTTCCTTCTCCTCTTATATCCACAATCCACCTCAGAACTTTCCAAAAGTCTGTCTATGTATTCATCGAAAAAACATGAGTGAAAATGATCTGCAGGTTCACGCATATATACATGACTGTTCTAGCTATTAGGCTGACCATCCAACTAAGTATTAGGTCAACTTGTTCATTGTGAATAGGCAGACATGAAGTGATATTTATTCAGCATTTAATGTGGCATCCTCCATTGTAACTACAACTTGTCTTTCATTGTTGATTGAGGGCTGTTGTGAGCTAGTCTTCCAACCTAGTTTGAGGGCTGTTAGGTGTCCTTATTCCACAAGGTATTGGAATATATATTTGTTAGATGAACATGACACTTAATTAAATTTATAACCTAGAGGAGAGAAAACCTAATGGACATCAAGAAGAAATCCATATACTATCTTTCTCATGAAACCCATGAAGAAAGTACAACAAAAATACATTTTATTATTTTGAATTCTTCTTTTCACAATTACATGGTCAACATGAAGACCGACCTAGTTACACTTTTCAACAAAACAAGGCTAAGAAATTTAATTCTATCCTCTGATGACATATTCTGGTAGACAAATATAAGGGTTTCATTAGAAAATGTAGTCTAATTATCTGATTGGGGAAAATCCAAGGCTTGTAGAATTAACAATGAAGATGTAGAAATTATACAAACAATATGTATATCAATGGATTGTATATGATCATGTGATATACTAAAGCAAGATACTGGAAAATAAACACGATCGCCAATCACAACAAGTAAAGAAAGAAGCAAATCAAACCACAACACAAATATTTTCCCAGGGAAAGCTTATTCTCAAAACCCCTCTATCTTCTATTGTATATTCACCAAGGAATAATGAAACAATTACAATGCATTCTTCTCACAATTGTCTCCTGCACTCTCACAACTGTCTCACGCTGACCCAGACAAAATCGGCCAACACTTAGCTAATTTCCCACCTCTAATAAGCCTGCCTTGCTTGTGCAATTAATGTAGAATGCAATCCTTATTCTTTAGGAAATCTAACCTTATAAAATTGCACAATTCTCATGGGAAATCCTATGGTTGTCTTACTACATGCGAGCAACCTAATAATGATACAAATGATAGTTAACATCCCTTTAACCTTTGTCTCAACTGGGTCTCCACTGGAACTGACATCAATGCAGATATTAATAGTAAATCATTAGTTGCATGGCATATCATTACATGTGAATTAAATCTGATTTAATTCAATTGATCTCTCGCTAGTGCAACAAACAATTACAAGTAGTTCAACTGACTTTAACTCAATAAATTGAGTTAAGATTTCCCATGCATTAAACTAATGCACTAACTGCAACTTGAACTCCATAACTAATAGAATCAATCTGCATGCCTCACAAACCACCCTTAACTCGAAATTCATGAGCTAAACGAGTTTATCACACTCAGTTAACTATTACAAGTGATTATGAGATAAGATTACATTTTATTTTCCAATTTAATTAATGGAAAATTAAATTATACACACATTTCTTGTTGACTTTTCAACAGTAGAAACTTGCAAAATATTTTCTCCTAGGGAACTCATCCCATAACATCTATGTGGATATAAGTATGATGTTATCCAAATAATGAATTCTAGGAAAAAATAGGTTTGTGGGATAATTGCAGAGACTAAACCTGACTTAATCATTCTTAGGGAAATTTCCGACTCAACTTGACTAGCAAGGCTATTTTTACGAATTTCCATTAAGTTTAATGGACAAATAGGGTAACAAATATCATGATCCATTTCAATGAGGGGTATATGAGTCAAATAACCAAATAAGGTGGCTTTCTTAGTCATTTTCATGTTTTTGTTTGAAAAACATAGTGTATTTTAAGAATGAGGGGTTTCCATAGTGCATTATATTAGATATCATTTTTGGGAGTCAACTGCATTAAGTAAGTGATTCATCTATGACCATTTCCATGAGAGGTAGTCGTAACTGAATAATTTCTCATGATTTTTGAATAATCCACTTAGCACTCATTGCATCGGGTGATGCTCACAGGGGTGAAGAAGTGGGATTGAAACTAGTGAAATGAATCACATATCGTTAATCACCACTTCTTGGTTATTGGGTGCAAGCCCCGAAAGTGATTATTCACGCTATGTGATTCATTTCACTAGTTTCAATCCCACTTCTTCACCCTTGTGAGCATCACCCGATGCAATGAGTGCTAAGTGGACTATTCAAAAATCATGAGAAATTAGTGAGTTATTACTACCTCTCATGGAAATGGTCATAGATGAATGAATTACTTAACGCATTTGAATCCCAAAAATGATATCAAACATATAGTGGTTAAATGTGTTAAATACCTGGTAATTTGAAGGGAATTAGTAACAAAGTCAATAGTTCTCGAGAGCGACAACTAGAGTGAAAATGGCAGATAAAATAAAGAAACGATTGAAATCCGGGTTTTTATAAATGAAAAAGTAGAAAAATGTAATTAAGATAATGGAGAGAAAAGGGTATGAAAGGATGGTGTGGTGACCAAGATGGCAGGTGACGTGAAAATAAGGTGGATGAGGTGGAGGTGACATGGAGAAAATGACATGAAAATAGTGACATGGAATCACACTCGCTTTCTCTCACTTGCTTATTGTAGCTCCATTGAACCGACAAAAACTGTTGACCACCCTCGAGGCACCATGGCCGGTAAATGGTTTCAGTTTTTTGTGCCGTTAGGGTTGACCACAACCATCGATCACCCGAAGGCTGAATTTTTAAAACTTCCCACAGGGGCACCTTGCAGTGTAAGTCTCGAGCATCTTGTGATGTCAGACTTAATACTAGCCCAACCCAGATCTATTCGACGACAATGCGGCATGAAAATCATGTGTTATTTAACTCTTTCTCCACTTTGGTATGTGTTATAGCTGACCCATATTAAAAAAATTATTTTTAATATAGCCAAGCTTCGGGCTTGCAGCATAGTCTTAGTGAAAAAGATCAAATTTGTTCTTAGAAAAATTATAAAGAGACCCATCCTCCATATTCCTTTTCCCCCTTTTTTATATTTTATTTTATATGCTTATATATATATATATTACAATTTTTATTTTTGGAATGAAAATAAAATTGACTACAACACTCACTCCACTTGGGGATAGTGTTTTGGAATAAAACACTAAGAACCACAAATTAATGCCTTCACCTCGGGCATGGAGTCATATTGTAGCTTTGACAATGCAGTGAATAAGCAAACCAAATAATTACTGTGGGAACACCGGTATTTACAATGAGAAAGTATATAATGTTTAATTTTGGAACACCGATATTTACTGGTAATTGCAAAAATTCACCCTCAAGATTCTCAAGAATGAAGGTGTTATTACCTCAGAATTCTATTATTTTAAAAGGCCCAAACCATAAGGGATCAAATTTTCCATGTTTACCCTTGTCTTCTCATTTGATATCCCACCTCAGAACAAGGTCTCCAGGCTGAAAAAGTCTATCTTTGGCCTTTTTATAATAAAAAACTTTCATCTTCTCCTGATAATTGATCAAGTTTTGAGATACCTGTTCTATGAGTTCGTTCAACTCCACCAATTAATTTATTATCCTAGTCAATGGATTATGTTCCTCCCCAACATATTGAATTAATGTAGCTACTTGCTTGGCTCATTGACTAGGAAATAAGGCTTCCATTCCATATACCAGTTCAAAAGACGACTTCCCAATGGATATTTTTGTTGCCACCCTATTTTCCAACAAAGAAAACTTAAGTTGGGAATCCCAATTATTCTTATTTTTTGCAACAATGTTCTTTAAAATTATTACCAAAGTCTTATTAGAATACTATTCTAACCCATTCCCTTGTGGTTAATAGGTGGTAGAGTTAATGAGGATAACATTATATTTTTGGAAAAATTTAATTAGTTTTGTAGATTTAAACACATGAGCATTGTATCTCACCAACTTTTTTGGACAACCAAATCTAGCGAATATGTTTTCTTCCATATGCAGTGATATTTGATTGTAAAATATATGTGCTAAATGCCTTTGAAGCTTTGAAATAGGAATATTCTTGCTTTTCTATAATTTTATATTTTAGCTCTGCATCCCCCAACACCTGACTAAAGAATTCCACAAGTTGATCCTTATTCTCTTCCTTCTTTTGTAAAATCACTACTGTAATTGTAGTAGGAGATGCAAAAGAAAGATCTGAAAAGTATTTTCATAGTTAGGACTTACCAAAGCAAGAGTTTCTCTAAAAGCCTTCTTAATCCTTGAAAAAGGTTCTTTGGCTGCTGGAGTCCACCAAACTTCCGCATATTTCTTTAACATATCAATAATTTCCTTTATAATTTCTACATAATTTGGAATAAATCTCCTGAGAAAAATTATTCTTCCCAAGAAAATCTTTATTTCCTTTTTGTTTCGGGGTAAAGGGATATTACTGATTTCCTCCACACATTTTGGATCAATTTTAACTCCTTATTTTGATACTAAATGTCCTAATCATTTTCCCTCTCTGAGAGAAAAATGTGGCTTTTTTGGATTCAGGGATAACCCATACTTTCTGCACTTATCAAAAATCCGCAGCAAATTTTCCAAATGTTCATCATTATATTTATAAAATATTGTTATGCCATCCATATATACCACTACAAACTTATCCTTTTCTCCAACAAAGGTTATATCCACAACCCTTTGGAAAGTGGCTCCAACGTTCATCAAACCGAAAGGCATATTTGCATAAATAAAAGTGCCACATGGTGTTGTGAAGGTTGTCTTCTTTTGATGACCTGATGAACAACTATTTGGTTATATCTAGAAAACCCATCAATCATTGATATCCTCAAAGATCATACAAATTTCTGCAGAATGTGATCCATCTTGGGAAGGGGATAGTTATCTTTTAAAGATGCCATGTTTAGATTCCAAAAATCTGTACATGGCCTGATTTCCCGATTATTTTTCCTCACTGGCACCAAATTTGCTACCCAATCTCAATATCTTAATGGAACTATGATTTTAGCTTGAAGCAACTTCTTAATTTCTTTTTTAATTGATGGGAGGAGTAAATGGTTAATCTATCTAAGTTTTTTCTTGTGTGGTTTCACTCCTTATTTTAAGGGAATTTTATGCTGTATAATATCTTTGTTGTATGTTTTTAAGTCTTCAGAAGACCAAGAAAAGATATCAGAACACTTTTTAAAGATGTTAACATACCTATGTTTATAATACTTTTAGATTCCCTTCAATAATGTTATAAGCTTAGGCTACTGGTCAATTCCAATATTGCAATATTAAATGTCATGTTCACAATTCTGTTTGGTAACATTCAGAGGAACATCATTTGTATCAAACAATCTGTCCAGAGGAAGCAAACCATTTGGAATCACGTTTCCCTTGAGTTGCACAATTTTATGGTCTGCAATTGAGCCCTTCCAAGGTAAGTCTTCTTCAACCTCTTCTTCTTCTTCAACATTCTCACCTTCTTCTTCTTGGTCAATTTTTGAAGAATAAAATTCTCCATCTACCTCCATAATTTTTTTTAATTTTCTCCGTGCCCTTGAATACCTGCCAATACTTTACATTATCAGGTATAGAAGGCCCGCATCTTATTTCAACTTCATATCTTAATTTTAGATTTTATGGAGGTTTAAAAGTACTGGCTTCCACTACAAGTGAGTAGCCAATCTGTTATTTTCTCTTGGAAAAAATTGAATATTTAATGTTGAGAAGGAGTTTTCAATTAAGTCACACACTTGATTCTAATAAGCTTTGATCCTTGGGTGTTTTATTTAGCATTGACCTCTTGTCTATTTCACCACTAATTCAGAATCTCCAAATATAGAAAAATAATCAATCTTCATATTCCTTGCAGCGTGTAAACCAAGAATCAAAGCTTCATATTGGTGAAATTATTTGTGGAATTGAATTCCAATTTGAAGAAGCAAAACCCTTGCACCATTTGCCTCCTTGGAATATGCACCATCAAAAAATAATTTTCAAATAGAATTTTGTACCACTTCTTGCTTTTGAATTGCTAGAGGAATTTGTAGCTGAGTGTCCTCAGTAATTTCATCATTTACTTCCAAAATTAAACATGATAAATATTTATCATGACTATATATTGGGGAATTATCTGAATTTCCCTCTTTACTGACTATCTTAAAAAATATTGATTCCTAATATAGCCTCCTTTATTCTCGACCAAATATTTGGATTATGGAATATGTAAAATACAACTTCAGAACCCCCCTAGCTTTGTGCCCCAAGATATGGAAAGAAACACTCCAAATCTTGCTGGGATGTCCACAACTACTATATCCATCACAATGATCTTGAATGGAATTTGTGGTAGAGAGACCACCAGATCCTTTATCAAGCCCACACACTTGACTCTCTTTGAGTCAAAAGAATATAAAACTTTATATGATTTAGTGATATGTAAATTCAACTGATCCATAACAGAAAGGGACATCAAATTATGAGAGGCCTCTGAGTCAAGCATGCAATTTTGCAACATAAGATAATGAATTAAGAGAGTAATATAAAATGGAGGTGTGGTTGAGTCATGTTCCTCCACATGAGGACCAAACATCATCACCAACGTTTCTTACTGCAGATTGACTATATTTGGGGTAAAAAAAACTTGTGATAGATTGATGAAATTTGAAATCTGCTTTATATAATCAGTCTATTTTTCTAGCTCAGCGAGTGGGATCATATTATTCACTTTCTCCATTTCCTTCTCAATAGTAAAGGAGTACACATTTTTCTATGTATTTTCTTGTTCTTCCTCTACCACTTTACCTTTCTGAACCTTCTGCTGAACTTGAATAAGATGTGTTGTTTGTCTTTCTTCATTTGTCTTGATTTGCTAATTTTTGGATGACTCTCCTTGATTAACTGAAATAGTACGAATTGGTTGTTTTCCCTTGTCATCAAATTTATAAGCATGTTGTTGGGGCTTGTCTTGTTGAGATTCAACAAGAAGATCCTAGTGAAAATTATGCACCTACACTAGGATGGAGCCTCAGGCTATTTTTAGGTGGAAGTCTATTTTTAAAATGCATGAGAAAATTCTATTTATAGATGATGTCTATTAATAGATGGTGAGAAAATTCTATTTATAGATGATGTTCTATTTTTCGATGTATGTGCGAGTTCTATTTATAGATCACATGTCTATTTATAGATGCATGTCGACTATTATTATCCCTTAATAATAGTTGGACAATAAACATTAATCTATTCTCAATGAGCACTTGGAAATAGTTAACTGAAGTGGAAAATAAGTTAGCTATAGGAATTTCAAGTTCAAAGGTTGGTTGGTGGGACATGCAAGTGGACTTAGTTGTAACTGAGTGATTCTAATTTGTAACAGATTTGGTTGTGTAGTTATGCGAGTTGTAAAATAGTTTAACTCAGTTAAGTGAGTTAAACTCAGTTGTTCCAGTTGTAACTGAAGATACACTAGTGAGAGATCAATGAATTAATTATTTAGTTAATTCACAATCAGTAGTCTCACATGCAACTGAATATTTACTACTGTTAACTACATGCATGTCAGATCCAGTGGAGACCCAGTTGAGAGATAGGTGAAAGGGACAGTTTGACTATCAGTTGTGACATTAGTGGGTGCACTCATGCAACCACACACACATTGGATGTGACCATGAGGATTGCACAGTCAAGGAAAGCAATATTACATTCATTCAGGGATTTCTATTAGGAGGGATTGCGCAGTGGAGTCAGGCTGTTAGGAGGCAGTAAATTGGCGCATGTATTTGCCAATTTTTGTATGACAGTGTGAGAAGATTGTATACTGTACTAAGAGCTATTGGAGTAGAGATTTGTATGATATTGTTTCATGATCCATGATATATACATAATATATGATAGTGGGGATTTTAGCTTTATGCTTTCCCGGTAAAAACATCTATGTTATGTGTGATTGATCTTTCTTCTTGATATTGCAATTGGCGATCATGTTTTAAATTCCGCAAGAACTTTTGTAGA
Organism: Pinus albicaulis; assembly: GCA_034641835.2. Taxonomy (NCBI): domain Eukaryota; kingdom Viridiplantae; phylum Streptophyta; class Pinopsida; order Pinales; family Pinaceae; genus Pinus; species Pinus albicaulis. The sequence goes on along the minus strand of CM076570.1, from coordinate 614,667,101 downwards.
AGCGATTCTGTATTTAACAGTGGCATATAATTGTTAGATAAGGAGAATTCAGGTAATACATAATTTGCATTAAAATTTCTACATGGTATCAGAGCACAAAAGATTGCAATTTTGAAGCAGAAGTTGAGTTTGTTGGTGGAAACAATTCAAATTTGCTGCAAGATTTTCTTGGTGCTATAGTTGAGTAAACATTGAAATAGATTTCAATGGCTTGAATCTAGAGTATGCACTCGAGGGAAGCTTGAACTACATTACCTGGAAGGATAGGATGGAGGCGGTGCTCAAAGATAATGGCTGGAAGGAATTCATTGATAGTGATGTTCCTAAGCCCACTTTGAAGGATGCTGCATTACTTGATGCATGGAAAAATAAAGTGGCGAAGGAGAGAAGGATTCTATTGGAATGTGTACAATAACACATTGTCTCAAGCCTTCATGGGAAATCCACACCATATGCTATGTGGAATGCTTTTTAGGATATTTTCCAAAGCAGCAGCGACCATAGGAAATTGGCACTGAAAGATAAACTCAGGAAGATCAAGATGGAAAAGGGCGACAATATTCCAAAGTATGTCACAAATTTTTTCCAATGTTGAGATGAACTGGGGAGTGTGGGAATCACTATTTCTGATGATGATTTGGTGAGCTTGGCTATCTTGGGACTTCCTAAGAGTTGGCACAGTTATGAAGACTCTGTCAACGAACGGGAAAAATTTCTGGATTGGGAACGACTGTGGTCAGATCTAGTGCAGGGGGAGTTCAGGCGAAACACCAGAGATGGCTCTTCATCAAAGCATGATGATGAAGAGGATTGTGCTTTGGCTGCCAAGGCAAGGAAAGGGAAGGGGAAGAAATTCCCTTAAAAATCTGATTCTAAAGGCAAGAAGCTGGATTTGTCCAAGGTGAAGTGTTTTCACTGTCATGAACATGGCCATATCCCTACTAAATATTTTATACTAGAATAATGTTATATAGTTTATTAAACCTCTTAATGAACTCTAAAATTCCTCATTTTGGCTTCCTTTTAGTGGAATTAAATTCTATTAGGAAATAACCATGATATTTTCTCTCTCCCCATCTCTGTATAAAAGTATTATATAATTCTTCCCAGGTATTAGATGAATTAGATAGGATAGTTTTGAACCATTTTCTAGCCTCTCCATCTAGAGAATGTACAAACAATCTCATCACAATGTCCAAATACTCAAAATTCATATTATCTGCAAAATCATAGAAAATAACCACATGATTTTCTGTTGTAATTTCATCCTATGCTATGAATCTAGGAAAAAAATTCGAATAATCTTGCGGCATCCCATTCATAGGATGAGGTAAATTTAGAGGAGCATATTTATTGAGCAGAAATAAAAAAATCACTATTTTTTAATTTGGGGGAGGGTGGATTTTTCCTACGTGGGGTGCTGTTGTAGCTGCTACAACACCATCCAAAATTTTGGGTATATTCAAAATTTCGAGCCCCCCTTTGCTTGATTAGCCCATTAAGGTTTTGACCCAGCCTTCGGTCGCTTAATATCCCCATGACCTATTCCTACCAAATCCCGTCATTGCACCCATTCATACAATGCACACAACACCCACTTGTCTTGTTGTCTCATGACTGCACTAAAGAATTGAGAGTTCCTCCATGGATTCGAAATTAGTTTGCTGATAGTAGTCATCACCAATCACTGGGGGCACCCGAGCTCGGATAGATAAGGCTTGAGTTTGGCTTGCATTATGCTGGTTGTGCTAGGGTTTGGGAGAAAACCTAATTTCTCAAGAGAGTGATCCCATTCCCGTTTTACCTAATTCATATTCCCCTGGGGCACATTCTAATATGCATTGCATGAAATCATGATAAAATCATCGAATATAATTTTCCCTCAGGTTCATGACTTGTTTCCCTCATCTCAGGATGTGCATTAAGGTTTTGAGGGTTTTAGCGAGGCATTACAAGTCCTACACACCTGCAAGCACCTTTTCTATAGCATGTGCATTGAAAGGAAGTGGAGACATATGGTGTTGATGGTTAGGGCATGCAAAAGGTTGGCTCTCATCTCCACCTCTAAAACCCTAAATTATTATGATCAAGAATTCGACCATGCCTTGAATTAACCTTCACTATCTAGAACTCTTTTCACATAGCGCTTCAAGGCACTGGCTCTAAAATCACATCATCACCATGGGAAACAAAAAATATTAAAGTCACGATTGGTGGTTCCATTAAATATCTAAATTTGAATTTGATTTCCAAAGTGAAGAAAGAGCTGATCCATCCATGTAATTTATAACAAATTAATTTGGATTATTTTCTGGTTCATGCCCCTAGAGTGAATAAATGTTTGTCATTTTATCTATTCATTCATCCCGCATGAAAATTATCACTTTGTTAAACTAATTAGTTTGTTTCATCTTCTTTGCAGGACACCAATAAAATGTGGCTTGGATCCACATCCAATGAGGCAACACTTGTACTCAAGGAAAGAAATGCATAGGTCACAAAAGTCGCAAAGTTGCATAGGTCGCAAAGTCACAAAGTTGCAGAGGTTGTGAAGTCACAAAGTCGTGTAGGTTGCAAATTCGCAATGTTCACAAAATCGAAAATTCACATAGGTCGTAAAGTCGCAAATTTGCATAGGTCGCAAAGTCCTAAAGTCGCATAGGTCGCAAAGTCGCAAAGTCGCATAGGTTGAAAAGTCACAAAGTCGCAAATTCACATAGGTCGCTAAGTCATGAAGTCACAAAGTCACATATGTCACAAAGTCGCATAGATCACAAAAGTCGCAAAGCCATCCCAAAGTCGCAAAGTCACATAGGTTGAAAAGTCGCAAAGTTGAAAAGTCGCTTAGGTTGCAAAGTTTCAAAGTCGCATAGGTCGCAAAGTGACATAGGTTGCAAAGGCACATAGGTCGTAAAGTCACAAAGTCGCATAGGTCGCAAAGTCACATAGGTCGCAAAGTCACATTGGTCGCAAAGTCACATAGGTCGCAAAGTCACATTGGTCGCATTAGTCGCACAGGCATTCCACCACTCGGTCACTCCCATAAAAGGAAAACATCAGCCAATTTAGGAGAAGCTTCAATGACATTAGACAACATTATTGACTCGACCAAAAAATGTCCCAAAGCTCCAGATACTCTTCCAAAGAAGGATTGGATTACGACACAAAATGATAAAGCACAACTATGCATGAGAATCCAATATCGAGACAAGTTGGCCAACGATGTAGACAAGGTCATATTTTCATATAATCATCTCATCAGTGGGTTATATTGATGAACAAAGTCCATCACACTCCTTCCATCAGATCACTAGCATCACCTAAGGAACGAGAGGAATTACTACATGAGATGCAAGGATTTCTCGACCCAATCAGACAAGCTTCCAACTCCAACGACTTGCAGGTGATAATAGAGAGCATAAAAAAGTATGTGGTTGAGCCGGTCAAGGTTCACACCAAATTTTCTACCTTGTCAAACTAAGTCAACACCAAGAAAAGCATGCCCATTACAGATTCCCTCGAGTCCATGCACATACACGGGGAAGACATGACTCAATTGGTCACGATAGATACAGGCTACAAAGCATGACAAAAATATCTCAAGGAGCATCAACATATTGAAACTATGGCCTTATCAATCACCATATTATTAGCACAGGGTCAATGCATGAGAAATACAATATCATTTTTTTTGTACAACATGGTAGCTTAGGGAAAATTGAATTAGGATCTAAGAGAAATATGAGGGAGTCCCTAGGTCACTATAAGCCCTTAAGTCACAATCTCCCTTAATTTGAAATTTCCCCTTGGTCACAATCTTTCTTCAAGTATTGGTGCACATTTCTACTCATGTATTCTCTTGTGTTATGAGATTTATTACAAAAAATGGATGGGATATGATGCTCTAACTTTAAGGATATGTTGATGAATTGCTTTGTCAATATTTTCTTTAAATATTTATTGGAATGTGCATATATTATAAATGAAATGCTTAGCCATCACAAACTGTTTCTCATTTGTTAAGTGAATCTTGTTATAAGTGTGATCTTGGTAAATATTTTCTAACTATCATTTTCGTAAGTTTCATGATTTAAATTCCACTTTGCTATTAATGGTATCATCTTTCACAAGGCATTCGTCAATCACTAATTTGTGGTCGTTCAACATCTGTGCATTTTTCTTTTCAGAGAGTTCCCTCCTTGTCTGAAAAACATCTTTATCAAATTAATGGCAACCAGGCCTACATACCAGATGGGATCCCTAAACCAAATGATGTAGAGTCTAATTGGGATCCTGCACCTGGGATATCCCCTTATTTTTGGTGAGACATTTTGAACCGTCAACAGATATTGCACTAGAAGGAGGGCCAAATGACAAGTTGAGCCCTTGGAGCTTGTAGTTTAGTCTCATATCTATAAATTACTCGTCCCAAAATCATCCTCGCGAGATGTTTATTTGGTTTATATATTTGTCAATTTTTAATCCCTGACAAACCTCTCTATCACTTGTCTCAGTTGAAATTCGATGGTGAAAATGGAATTTTCGTAACTTAGCACCTTTATGATTTTCTTGAGTTTTGTGAATATTACAAAATTGATGATGAGGAATTTGTTTGTGTGATTTTCTCTCTCTCCCTTGAAGGACGCCGTCAAGAAATGGTGCCGCACACTACCAATAGCTTCCATCCATTTGTTCGAGCAACTCATCGGTGATCTTCAACAAGCTTGTCACAGGTACGATTTTGAATATGTATTAATAAGGATAAATGAGATCAGAATGAAATCTCATGAATCTATAGAGGATTATGCTATTAGATTTGTTCATCCTTGTTTGAGTTCCCCAAAAGAGATGTCGATTGGGCATATTTAATTGAATGATATCAACAATTGGTTTTTGTTTCTATGCAACATCTTCAACCTGAAACAAATCCCGATCCTTATGGATGTCATGATAATAATCAAGTTACTAACTGTCCAAATTTTGTCCCGAATATTTTCTTGGCCATATCTTCGATTTTGGAACAACTTCAAGCCTCTGAGGAGGAACTTACTATTTGTGACATTTCTCATCCTCCTCTTGATTTGCTACGTAATGGAGTTTTTGTCGCAAATAGTTTAAGTGATGAAAGATTCTTTCAGGGAAATTAATCATGTTGTATCACCTTTGCATATTTCATACTCCTTGTAAAATGAAGACTCAAAAAACAAGTCAATTTAACATCTCTCCCTATTAATTAAACCAATCTTGAGTCCATTGAACATATGCCTGGGTCTAGTCCTAAATCTCATTCACCTACTGTCAATGACTTGGGATTTGTCTCGAATGAAGTTTATTGTCTTCTAAATCCATGCACCATGACATGCATGCAGGTTCATTGTTCCCTCTAGATGACACTACTGTGCAAGATGAAGGTCCTGGTACGATTGGTACCCCCTCATCTGAATCATTTCATCCATTATTCCCTGATTCATTTCTTGAGTCTTCCACACTAGTGATTTCTACAAATAATTTAGAACTTTCTTCTACTGGTGTTGGTGGCAGTGATGAACATGAGTGTGATGTTTCAAAATCACACTACGAGAATGATGAATCTCTTATTCCTGATCTCTTCCATTTGCAATCCTTTACCGGTCAAGAAAGAGACCTTATGTCTCAGAAATCTCAGGATGTTTCTCTCTCCATTTCATCCTCATTTTTAACATAAGAAGAGCATAATGTACCAGATAACTGACCTGATAAAATTGGTGGCTTCAATGGTTGTAATTTCTTCGAAAATATATTCACTCACACCTCTGGTGATTTTCACTCGTATCTATCTATTGTTCCTACGAAGCCACCGAAAATCGATGATTCACCTTTCAAAGATTCAAGGACTCATAAGGAAGTTGAGGCACTTTAGCTTCCATTAATGGTTATGTCAGGTTCTCACTATCCGGATGAGACCCTTGAAGAAAGTCAAATTAGGGTTTTCATGCACCACACTCCTCTCGGCATAATCTCGCTAAATGCCAGTTCATCTTGGAAAGCCCCTAATTTGAGTGATGTTTCCCTAAGCACATCTTTCAATCCCCTATCAACAGATATGCATCAACCTCTATACCCTAATTTATTTGTTGAAGGGAGGACACCAACCATTGTCTCAAATATATTTTATTGTTGCCCATATAGTATAAATTGCAGTCAAGTACAAGCAAATGATGTTTTAAAATCCAATCACTCAACCTCTCTATTGCCCGAGACACTTCTGGTGAATTCATCTCATCCTTGGGAATCTAAAGAATCTGATCTGTTGAACTGTCAGTCTACCAGTGTGCAAATGTCTAACCAAATTAATGATATGCTCACTGATAGTTATCTAGTTGCAGCAAATAATGATTCGCCAATTATTCTCATGAAGCATCCAAAGTTCGATAGATTTCCATGTAAAGGTTCAAAGTTTTGCTAGGGAAGTCGATCTCTGTGCTAGAAATAACTTGTTCTCACAGATCCAGAAGCAGTTGAGTTTTGAGCTTGGAATTCGAATTTTGCAGCAGATTGTTTTCTTGGTGCCGGAGTTGAAATGTCTTTCAACGGTTTGCGACTCGAGTATGCCCTTGAAGTCAGTTCGAATTATGTTGCATGGAAAGACCAGATGGAGGTGGTATTAGATGATAACAGGCTGAAGGAGTTCGTAGATATGGATGTCCAAAAGCCTACTGATCCTGCTAAAGTTGAGGCTTGGAAAAAGAAGATGGCGAAATGTTGAAGGATTCTGTTGGAGGGCGTGAAGGATCACATTGTATCCAGCCTGCATGGAAAAGATTCTCCATATTTGATGTGGAAAGCGTTTACAGATCTATTCTAGAGCAAGAGCAACCAGAGGAAGCTGGCGCTCAAGGATAAACTCAGAAACATTAAGATGGAGAAAGGCAACAGTATCGCCAAGTACCTCACGAAGTTCACTCAATGCAGAGATGAGCTGGGAAGTGTGGGGGTGACTGTCGATGATGAGGACTTGGTGGACCTGGCTCTCCTTAGTCTTCCGAAGAGTTGGCATTCCTATTAGGACTCTGTCAATGGTCGGGAGAAGTTGCCGGGATGGGAGTGACTTTGGTCGGATCTCATGCAAGAGGAGATAAGGTGGACTACCAGGGACGGATCTTCATCAAAGGCATCTAATGAAGAAAATTGCGCTTTGGCTACCAAAGCAAAGAAGGGGAAGAGCAAGAAAGCTTCTCAGTCTGGTGCGAAAGGCAAGAAGCAAGACATGTCCAAGGTGAAGTGTTTTCACTGTCACCAGCACGGACACTATGCCAAAAATTGTCCGTAGAAGAAGAAAAATAAGAAGGCTGCTGGATCTGCAGTGGGAGAGGCATTGGCCTCCCAGTTCGAGCTGGATTTTTCACTGATCGCATGCTTGGTCTCAAGTGTGATGGGATCAGTATGGTTCTTGGGCAGTGGTGCGTCATTTCACATGACCGAAGATCGGGATTTGTTTTCAGATCTGGAGGAGAAAGATCTTGGAGTGCACATCGAGATGGGCGATGATGGTAGATACAGTGCGACCGGTATCGGTACCATTTCCTTTGAGAGGGAGTCTGGTAAACCCTTCGTATTGAAGGAAGTTTTGCATGTTCCAGGATTGATGAAGAATTTGATCTCTGTGGCGATGTTGGAAGACAAGGGTATGATGTAATTTTCGCCGAAGGAAAAGCTTTCTGCGTGAGAAGACAACTCGGAGAGACAGTATAGGGCCCGAGTCAAGAACCTTATCGCCAGTAGCAGATGGCGTAACAATGGCATGTGTGGCGAAGGAGTGGTGAGCCGGATGATGGCGAGTCGTGGCACCGAGACTGGGCCACCTTCACACCATGGAGCTGAAGATACCGGCAGCTAGACATCGATTTTGGCTTCAAGGCACCCTCGTACGCCGCATCATTGCAAGGGGTGTGTACTCAGTCACTCAGGGAAAGCCACCTTTCACGAGAAGGATAGTCGTGCCACGACGATCCTTGAGAGAGTTCACACAGACGTGTGTGGTCCTTTCTCAGTAGCTTCGATAGCAAAGCACAAGTAATATGTGATCTTTGTTGATGATTTCTCTCGGAAGTGCTGGATCTTCTTCATGCAGAAGAAGAGCGAGACATTTTCTAAGTTCTGTGAATTCAAGGCACTGGTAGAGAAGGAATCTGGGAAGCATGTGAAGGCTCTTAGGAGCGACAATGGTGGTGAATTCATCTCGGCTGAATTCAAAGACTTTTGCAGCAAAAGGGCCTAGCCTATCGCACCCCAGCCCACAAACAAAACTGGGTTACGAGCGAAGAACGTAATCGATCGTGGGTGGCCGCATCGCGATGTTGCATGACTGTGGCGACTTTCACTTGTGGCCGAGGCATGAAATACCATAAAGGTATGTGCGTAACTCGTTGTCCCTACAAGATACGTGGGTGCATGAGTACACTAGAGGAGGCACTCGCAAGAGTCCCGACATTCTCATTTGAGGATTTGGTCACCCGTCTCACATGCATGTGACGAAGGACGCCGAAAGAAGCCGGATCCCATCGCAAAGGTTGATATTTGTGGGGTACACTGATACGCCCCAAAACTATCGTGTGTATTTTCCAGATAGTCGCAAGACTGTTGTGCGACGGGATATCAAATTTCAGGAGGAGAAAGCCATGCAGTGTTCGCTTGAGAGGGAGCCACACTTGCATGCAGATGAGGAGCTATTAGTTCCTAAGGATGAGCTTCAGGATGTGGATCAGCCACATGAGGAAGTTCGTGGAGTGGAAGAGACCACTCATGCAAGACCAACCATCGTGAGGGCGCAGCGCACTACAGAGCCGAGCGACCGACTCGAGGCACAGTAGGTCAGAGGACCACCTACAAGATGCTGGCATGTGAGACGGGGCCACCGGATTGGTACACTGGATACATGGCTCTTGTGAGAAAATGTGTCGTGACAGAGCCATCCTCTTTCGAGGAAGCTGTGGAGGACCCCACATGGGTAGATGCCATGGTGGAAGAGTATGATTCTATTGTCAGAAATAGTGCATGGGAGATTGTCCCGCGACCGGAGGGGAAATTAGTGGTGGGTTCGCGATGGATCTACAAAGTGAAGCAGGCGGCTGACGGGAGTGTGGGTAAGTACACGGCAAGATTTGTTGCCCGTGGCTTCTCATAGATCGAGGGGATCGATTATGAGGAGACCTTTGCACCTGTCGCAAGGTACTCTTCCATACAGATGATCCTAGCTCTCTCAGCGCAGATGGGGTGGCACATCCATCAGATGGATGTGAAGACTGCGTTCCTCAACGGAGTCATTGAGGAGGAGGTGTACATAGAGAAGCTCGAAGGTTTCGAGATCTTCAGCAGCGAGTCGCATGTGTGCAGGCTCAAGAGAGCGTTGTATGGGTTGAAACAAGCACCTCGTGCTTGGTACACACGGATAGACAGTTATTTCACCGGACTTGGATTCGCAAAGAGTGAGGCGGATCCGAACCTATACCAGATTGTGGTGGAGGGTAAGTTGTTGATCATTGTACTTTATGTAGATGATTTGATTTTGACAGGTGATGAGCTGTTGATACTCTCATGCAAGGAGGATCTTGCAAAAGAGTTTGAGATGAAGGACTTGGGCCTCTTTCATTATTTCCTGGGATTGGAAATTTGGCGGCAGGTGGGCAGATCGTTTTGTTTTTCGTGCAGGCACACTGAGATACTGGAGAGGTCTGAACAGGCATGATCGCAAGCTCATTGATACCCCCTTCCTAAAGGGTCGAGGAAGGAGGATGCTACTCAATGGAGGTAGTGGATGCCACTGTCTATCGACAGTTGGTGGGGTCGCTTATGTATCTGGTCAATACACGACCCGATATATGCTATGCTGTTAGCCAGCTTTCGCAAGCTATGGTTAAGCCTACCAAGCTCTTCTGGAAAGCAGGCAAGCATGTATTGCGTTATCTCAGTGGCACATCAAGATATGGACTGTGGTATAGATAAGAGGATGATGTGAAGCTATGTGGCTTCACGGATGCAGATTGGGCAAGGAGCCCAACGGACCGAAAGAGCACATCTGGAGGAATCTTCAGTATCGGGTCGACAGCAGTTTTTTGGTACAGCAGGAAGCAGAGATCCGTGGTACTCAGTTCAGCAGAGGCCGAGTAAATGGCAACTAGCTTGGCTTCATGCGAGGCTATTTGGATGAGGAAGATCCTCGTCGGATTGTTCGGGTCGCACTTGGAGCCTACTATGATTTATTGTGATAACCAGAGTTGCATTAAAATCTCGGCTAATCCAGTATTTCATGATAGATCCAAACACATCGACATCAGTACCATCATATCGAGATTGTGCATCGTGAGAATCATGTTATCATATAATACCCATCTGAGGATCAGGATGCTGACATCTTGACGAAGGCGCTCACCAGGAGAAAATTCGAATACCACAGAGGCAGGATAGGGGTTGAAGATAATCCATATATTGTTGAGAGGGAGTGTTGAAAATGCAACAAGATGATGGAGCTTAGTGAAAAGAAGTCGCCTTCACTAAGTGGGCCCGCAGGCTATTTTTGGCGCAAAGTCTATTTTTAGACTATGCCTATTTTTAGACATATGGATCATGGTCTATGAGTTGCAGGATGCTATTTATGGATGATTGGTCGAGTTGGTAAAAATAGATGGACCTCTATTTTTAGACATTGGGCGGTTTCTATTTTTAGACTGTCGAGCTAAAAATAGAATAGTCAAATATTATTATCTCTTAATAATATTTGGACTATAAACATTATCTTATTCTCTTGGCATACTTCAGTTTGAGCTACGGATGTGGCCCATGCAGTTGACAAAGGAATTACACTATTCCTAGGGGTTTGGTTGAGCTATTGCATGGTTGACTTCAGTTAGACTCATGTGGCAGAGTTTTGGTGGAGTTGATTGAGGAGTTGATGGAGTTGTGTTTGGTTTAACTTAGTTGAACTAGTTGTATTTAGTTTAACTGGCTAATACACTAGAGATGAGTTGTGTGAATTAATTATTAATTAATTCACTAATTATTAACTCATTATTCAACTAAAGAACACATCAGTTAACACCAATGCATGGACAGTTCAGTGAAGACCAGTGAAAGAGATAGGCGAAAGAGCCGGTTTGCTATTAGTTGTGACATTAGTTGTGCATGAGATTTGCACAAGCATTGGAGGAGATTGCCAATGAGGATTGCATAGATCAAGCCAAGGAGATTCGAACTTGGATCTCTCATTACACCAACTTGGATTGCGCAGTAGAGGCAGGCAAACAGTGGATGAGTTTTGAACCCGTGACTTGTTCAAAACTGAGCTAGTTTGTGTGTAACTTTTTGAAGATAGTACTGAGTACTTGTGAGGAGTATTGTGCTATGTATTGTTACATGTTCTCTTCTATTATAATATACAAAATAGCTGGGGGTTTTCAGCTATAAGCTTTCCCCATTACATATTGTGTTTATGTGCGCATGCGACTGTTTCTATTTCCACATATTGATGATCAATTGTAGAAGAGGTTGTGTGTTATGCATGAATTCGAATTAGTGTGTGATCAGGATAATCTCGGTGGATAAATCTTCATTATTCAGCAAATTTCTACATGAACAAACTTGTCTAGCATGTTATTTGGTAAGTAGCCATGAACTTATTGCCGTTATAAATCTTTTACAGGTAAGCTTTGTTGTTGGTGCACAATTTTTTATGCTCGTTCTGATTGCGTACATCCTTGTTCTTGTAGGTCGGGAACTGATGCGATGGTTGCACTGGAAATCTGATTTCACATGACCGACCGCCTCTATGGTTAAATTAGGGTTTTATGTTTAGACTAGCTATGGTTTGTTAATTAAAGTTTATTTTTTCATGTTGTTGATTAGGTTTTACTTGTTATGATTTGATTTATGGTTAAATCATGTCCCTTATATTTTCTTCACTGTAGGTAGTTTAGTTTTATGCATTATGGATTTTGCGCTAATTTTCATTTTCTCATTGTTGCATGGCGTTCATAAAATCACTACACATGCTTTGCATTGTCCTTTATCTGCAATTATCTTATTTATTTCACTCATAACATTACATTGCATCATAATCCCCGCTCGCTGCACTACATCATACATTTTCCTTCTTGCATAGTATACACTTGCGTTTTCCTCTTTGCTGCATACCACTGCATTAGCCTTCATTGAGCTTGGGGCCTTCAAACCTTTGGTGCCATGGATAACTTTCTTACACATTATTGCACATGCTCGAAGCCTAAGGGTTTTATTTAACCTCTTTGTGCACGCTGAAACCCTAGAGAAATTTCCCTAGAGACCTCACCCTAATGTTGAAATAACCCTATTTTTTGTGTGAGGTTTTGATGGTTACTCCAAGAGGTAACTTCTCTTAGAACCGGTCATCAGAGTCACATCCTAGGCATATTTCCTATGAGACTGATTCATTAGCTAGGGAAATGTGAACATGTTGCTTGTGGGGAACCCTAACTAGTTCGAGTGACCTATATCCATAACTTGAACCTTGTGCGTAGCATGGTCTTGAATATATTAATGAATTTTCATTTTCACCTGTTAATTGGAGATGGGGTGTGGAGGATTGGCATGGGGGAAAACCTAAAAAAAAAATATCTTTCAGTTTTTGTCAAACAAGAAACAACCTCTCTTGCCCATAAAATAGGTCAGGATCCCTCATTCGCTCTGGTGCAATTAACAACGAGTAATAAATGCTAATGTGTGCATAAAAGAAAATGAAATTAAATGAAGGGTAAAGGATTGACAAAGGCTTCTTGCACATATAGGTAATGTAATGACTCTGCCGGGGTATTGACCAGCCTCGCTCGCAGCGGAGAAACGTTTGTGATTTCTTGAAGTGACTCCGCCAGGGTGCTATCCAGGCCTGCTGGCAGTAGAGCAACACCCGAAACGTATTTTAAAATTCTGAATATAATAATCCCTCTGCCTTTTTCTTTTCATCATCATCAACTACTGGCATGTGTGAATTCCTACTTGGGTGTTTACTAATCAACAAGACCTAGCTAAGGCACAAACGAAAGGCATATTTGTAAATTTCAAAGAAACACAGGAGGTACCCACAATTCCTGTTCAATATTACCTTGCATCACTATCGAGACTCAAACCATTATATTGATTTTGGCAGAGCTGCTGGATTCTACCAGTGGTTCACCAATTGTTGTAGCTGCTACAACACCACCCAAAATTTTGGGTATATTCAAAATTTTGAGTCCCCCTCTGCTTGCTTAGCCCATTATGGTTTCGATTCGACATTCGGTCAATTAATATTCCCATGACCTATTCCTACCAAATCTTGTCACTATGCCCATTCATACTATGCACACCACACCTGCTTGTATTGTTGTCTTATGACTGCACTAAGGTTTGGGGGGTTTTCTTCTGGAAAGAGCATTGAGAGTTCCTCCATGGATTTGACGCCAGATTGCCCATAGTAGTCATCACTAATCACTGGGGCCATCAAAATCGAATAAATAAGGCTTCATTTTGGCTTTCATTATGGTGGTCGTGCTAGGGTTTGGTGGAAACCCCAATTTCTCAAGAGAGTGATTCAATTCCTGTTTTATCTAATTCATATTCACCTTGGGCACATTCTAACATGCATTGCATGAAATCATGGTAAAATCATCGAATATAATTTTCCCTCAAGTTCATGATTGGTTTCCCTCATCTTAACATGTGCATTAAGGTTTTGAGGGTTTTAGTGAGGCATTTCAAGCCCTACGCACCTGCAAGCCTCTTTTCTATGGCATGTGCATTGAAATGAAGTGGAGACATATTGTGTTGATGGTTAGGGCAAGGCTTGAACTTAATTATGGTATGGAAAAGGCTATCTCTCCTCTGCACCTATAAAACCCTAAATTATTATGATCAAGAATCCGACCATGCCTTGAAATAACCTTTGCTATATAGAACTCTTTTCACATAACGCTTCAAGGCACTGGCTCTAAAATCACATCATCACTGTGGAAAAAAAATATATTAAAGTAACGATTGGTGGTTCCATTAAATATCTAAATTTGAATTCAATTTCCAAAGTGAAGCAAGAGCTGATGCATCCATGCAATTTATAACAAATTAATTTGGATTATTTTCTAGTTCATGCTCCTATAGTGAATCATTTTTTTTTTTTAATCTATTCCTTGATCCCGCATGAAAAGTATCACTTTGGTAAACTAATTTTTTTGTTTCATCGTCTTTGCAGGAAACCAAGAAAATGTGGCTTGGATCCACATCCAACGAGGAAACACTTGTACTCAAGGAAATAAATGCATAGGTCGCAAAGTCGCATAGGTTTCAAAGTCACATAGGTCGCATAGGTTGCAAAGTTGCATAGGTCACAAAGTTGCATAGGTCACAAATTTGCATAGGTCACAAAGTTTCATAGGTCGCAACGTCGCAAGGTTACAAGGTCGCAAATTCGCAAAGTCGCATAGGTTGCAAAGTCACATAGGTCATAAAGTCACAAAGTCGCCTAAGTTGCAAATTCACATAGGTTGCAAAGTTGCAAAGTCGCATAGGTCGCAAAGTCATGAAATCTCAAAGTCACATAGGTCGCAAAGTTGTATAGATAAAAAAAGTCATAAAGTCTTCCCAAAGTCGGAAAGTCGCATAGGTCACAAGGTCGAAAAGTAGAAAAGTCGCAAAGTCGCATAGGTTGCAAAGTCACAAAGTCACATATGTTGCAAAATCACATAGGTCGCAAAGTCGCATAGGTCACAAAGTCACATAGGTCGCAAAGTCGCATAGGTCGCAAAGTCACAAAGTCGCATAGGTTGCATTGGTTGCATAGGTCGAAAAGGTTGCATTCTGCCACTCAGTCAGTCCTATAAAAGGGAAAAATCAACCATTTTGAGAGAGGCTTCAACGACAGTAGAAAACATCCTTGAATCAAACAACAAATATCCTGAAGCTCCAGATAATCTTCCAAAGAAGGATTGGATTACGACACAAAATGATAAAGTAAAATTACGCATGATAATCCAATCTCGGGACAAGTTGGCCAAGGATGTAGACAAGGTCATATCTTCATATAATCATCTCCTTAGGGGTTATATCGATGGAAAAAGTTCATCACACTCCTTCCATTGGGTCAATAGATGCACCTAAGGAATGAGATGAGTTACTACATGAAATGAAAGGATTTCTCGACCTAATCAGAGAAGCTTCCATCTCCAACGACTTGCAGGTGACAAGAAAGAGCATCATGCAGTATGTGGTTGAGCCAGTCAGGGTTCACACCAAAATTTCTACCTTATCAAACTAAGTCAAGGCCAAGAAACTCACACTGATTCCAGATGCCCTCAAGTGCGTGCAGAGACATGGGGAAGACAGGCCTTAACTGGTCATGATAGATACATAATACAAAGCATGGTAGGCCTATCTTAGGGAGCATCAACATATTGACACTATGGCCTTATCAATCGCCTGATCATTAGCATAGGGTAAATGCATGAGAAAGGCTATCTCATTTTTTATTGCACAACATGGTAGCTTAGGTAAAATTGAATCAGAACCTAAGAGAAACATGAGGGAGTCACTAGGTCGCAATCAACCCTTTGGTCGCAATCTCCCTTAGGTCGCAAATTCCCCTAGGTCCCAATCTCCCTTAGGTTGAAACTTCCCTAGTTCGCAATATCCCTCAGGTCGCAATCTCCCTTAGGTCGCAACCTCCCCTAAGTTGCAATCTCCTTTAGGTTGAAACTTCCCTTAAGTCGCAATCTCTCTTAGTTCACAACTTCCCCTGGGTCATAAATTCTCCTGGGTCGCAATCTCCCTCATCACAAATTCCCCTGGGTAGAAATATCCCTCAAGTTTCAACTTCCCCTAGGTCGCTCAGGTCACAATATCCCTTAGGGCACAACCTACCCTAAGTTGCAATCTCTCTTAGGTCAGAACTTCTCCTAAGTCACAATCTCCCCTAGGTCGCAACTTCCCCTGGGTCACAATATCCCTCAAGTCGTAACTTCCCTTGGGTTTCAATCTCCCTTAGGTCGTAATCTCCGACAGGTCACAATATCCCTTAGGTTGCAACTTCTACTTCCTCAGGTCCCAATCCTCCTGAAGTCGCAACCTCCCCTAAGTCACAAGTAAGCCCAAGAGTAAGGGAAGACCAAAGGTCACGGGAAGCCCAAGAGGCATCTCAGCCAATATGCACATCTTCTTGTGATTTTTGAAGGACTTTTTGGGTTTTGGGACTTTTGAGAGAGACACATTTTTGCTTATTGAGTGTATGCTTTTTGATGAATACAAAGAAGTGTTATTGGATCTCACTATTGAATCCGACGGAAGTACCCTGTGTGGTTGTGATATGAATAGGTCCCTTCAAATGAATGATGCTTTCTTCAATTATTGGTGCACATTTCTACTTATGTATTCTCTTGTGTTATGAGATTTCTTACAACACATGGACGATATATGATGCTCTAAATTTAAGGATATGTTGAGTAAATTTCTTTGTCAATATTTGATTTAAATATTTATTGGAATGTGCATAGATTATAAATGAAATGCTTAGCCATCACAAAATGTTTCTCGTTTTCTAAATGAATCTTGTTATAAGTGTGATCTTGGTAAAGTTTTGCTAACAATGCTTTTCGTAAGTTTCATGCTTAAACTCCACTTTTCTATTAATGGTATCATGTTTCATAGGGCATTCGTCAATCAATGATTTTAGTTTGTTCAACATCTATGCATTTCTCTTTTCAGTGAGTCCCCTCCCTGTTCGAAAACCGTATTTACCAACTTAATCGCAAATAGGTCTACATACCGGATGGGATCCATAAATCAAACGGTGTAGAGTCTAATTGGGATCATGCACCAGGGATATCCCCTTACTGCTGGCAAGAAATTTTCAACCATGAACAGGTGCGAAGGAAGCAGGTGGAGCTACAAAGATTGGAACAAGTTCAGAAATTGCAGGAATGGTATGATATGAAGCTGAAATATCTACATTATTTATCTCTTCAACTTTTGCAAAAACATGAAAAGAAAAAGAAATAGATTCAAAATACCTCTCTTGAAGAGTAGGTTTTGGAAAAGGAAAATGAGGGGGAGGAAAGTTTCCTTATTAAAAGTCCAAGTTTCTTGAAACTACTTATGGGTGAATTGTTTTAATATTATGGGAAAAATTACTGGAAGACCCAGGTGTTGATAAAGTAGGGCTTAGGGTTTCAAGAGACTGTTCTTTCTCTCCAAATCCTTCTTGAAACAAGATTTTCTGGATTAGATATGATTGGATTTGTTTGCTGGCAAGAGAATGACCGAGTATGTGGTATTATGGGAGCAAATATTGATGTTAATAATTACCCACTTGGTGAGAAAATTCAGCCAATACACTTTATTTTCTCACCAGACAAAGAAATGGTTTCAAAGAAAAACCCAGGGAAAAATAACTTCATTCTCCGTGCCCCAAAAACAACACCAAAATATGTTGTAACCCTAGGGAAAAATTTGGCTGAAAGAGGCCAATGCTTAAGACATATATGCAAGAAAAGTAAAAATAATTTTGTTTACATTTTGTACATGGTTTCCCAGATATATTTCTATAAAATGTAATGTATTTTTAACTCTTGGAGAAAAGGAAAAATCAACCCAAGATGGCCAAACTATCTGTGATAATGACCTACTAAAGTTGCAGTATGGTTAGAGAGAAGAAAGATGAAGATTCAATGTAGTAGGCTGCAAGAAGTGAAATTATGGAAGACTGAAGAAGTGAAATGAAGGAAAATGTAGAGCACAATTTAAGGTCACTTTTAATAAAGATGCACATGTACTATCAACTCTTTAAAGCAAAAGTAATTCTGTTAAATTAAAAAGAACCAACAACTTCATTACACATTTTATAAAGAAGAACAACACTTCAATGACTTAGAAAGATATATATAGAAACATGTCATAATAAACAGATAGTTGGAATCATCCTGAAATTTCGTTACTTTCTACAAGAAAAATATTGTACATTATACAACGAAATTTTGTCTCTGAGGCAAAAATTTGGAACCCCAAAACAAGTTTGTTGATTTTATTTTAAATAAACTATTACATTGGAAACAATTATTAAAACTGTTAAGTGTCAAAACTACTTCTTTACTATTCGGTCCTCATGAATTTAAAATACTAAACTATTTCTAATTCTTTAATTACAAAAATGAGACATTTTCCAGAAATTGAAAATAAGTGAAAATGATTATTCGATAATTTGGGACTCTTGTGAAACATCAAGCTCACTTGAAGAAACTCCGGGTTCCATAACTCGAACCTTCACTAGTGAAATTAAAATTTTTCATTTCTTTCACAAATTCAAGTCAGGAACTATGCAGTGCATAATCCTGTTGTAGGCCATTCTTAACTTTGTTACCTTGGTGTATGTTGGATTCTCAATTAACAAAGTTTTGATGAAACATTGCAACTGAAAATCCCTCTGCAAATAATTTACAATTTTCTCTCCTTTTAAAATTGTTGTTCTCTCATGAGAATAATTTATCTTACTCTTAGCCTCCACCAAATTTTTTTCATATTGTTCCCAAGGAAGGATATTTATTTGCTAATACCAACATGAAGGTAACCTTGCTTGAACTCTCTTGTCAAAATTAGAATTAAAAGCTGCCACTGATTCTTTGACATCCAACATCCTGCTCTTTGAATGTTTCCTGTACTTGTTTTTCTCGACCATCTTGGTTATCTCTGACACCATAGTTTCCCTATCTACCATATCCACTGTCATCAATTCTTGGGAAGACTTGGAATTTAGATAATCAATCGTATTTTTGGCCAGCTGTGCACTTTCCCAAGATTCATTTTTATTGGTGTAAATAATGGATTTTGTGGCCCTAATCATTTCCTTTTCTTTAGCAATGACCACCATATGATCCTTGAATAATATCATTCTAGATGATCTGTCCTGCTTGAATAAGAGACATATTCCCCTTTAGTTTCTCTTTAAACTCCTAAATTTCATCACAGGATGACTCGTAATTATTGTGATGATGAGTTGCATTCTCTTTGGTTATGTTTAGTTGTCTCTCCTTATGATTCATTTTATCCTTTATATCATCTATATTCTTCTATAGTTAATTCAAAGCATCCTCTGAAATATTCATTTCTATAATGAATGGTAATTTTTTCAGTTGGGTATTCCAAGTCTGGCTACACTATAATTATGCATAGATGTTTTTCTATTTTTGTTGTTGTAAATATACATTGAGTTCCTTGAGAGCTGCTACCTCCTTATTCCTTTCCACTAACTCATGATTTAAGATCTATTTTTCTTTATTAACTTGGACCAAATCTGGAGCTTGAACATGCTTTGTGGCAGAAAACTTCAATTTTCTCCTTAAGGACTATATCTCAAACTCTACACTCTAGATCAAGGACTGAACAACTGTTTCATCTTCTGGATTCAACCCAATCTTGATTATCAAATTTTTAAACTCTTCATTTTGAGCATGAAGAGCTTGATAATTTTCTCTCTCCAACTTCAATTGATCAATCACTTTTCCTAATAAAGCCTTTGTCTTGCTTGCTGTCAACAAATTTTTACTGAGATCATTATATATCGACTCTGTTGTCTGCTTACGCAAGTTTATCTTGTCTGGAAATGGAATGTATTTAGTGTTCATATAGAAAATGACTATTCTAAAGTCCATTCTAGAAGAAATTGACTGGGAAACGAGATGAGTAAAGGAAAATCTCAATTGGTTCGTTTTTAAATCCATTGTTGAAATAATTCTGGTTTGATAACTAGAAATGGATTAAGCTTCCATTTGAGTCATGACATTGATATTTATCTTCACATTCTTTTCTTCAATACGATGATAAGTATATTCCAAAACACTCAAGGAAGTCTACGCTTCTTCTTTGGGAATTTGAGATGATGGTGCACACTTCATTCATCCCAGCTGCAATTGAAAACCAACATCACTTGAAGGTTTTTATGTAAATTTCCCAAATTCTGTCTCACTTTTTTTTTTTTCTCTCTCTTATTTCCCTGTGAAATTTCTCCATCCAGATATATGACATCAACAACACTTATTTTTATCCCCTTTTTAGTGGGGAGATGGGTTTCTAACTCCATGATTTCTTGGGTCCCTAAGCCACCATTTGATAATTTCTCAATTTTTGGCTTTGGTTCATGGATATAAGGGGCATAATAGATTTCTAACCTCTTTTTTGAAATGACCTAGTGTGGATCATAGTGCCATTTTTATCCTTATTGAAAACTCATTTCTTGCAACATTTTTTCAATCTCCTATGCTATCTGTCTATTATTTACAATAAAAGGGCCAATAGCCCTTGGTAGTTTGAACAAACATCCTTTCCTAGTTGGGAAAAAGTGCACTTGATCCACATTCATGATTTGTATGATAATTTCCAATGCAAATATTCTCATGGGCACAAGAGAATGAAGCCTATATGGCGGGACCTCTGCTCTGTATAATCTAATCTCTACATATTCTTTAAACAAGAACCAATCTCCAATTTTCAAATCTTTGATCATTTGACTGAGCCTTTGGTAAAATTATTGGAGGAGAAGAATTATTAATAATTCTATATATAATTGAAATTAAATATGCAATGTAATAAGAAAATCATTCATTGTTTTGTTTGCTCCTGACTAGATCACTTCAATTTACCATTGTTTTCTTTTGTTTATTTACATCCAGAACATTCAAACCCAGATCCATGACTTGGTCAACATGAACATACAAGAATAGGTATACCAACAAGGAAGGAAGCCTAAAACACCCAATAATACTGAAATCGAGGAGCTAAGAGTTGATGGAATGTTCCAAAAAAGTGGGAATGTCCAATTCAACATTGGGTTGCATCATTAAATAAAAAAACCCTAAAGATTGACAGTCAACTATTGAGGTTTCATATCTTCCAAAAATTTTCATAATTACTTGTAAAATAGGCCTGACACTTTCAGAAGAACCAACTATGGGAAGTTGCATTGAGTCTGGTGGAAGAGATGTATTTGGAGGCAAAATAAGGCTAAGCAATTTAATTCTATCCTATGCTGACATATTCTAGTAGAAAGACAAAAGGGTTTCATCGAAAAATGTAGTGTGATTATATGATTGGGGAAAATCCAGGGCTTATCGAATTAAGAATGAAGAAACTTGCAGAATGTTTTCTCCAAGGGAATTCATCACATAAAATCTCTGTGGGTATAAGGATGAGGTTAACCAGTTGACAAATTCTGGGAAAAAATAAGTTTGTGGGATAGTTGCAGAGACTAAACCCGAATTAATCATTCTTAGGGACATTTCTAACTTAACTTGAATAGCAAGGTTATTCTGATGGATTTACATTAAGTTTAATGGTAAAATGTGGTCAAAAATATCATGTTCCATGTCCATGAGGGTTATATGAGTCAAAGAAATATATAAGGTGGATTTCTTAGTCGTCTTTAGGTTCTCTTTTGAAAAACAAAGAGTGGTTAAAGGTGTTAAATACCTAGTATTTTGAAGTCAATTGGTAACAGAGTCAATAGTTCTCGAGAGCGGAATCTAGAGTGAAATTGGGAGATAAAATAGAGAAACGAGTGAAATCCAGGTTTTTATAAATGAAAAAGTGGAAAAATTTAATTGATATAATGGAGAAAAAGGGCATATAAGGATGTCATGGAATCCAATGTGGTAGGTGACGTGGATAAAATGACATGGAAATGGTGACATGGAAGCACACTCACTTTCTCTCTCACTTGTTGCAACACCGTTGAACCGACAAAACTATTTGTGCCATCGGGTTTGATCACAACCACCGATCAAGCCAAAGGATGAATTTTCAAAATTTCCCTTCAGGGCACCCTACAGTGTAATTATAGAGCATGTTGTGATGTCAGACTTAAATACTAGCCCAACCTAGATCTATTCGACGACGACGCGCCATGGGAATCACGTGTCCTTTAACTCTTTATCCACTTTGGCATGTGTTATAGCTGGCCCAATTTGAAACATTTATTTTTAATATAGCTAAGCTCTAGGCCTGTAACATTGTATTAGAGCAAAGGTTCAAATTTGTTCTAGGCAAAAATATAAAGAGACCCATTCTCCTTATTTATTTTTCCCCTTTATATATATATATATATATATATATATATATATATATATATATATATATATATTACAGTTTTTATTTTTGGAATGAAAATTAAATTGCGTACCATAGAGAGGACATAGATTCAGAGCTTGAGTGGAGAAATTCTTGGGGAATTGACTAAACTCATATGTGCAATTAAGAAGCTATCTAACTTCTTGCATAAGAAAAAGGTAACTGGTACATGAAATTAAGAAAAGAGATGGGGGCTCTTGAGTAGAAGGATGAGCCTTGCTATCCTTGTGCTGGTAAATCATATTGGTATGGTAAATTTGATGGGTAGAAACATGGAGGACAAGAGGATAGCCTATGGAAAGAGAAAAAGAGTAGTTTTGGACTGTATGGGCATTTGCACACTAGGGTGAGGCTGTCCTGTTATTCTGAAATGTGTTGGAATGGAAAACACATAAGGGGATAAGAAAATAGGAGTGGAAATAAGGTAGGGGAAGATATTCAATACTCAGGAGAAGTGGAGGATGTTGGGATGGAAGTGAATACACACAAAAAGTGAGAAGAAGACAAGAAGAAGGATTTTAGAGAGAAAAAATAGGGGGATAAAACACATGTGGATGCATTGGTTGAAGGCATGATGGTATGTCTGACTTAAAAATAAAGAGGAACAACAAACTGCTATTAATGATAAGGAACCATTGTGATTGGAAAAGTCCTACTGGGGTTGTATGTGGAGTCACTGTGGAATCCCATGACTCTTATGTGTTTTGTTAGCTGGTTGAAGCATATTCCCTTGAGCTCTTCTTTACTCAGACTCTAAATCTAGCTCCTAGGTGGCTATTTGAAGGAAATATTGTAATGCAAATTAGCCTATGGTTGGGAGGAGAGTCAAAGTCCCTCCTCTAGTTCCCAACATTTCCACTTAAACCAGAGAAGTGTTCATTCCTTATAAATGTTTGTATTATGAATGACCCATAATGAATATCTCCTGTACATTCAAGCAGGAGCACCAATTTTGTTACATGACCATTAATGATTATCTATCTAATATGTTTATGGAAATTATGGACTAACAAATATTGTGGAGTTGACCTTGAGTATCCTTGCAAGATAATTGATGGTTTCATGCTTGGTGGTACATAATAACTAGGACTTCTTTTATTGTCTTACACCCCATTGGCTTTATTTTGTCAATAGGAGTATGAGGGGAAACTAACTTGTTTGATGCAGGATTTTATGGAATGCTTGGATGCCCTGGTTATCTCAAATGTTTGTATTTCAATTCCACTAATGGTTACAGGGAAAATTGCATGGTTGTGTGAGTAGTTGCTTGTGGTGCAACCACACTGTTTAATTGAGATAATATTTTATTGTAGGCATGTGACAAGATGCTCATGTTTGTTGTGCTACTAGTATGTTAATGAAAATTGTATAACTCAGTTGGATGTTTAAGTATTTACACGTATGCATGTTGCTATGGTGTGTGGATTCCATGTTCTGTACAATATAAGCAACATGGAGCGTCTGTGGATTGGAGGGAAATTGTTTCCATGTGTTAAATATGTTTATCATGGTTTTTATGGATTATGCATGCTTTAATGGACTTTACTCTTCCTCACTCATGGAATGAATTGATATGTATGGATGGACCGTACAAGATCTAGTGCAGCTGTTACTGACTTAACATAGTGCTATTTGGCTGTGTTAAGGCTTACATGGATGACTCGTTAATTTATTGTAATGAAAAAACTTGTAACACATTGCCTTGGGAAGCTGAATTATTTAAGAGAATCATGCCTTTATAAAGGTGATAATAATAAAATGGATGTGGTAATTGCCATCACACTATTAAGGGGTTGATATGCCAATGTGTTGAGGCCCTATATCATGAGGCAATGAAGTCATAATCTTGGTGCATGAGAGTCATGAGCTCCCATATTGATAATAAAACTCAGGAGGTATAGACTGAAACCTATCTAAGTGTTGAAAGGGAATTGGCATAAGGGAATTTATCTTCTTATAAGAGAGGGAACCTTGTTCTTTCCCTGGAAGTTAAGAATTCTTTCCATTTCGATGTGACTCGAGAGACAAAGTTGAGAGATGGATTTTTGTAATATTCCTAAATTAGCACACAACTAATTGGAACATTAATTTTTGATTTTGCTCTTAGATAGAGGAATAAGAGGGTATGGAGACCCATAAATCTCCTTAGTAGGAATAAAAGACACTCCTAGTGCGAATGGAGGTCATATAAAAGTTGGATTGAAGACCCTTAGGCGTGAAAAGGGGCTGGAGTATGAAGGTTGGGTCAACTTTGACCAAATGAAACAACGTTGTTATGGAGGAGTGGCATTCATGGTGGGACATCGCAGTTTTGGAGGGAGATTGATTGCATGGAGGTAGTGACCTAATTGAGTGGGACCAAGGGCGAGGAAGCTCATAACTTATATAAGGAAGAGGATGGAGCCATATGGGATTATGTTAAGATTATTATTTTGTATATGGTCTGTTTAGACTTGTTGCTCTCTTCAACTGTTTAGCTAATATTGCAGTGCTGTTTAGCACAGGGTGTTCCCGAGCGGAATCCCACCTCTTTCCTTGAAAGGCCTCTTGGAGGAGTATTACACTACAATTCCACACTCAGGCTTAAGGCCAAGCTACAACTTTCTTCATCAGCGCAATTTTTTCAAAATATTGTGCTGTGTTGCAGGGTGCAGTAGTGGAGAATTATATTGGGTTACTTCAGAGCTAGTTTTTCAATGGAGGAAGTTTTACATCCATTGGAAGGCTAGTAAAGAAGCCCCATGGGATTTATTGACATATTTTGCATCAGGCCAAGGAGTATTTATCCCCTACAACGTAATTTCAGTCCAGATCTGCGTTATTTTAGGGAGGAGCTGCAGGGGTGGTTGTAGTGGTTGTTTTGGGAGGTGATTTCTTCAGTGGAGGAGCCACTATTTCATCCAAAGGATATATTGGAGAAGATCTGTAGGTTTCTACATCAGCTTCAGACATATCTTCTCATTTTTGTTGTTGTAGCATACCTTCAGCCCTAAGGATGCAGCATACATTGGCACATTGTGTGAATTTTCTGGAAACCCTCTTGGGTTGTCTTGGGAAGCTGATCTACTGCCCAGATCTATATGTGTGGTATCTATTGTGGCCTATATCAGTATTTTTATATCATTGTATGATATCCAACTGTAGTTATGCTTAGTATGATTGCACTGTAGTAGCTCTCCAACATTTGTATTGTAGCAATAGCTCATATTTGGGAGTGATTGCTTATGGTAGGCTTGTTTCCTCATTTCATATGATTTATGCCTCACTATTTTGTATTAATTTGTTGTTCTTATACATAATGTTGAGGCCCCATATTGGTCTCCGTTGTTGATGTTTTGATTTACACTGCTATTTCCAGTTTTTTGTTCATATATTGCTGCTTCCCTATTTGGGAATATTACACTGGTATCAGAGCATAATCTTGGCTTAGCTTGTGGATCTTAGCCATTATGCTATCAGAAGAATACTAAGAAGGAGAAAGAGCTCATAATGATGGAAAGAGTGAGTTTTATCTCATCTCTTTTCAGATCTAAGAGGGACCTCACCAAGGAGGTCAAGCAAAGAAGAATGGAGAAAAGAAATGAAACCACACTAGGGTTTCAAGATGAGGAAGGTCCATGTACTTCCTATCAGCAAAAGAAATATTCGATACTGCATAAAGCTTTAAAGAAAAATTCTATGCCCTTTCCTTTTGAAAGAGAAGACAAGATGCATGGAGATGGAGGACACTTAGATCATGAGATTCTAAGTGAGTATCTTGCAAAATATAAGTCTCAACCTAGAGTTTTCAAGGAGAATCTAACTCTCCCACAGTTCATTCAGCTCAAAGAAGAACAGAGACCTTGCAGTAATAGATTTCTATTGCCTACATTTGATGGGTCATCCACATGCACAACAAGGGCTTGGGGAATGAAGTTGGATGCATTTTTTCTGCTACATCCAGTAGTAGAAAGAGAAGCTGTTGAGATTGCAGCGCTGCACCCGGACGGTGAAGAAAACATTTGGTGGTTCAGCCATTTGAGTCATGCAAGAGTGACTGCATATGCATATTTTTCTCAAAGGTTGATCAAGAAGTTTGACAAGAAGAAATTAGAGGAGAAGAAACTTCCACCACCACTTGCATCGGGAGAAAGAACACTTGCACTTTTGGAAAGTGGTCTTGATCTCTTGACATTTAGAGTCCCATGCACTATTCCAGAGATGCATGTGGAGGAGGATACTTGTACGAGTGCTGATGCAACCATAGTAGAGTAGCCATCATCATTAGTAGTTGGGGAAGCCATCACACCAGAAAAAAGAACCCTTGTAGCAGTACAAGATGTCCCCAAGATTTACCAAGGTATGCACATATTTCCATTTCCTGTTATTTTAGCACATCATATGGAGGATTATGGAAACATGCTGTCAGGGAAAATGCATGGCCTAGGGTCAAAGATCATTGTTGATTTGGAGCAGCAAACTATCACTGCACTCAGGACCCTTTGTTTGTTCAAGGAGGAGATATACAGTCATCCTAGTGTGTCATTGTTGAGCTGCACACAACTCTTGGGGTTGGAGTGTATATTTTTGGAGGATAGGATGGGTATTGTCCTAAACAATGCAATGCAGAACTATGTGTTCAACATTGAGCATGATGTTAAGAAAATAGATGCATCATCATAGAGATCAACAACGCTGTCATTGAGCAGCAGTGATGAGTTAGGGGCCCTACCATTGTTGGAGTATTCCAATGACCTTTCTACATGTATAACAGAGGATAAGCAGATGGTTGATGGAGGACACCTTATGATGGATGACATATTCCATTATTATGATGGATACTTCTTGATGAGTACTTCAAATTTTGATGAGAAGTTTTTTCCTACCACTTATTTGGGTCCTTATGGGGTTAAATTGGTCATTGATGAGTGGTATTCATTTGGAGATCTCCAGGAGATTGCATTTCAACATCCCATGAAATGAAAAGATAGAAATATGATTTGGGAGTATGGTATTCACCATTGGAGGAATGCCATCTTTGGGCATGATGATAGACACTCACCATTGGTTGGATGGGTGATGTTGATGAGAAAGAGGCTAGAAAGCCACTTGCAAATATATGACACAGGGCAGCAGGAGGCAAGGCTGTGTTGGTTACTCTTGAAAGAGTTGGGTAATCATATGACACATTCTATTTCAAAGAGTAGGTTGGTGGATGGAACTTGGCATGGCACTTGCATCGTATGGCTGCAAGTAGTTTGGGTGCATTGTGTTGATATGACATTCTTCATGTCAATCATCATGTTTTCACCTCATAATTTGTATGATGGAAGTGTGAGGAGGCAACAAGAGTTATTGTTTCTTTGGCTACTCTTGGGAGAGTATGGGTTGAATTTCTCCCATACTTTGCAGGATGTTTCAGGAGAAAGGAATGGCACAATCGAAGTGAAAGGAGGCTACCCTTCAACCTTGAAGGATCAGGAGGTACTTACACAAAGGAAGAGACTCCCACACTTAGTAGCATGATGGTGGATGAATTTGGCATATGGTATGTCAAAGGATGGAGTCATGGAGTGGCAAGAGCCTTCTCACTAAGGCTAACATTGATGTCACTTGGGCGTATGTTTCTATTGATGGAGTGTTACAAGGGGAGTATGAATCCCTTCATTTTGCAGACCTTTATGAGGAGACTCTCATGGGAGGGCTCATCTATGGACCTCACTTTCAGCTTACTCACAATGCATGGTAAGAAATGTACTTATGTACTTATTGATCATTTCATAAAGTATTTTCATTCTCTCACCATCTATGTACAGTGCATTGCTCCACAAGAGGACAAGATTATCTTTGGGTTTCATGGTCATTCTAGGGCCAACATTTGTGATGGAGATAGCCCTTCTTTGCATTAATTTGGGAAAATGTGGTGTTATTATTGTTATGATTAGCTGATTTATAATGCCATTTACTACCTCATAGTATATGAGCAAACATGCACAATTAGCAACTTATTGGGAGACAACTTGCCACATGATGTTCTACAACAACAGTTGGTAAAACTGCATTGTATCCATTGGGAAAACCATTGATACTATCCAAAATTGCATATAACCTTCAATATTTTTCTGATTTGGATGCAACATGGTGATGATGTACCATTCACTTTGTATGGAATGGTTTGGGCTCATGAAACTAGAGGAGGGGTCTTTGGAGATCCAGTTGTCCTTTTGTATCTCGAGGGAAACATTATTGCAACCCAATATTAGCAGAAACTCTACACTTTCCATAAGTGGAGAGAGATACAACGTGGGGTAGGCCATTTTGTCTTCCATGTTCAGTTATGCAACCCACCTACATTGCAGGAGTCAAAGGTGGAGGAGATTTTTCATGAGTTTCCATGTTGGAGGGTGACTCACATTTTGTGGATGATAGCTTGGGGATGGAGGCTTCACATGGGAATGATAGTTCCCAATATATCTCAGATTCCATGCCTCAAAAAGGCCTCTAGACCACATATAGTTGCTTCCATGGATATTCCACTTCTTCATGATGAGAACCATTTGGATTTTTCACCAAAGGCATACTTATACACTTGGGAGGAGAAACTTGAAGACTTATTTATGAGACAACATCTTATTCATTGGAGGAACTTATCATATGAGGATGCTACAAGACGAAGAGGAGAGGCTCTTCGGTTCTATCCTTACAATTGCTTGAGGACAAACAACATTTTAGAGGGAAGGACTATAATATTCCTAAATTAGCACACAACTAATTGGAATTTTAATTTTTGATTTTTCTCTTAGATAGAGGAATAAGAGGGTATGGAGACCCATAAATCTCCTTAGTAGGAATAAAAGACACTCCTAGTGTGAATGGAGGCAATCTAAAAGCTGGATTGAAGACCCTTAGGTGTGAAAAGGGGTTGGAGTATGAAGAATGGGTCAAATTTGACCAAATCAAACAACGCTGTTACGAAGGAGTGGCATTCATGGTGGGACAAAATTTTTTTAGAGGGAGATTAATTGCATGGAGGTAGTGACCTAATTGAGTGGGGCCAAGGGTGAGGAAGCTCATAACTTATATAAGGAAGAGGATGGCAGCCATATGGGGTTATGTTAAGATTATTATTTTGTATATGGTCTATTTAGACTTGTTTCCCTCTTCAACTGTTTAGCTAAGATTGCAGTGCTGTTTAGCACAGGGTGTTCCCAAGCGAGAATCCCACCTCTTTTCTTGAGAGGCCTCTTGGAGGAGTATTGCACTATAATTCCACACTTAAGCTTAAGGAAAAGCTATATATTTCTTCATCAATGCAGTTTTTGCAGAATATTGTGCTGTGTTGCAGGGTGCAGCAATGGAGAATTATATTAGGTGACTTCAAAGCTAGTTTTTCAGTGGAGGAAGGTTTCCATCCATTGGAAGGCTAGTAAAGAATCCCCTTGGGATTTATCAACATATTTGGCATTAAGCCAAGGAGTATTTAACCCATACAGTGTAATTTCGGTCCATATCTATGTTATTTTAGGGAGGAGTTGCAGGGGTGGTTGCAGTGGTTGTTTTGGGAGGTGATTTCTTCAGTGGAGGAGTCATTCTTTCATCTGGAGGATCTATTGGAGAAGAGCTATAGGTTTCTACATCAGCTTCAGCCATATCTTCTCATTTTTGTTGTTGCAACATCCCTTCAGCCCTAGGGCTGCAACTTACATTGGCACATTGTGTACATTTTCTAGAAACCCTCTTGGGCATAGAAAATTTTAGGGGCGAATTTTCGCCCATGGGCGAAATTAAAAGGTTTTAAATTTTCACTGGGCGATTTTTTTGTATCATAGTATATTATTTCATATCGCCCCAAATTTATTTTATAAAAAAATTACATCTAGAGGTTAGCCCACCTTATTTATATTTCAAATCGCCCCAAATTTATTTTATAAAAAAATTAGGTCTCTAGCCCACCTTATTTTAAGGGAGAGGGTAAAAAAAATAAATCTCAGATTTTAATATGGATCTAGGTAAAAATAAAAATCACACTATGTGAAAATAATTTCACTTTATCAAAAAAAAAAAAAACATTAAAATAAAAATAATTTCATGGTATTGACACATGGTATGAGAACCCATGGTATTCATGTGGAACATAACATATTTAAATGGTAAAATTAAACCAACCTAGATCCATCTTAACTTAGGATCTACCAAGAAGAGAGAGAGAGAGAGATATCAAATATCAAATAGCTTGTGACGCAAACCTATTTTCGCTGAGTGAAAATAAATTTCAACCCTTTTGAGGTTTGGTGGATCCAAAGTTAAACTGGATTTACACTGGGCACATTTTGTAAGCCTAGATGATGCTTTAGAAGTGGCCATGTTTTTTTATGTTATACATTCCTAGATGAGGCTTTAGAAGTGGGTATGTTTTTTATGTTATACATTTTATTTAAAATATTGTTAGGAGCCGTAAACAATTTATTTCCGCATTAAGATAGAAATTTAAAGATAATAGGGCAATTGACATTATGGATTGTGTGAATTTGAAGATGATGTAACAAAATGTTCTTGTAATTTTCTCAGAATGTTCGATTTCATGGAATATTTTCCCGCCTCCATGAAATTCCTAATTCTGATATCTCGATGGTAAACATATTTTTAACAAAATCTTCTTGTAATTTGTGCAGAATGTTCGATTTAATGGAATATTTTCCCTCCTCCATGGAATTCGTAATTCTAATATCTCGAGTGTAGACATTTTTTTAACAAAATCTTCTTGTAATTTGCTCAGAATGTTCGATTTCATGGAATGTTTTCCCTCCTCCATGGAATTCCTGCAAGACAAGACTCCTCCTTTAATTGAGCCTCATGAGTAGTAGACTCTTCTCTGGGAAGTGATTCATCTTAACTTCAGTAAGTTACCTTTACTTTCATTTCAATACCTTTATTGACAATATCTAATATCAACAAGTTAAACATCATTTTAGCAAAATCTTATTGAAATTTAAACTAAAATATTATATTTTTCGAAAAATAAATCTAATTAAAAATGAAACTTTGGAAATTTATTTTTAGCAATGGCACGTTGTTTTTCACCCTAATCTCTTCAAAGTTTAATTGCATTGGCTTCTATATTTGCAGGTATACATTGTATTTTTTTTTTTACTTTTAACTTAGATGAAATTCGTAAAAGGAAATGCTAAAAGTGATATGAAGGGTTGTTTAAGAATGAGATCATCATAAAAAAGTTCTATGATGGGTAGGAGGACCCGTCAAATTTAACCCTCCAAGCCATTGATTTTTAACCTTGACAATTTACAACCTTCACAATTTGGAATAAATCTAGGTGGTGTTATTAACTTTTTTTTTTACTTTATTCTTAGTTTATTTTAATTAAGTATGAAAACATTTTCTTTGAAAAGTAAGTAAATAAACTGTAATATATATATATATATATATATATATATATATATATATATATATATATATATATATATATATATTATAATTTTTTTTATGAAAATTATGAAAACATTTCCTTAGAAAGTAAGGAAATAATGATTCTACAGATGTATTTTTTTTATGAAAATTATGAAATGCAATTCTATATATTTTTCATTTCTTGAAATGTATCTTTAAATACATATAAAGGTATATTCTACAATTCCAAAAAAATTACTCAAAAATAAAAAAAGTGATTTTATCATAAATAATAAAAAACAAACAAAAAAAATTATGGGTTCTAATTAACACACTGAGTTACTTTTAATTCAAATAAAATATAACCTCAATCCCACGCTTAAAATTATCTGAAAATTTTCAATTTTTTTTTTTTTAACCAATTCCAATAAAATTTGTAAGGAAAATATATAATAATTTTAACACATAACCTTAATCTTATAAAAAACAAAATAATACAATCACAAAAGAACACTGAGTTTCAAAAAACTAACCCTATTTGAGGTTTTCGCCACTTCTACCTAATTTGATAATTAACATGGGAGGGAATCCCACATTGTTCTTCCAATAAAAAACATCCAATACCATCGTAAAGTCTGTTACTAATAATTTTAGAGGTTATTACATTAAGAAGCATGAATTTTTAAGGAATAATCTTCCAAATCCAATGATAGTCTTATCATTCATACATACACATTATTAAATTTAGAAGAATTACTTGACAAATGTTTCAAGAGTGCATACAAAACTTCCCAATTACTGTAGGATCACACGTAGGCATAAACTCAGTAACAAATTTGTTGAGTTACACAAGAGATCTAAGTTATTACATAATCAAATGTAGGCATAAATTCAGTAACGTAGTTGTCCAGTGATAGAAGATATCTATGATAATACATAATCTCTGAATAGCTGCATACTAAAGATTCACTGAATAAGACAAAAATGAGATAGATTTAATTATCTGAGTCTTCACCACCTTCCTTGTATTTGAATATATGCGGTACGAAGAGTGAGTTATGCATCACCTCCCTTTCTTTTTAGCGTTGGTGGCCTTAGGTTCCCATATGGGTGCAAAGGGAACAATTCGAGCAATTCTCCCCTCTTTTCATATTTTGTTGAAAATGCTAGTCCCTGCTCATTAAATAAAATGTAACTTAAATTAGAATTTGAACAATGTATTTGAGAACTTTGAAAACTAGAATATGAACAACGTATTTGAAAATTGGTTGCTAAATGGGGAAATTCATGTGCATATATGTTTGAAATCAATAATAAAAGCGAAGGAATTTTGATGTAAATGTAATATCTGACAGCTGAAGAAGAAAAGTATGTAACAAAAGAAAATATTTGATTTAACTTTTAACACTGAAGGCTCATTGCAATTCTTGAATAGGTTGGAAATCTAATAAAGAAGAACTAGCCTATCAAATTATTTGACTTGGCTTTTCATTTTAACTGTAGTTTTCTCAAGATTTTGGTAATCTGATGGATATGAACAAAATTAAATGTTAACTGTTTAACTTTGAGCATATCCATCAAAATTTTGAGAACATTTCAAAACTTGAAATGAGTTATGCTCAAATCCCTTTGAAAACAACTTGGATCACTTTCTTATGCATTTAACAAAATATTTCCCTTTTAATATCCAAATCATAGAAATTGAGAATCGATAATATACTTACTTGAGATAAAAATGTAGCTATATTCATCGAAGTCTCGAAAATAATGTTGTAGGTTGGGGCTGAACATAGACAACGCCACAAAATAAGATTTTTTTAGGAAAATAGTTAAAATTATTGAAAAACATAAATAAACAATGTAGAGTTTACTAGGGGTTGAAGGGGTGCAGGGTGGCCCCAAGGAGAGCTCTGTGATTTCCTTCTCATTTTGAGAGGACTCCTGTATGGAAATTTTTTGTTCTTTTCGTCTCTTTCTGCAATGAGTGTTTTGAAATCAATAAAAAACACTTTTTTCTTCCACATCTTTGTAGGGTTTGAGTAAACTCATAATATCTATGACCTCATCTGGATTAGGGTTTGAGTAAACTCACAATATGAATTACATAGAATATGGCAGGGTTATCTAGATGCATAAAGACCAAGTTTGAGCAAAAGAATTTATTTGGTTCAATAGGTGCCTTTCCAATTAATTTCCACTTGGGATGTGATAAGACATTTGTGGTAAAACATAATAAAAAATGAAAGAAATGTTTTCAATAGTGTATAAAAAGAACCTAGAGCAACATTACCCATGATTTTTCTTTTTCAAAACATGGAAAATTGTATATCATAGCTTTAAATAAATATTTTTCTCATTATTAATATGTTTCTATACATTGGTAATTAATCACTAATATTTTACAATGTTTTCTAATTTTTTGGAAGATTAACCAATAATTTTCAATACTTTATAACCTAGTGAAAAAGTTTCCAATATTTAAGAAAATTTTATAATTTAATGAAATATTCGCCAAAAAATTATATATGTATATTATATTAATGAAAAAATAGCCTATACATTTTTCTATATACCATGGGGATTCGCCCATTTATTATAAATATAAATTTGGGGGTTTCTTAAAATTTTCCTTGCTCTTGGGTTGTCTTGGGAAGCTGATCTAGTGCCTAGATTTGTATGTGTAGTATCTATTGTGGCTTATATCAGTATTTTTATATCAGTGTATGATCTCTAGCTGTAGTTATGCTTAGTATGACTGCGCTGTAGCAACTCTCCGGAATTTGTATTGTAGCAACAACTCATATTTGGGAGTGATTGCTTATGGGAGGCTTGTTTCCTCATTTCATATGATTTATGCATCACTATTTTGTATTTATTTGCTATTCTGATACATAATTTTATGGCCCCATATTGCTCTCCATTTTTTATGTGTTGATTTACACTGCTATTTCTAGTTTTGTGTTCATATATTGCTGCTTCCCCATTTTGGTAGATTACGAATTTTTCCCATTAGAAGGTGGGAATATGTATGTTGTGTTGTGGCCTTCACATGTTTGATATTTTCATGTTTTGGTAAGGAGAGGGGTGGGGTGAGAGACATACATAAGCTAGTGGAAGTCAATTTTGTCATGAGATAGAAACATCCAGGTCTCGGCTATGGGCCCTTGGGGGATTTGGCCCATAGTACTACAAAAAGAGGGGTCGAGGTGAGATTAGGTGGAGGCAAAAGGTTTGGATCCACCATAAGGATGAAAGAAAAATATTATAATGGGAAACTAACATTGTGCACAAATATTTGGGACCCATGCCTGAGATTGAGGTGGTAGAGTGACATGGAGACTGTGGTGACATGACACACAAGTGTGGTGACATGACACATAGGTGGTACAACATGTGGAAATAAAAAATAAGACACCAATATTATGTCACCATGGTATGGTCTTTAGAAAGGGCCACATGGCTAATAGGATGCCAACATTATGTCACCATGGTATGGTCTCAACATGACACTGACACGATGTCATCTTGGGAACTCGAGAGGAAACAGAGGTGCATCATAAGGGAAGGCCGAGGTTGACAAATTTTTGGGAATGAGAATATCCCCGACACTTGATTGCAATATATTTATGTTATAGGGTATTTGACCTTGGAGGTTCTTTGTTGTGGAAGTGTTTGTGGCAGAGGAGTTCATGGTTGATGGAGGCTGGGGAACGATAATTCATCCTGTCGATTAACAGAGCTAATTATCTATCGTGCCCTAGTGGTTTGGTGGTTAACACCATGGTTTTTAATATGAAGGCACAAAGAGCGAGGTGTAGTGTTGTGGCAGGGCCCGGGATGTTGTGGAAATCTATGTGGGATTCACTACTAATGGGGCAAGCCACATGGGCCATACAATGAGTGCCACGTGGTACTGTGATGACATGGCATGGTTATGAAGGGGCCTAGCTTCAAATGTCCATAAATTTTGATCTATAAGTCAGATTGAGATAAATTTTATATCGAAAAAAATCTCTTGACGAGATGGACGCGATGGTGGTGTTAGTTTCTAGGTTCGAGATAGTTGAAAATTGAGGAATATTGTAACCATATTTCCATGACATGACTATGGAGGTTAAGTACACCTCCCATTCATCCTAGGTTATCTAAGGGGGTGGGTGAACTGTTACATTATGCAATATACTATCAAGGGATACCTAGACCTCATAAAGATATATGTGTGTGTAAAAGACTATTGATGCAAACTAGATTGGGGATCTTGATTGCATAATATGTACAAGTGGTTATGTTTTTTACTTATTTATTGCAATAATTTGTTGGATGAGCAAGAGGTAAGTCATATTTGCATTATTAATTATGGAATTTGAGCACATGGAAAAACTCATGAATGTAAGGAAGCTAAATGTTTGAAAATATTGTGTATAGGTATTGGTTTTATTCAGAAAGTAGTGAGAATAGGTTATGGAAACTCAAATGAAATTTTTATGGAAAATGATTTGGTTTATCATTCCAAGATAAAACATATTGATATGTAGTACCATTTTGTTAGAGACATGGTTTAATAAACAATGTATTTATGGCTAACGTTAATATATTGAATGCTAGGAAATAAACAACCAAATAACATAAAAATAGAAAGAGAAGTAACTCATGCCTTGAGAATTAGATAGAAGAATGAATGATAAGCCTCTTTGAGGGGGAAACCTCCCTTTTTAATATAAAATATATACAAGGTGAGATGATTTATGAAGTTATCTCTCCTTGGTATATATTGAAGACAAGGGATATAATCACAATTAAAGGGTCTAGCTAAATATAATAACTCAACATATAGGGCTTAACATGCACCTCTCCTACAAATAAGTG
Organism: Pinus albicaulis; assembly: GCA_034641835.2. Lineage (NCBI taxonomy): Eukaryota > Viridiplantae > Streptophyta > Pinopsida > Pinales > Pinaceae > Pinus > Pinus albicaulis. The sequence continues at coordinate 614,630,708 of CM076570.1, read as the reverse complement.
TTGCCCTCAACAAAATTATATGTGGATTTTTATGCAAGATCTCATCTTCCATGTTTCCTCTTCTATTTTTAGTTTCTTCCACTTGATGAAGCACTTAATAATTCCTCAATTTTGTAGTTTTTGGATCCTTGTTTCAAGGGTTGTTTCTAGTTCTATTGTGATTTTCCCTTCATTAGTTTTTGGTAAAATAGTCTGTACTAGGATTTTATCACCATTTACTTTAACTAAGTAAAAAAGCATGGAAAATTGGGCTTACACATGAATATGGTGGAAAATCCTATTTGTAAGCCATATTTCCTATCCTTTGCAATACCATATAGGGACCATAATACTTGAGTTCTAATTTATTTTCCTCCTTTTGTTGCTTGAGAGACATCTATTTGTATGGTTGTAGCCTCAGAAATACTAAAACCCCCACTTCAAGTACCATTTCACTATGATGTTTATTGCTAGTTGGTTCATTCTATTTTATGCTACATCCAAGTTGTCCTTCAATAGTTGGGGAAACTTTTTTTTTTTGATCTATGTGGTCCTCCACTCTATGAACCCTCACTTTCCCTATCAGGCATGAGGTGATTGATGGAGGATAATAAACACAAAGTTATATAAATGGTAAGAATTTTTATGAAAATGGAGGGACATGTTGTACTACTATTCTACCAAGGGAGACCACTTGAAACATTACATTTTTTTATTAGTTGCAAATAAATGAAAATACCCTTCTAGGAATTCATTCATTATCTTAGTTTTCCTACCAGATTGAAGATGGTAAGAGAAGTATTCAGAGAATTAAGTATCCTAACAAGGAAATAATTCAATGAAAAATTCACAAGCGAAAGTATATCTATATCACTTATAATAATTTTGAGGACTCCATGTAAGTTTTGAGTTATTTTCATGAATGTTGTATCCATTGTACTTAATTTAAAAGGCTGAGAAAGAGAGTGAAAAGGGAATTGTTTTTGAGTTGATCCAACACTACCATGATGGAATTTTTTCCATCAAACTTGGGTATAGCTATACTAAAACCAATAGAAATTTTTTCTCAATGTCAACTTGGTATGACTAATGGTTGCAGGAGACTTGGTTTCTTGATTGTATCTCCCTTATTTTGATGTAAAACCACACTTTCAACCATGAAATTTTAAGACCTTTAAAAAAAAATCCCTCTTGATCATGTGGTAAGTTTTCAAAAACCCTAAATTTCCTCCTATAGGAGAAGTGTGCAATTCCAAAAGGACCTCTAGTTTGAGTTGGAAATTCTCACATAAGTATATGTAATCTTAATACCATGCTCAATCGTTCTTCCACACAAATTTATATAATGCATTTGATTCCTATTTTAGTTGTTGAATAATCTTCCATACCTTCTATTATTTCTTCCATTCTACCCTTGATTATTCAACCCAAAAAATTACAAAATGGAAATAACACATAGTAAGCCTTATGTGTAGGTTTTAACCTTGTATAGAAATCACGTGCAAACAAATGCTTCAAATATAAAAATAAACAACGAAGAGAACATAAAAAAAAATATATCCAAATATTTTCCCCTGGATCCCAAAACCGGGACTACCATATTGGTTTTTAATTATTTTCCTTTCAATTTTACAATACATATATATACATGCCAAAGCATTCATAAACCCCAATCCCATAACACTGGATTAGAACATAACCATAGTTCCCTTAACCAGATCTACAAAATACCATGGGAAGAAAATTATCATGCCCAAAACCATGTGAAAAACCCATGCAAAAAACCATAGGTAGGTCTGACCACCTCTTATAGAGTCCAAAAACAAATTTCCCGGGGTGTTGCCCCAGACCTCGTGTAGAGGGCTACCACCTCCATACAAACCCCCTGACAGGGGGGGCTGTTGCTCCTCATGTGACCTCCCTATTGCACTCGGTACAACAAACAAGATGGGATATCACCCCCCCATGACCCCCATGTGCATGCGACTAGTCATGGAAAGAATATAACACACACACACCATTATGTGTCTTCTTCTTCCCTTGAAAATGCATTTACCACCACATTTTGTTTCATTTTTTGTAGATAATATCACATGCATAAATTTTCATTTTTGTTTCTTTTATGAAGATAATCATTGTTTCAAGAAGCATTCAAACTCTCATGTTGTAGTTTTACCTTGAAGTGTCTTCCTAATTAGGTAAAATCACCATTTCTTAGCTGGATGTGATATTTCCAACAGTTCCATTTTAGAAATGGGTTTGAGTAAGTTCATTCCTTCCAGTTGGTTACTTTCAAAGGTAAGGGACCTTCCTTCTTGCATTAAAAATGACTAATTCCATGCACTATGGCATCATAGTCCACAATAAAGGTTTTTTTGAAGTCAATATGGCTAGGATAGTAGTTGTATGCATAACTTTCTTAAAATTTTCAAAAGATTTGGCCACTTCTTTAATATAAGAGAATGCTTCCTTTTTTCATAAAATTACTAGAGGTGTCATTATTTGGCTATAATTATTGATAAATTTGTGGCAATAGCCCATCAATCCTAAGAATCCTTTAAGATAATCCAAGGTTTTGGGAATTGGACATTCCATCAAAGATTTATTTTTGTTACGGTACTGACCCAAATATTCCACTTATTGAAACCCAAAGGAACATTTGGAAGGCTTCGCACATAGTTGTTTCTCTTCAAATAATTTTAAGACTGTGTCAACATGTTGTACACACTCTTCCAATTTTTTTTTGTAGCTTAGTATATAATAAAAAATTACTAACAATTTTTTTTGAGGAGGGGTTTAAAAATATAATTCATTAAGCTTGGAAATGTTGAAGGTACATTAGCAAGGCCAAACAACGTCACTAAACATTCCTAATGATCTTCACGTGTTCCAAAGGTTGTTTTGAGGATGTTTTCTTACCTCATTCTAACTTCCTAGTACCTAGAAGGGGGATCCAAATTAGTAAAGAAAATTTATCTTTGGAATTCATTTAATAATTCACCAATGATAGTAATACCAAAATTATCTCTAATGATAATTTTATCTCTCTACAATCTAGAAACATCCACTATGAACCTTCCTTTTCATCAACCATCATCACTAGTGAAGATAAAACACTTTGGTTAGGTTGATTGATTCCATCCTCTAACGTTTCTTGAACCATATTCTTAATATCACCCTTTTATACATATGGAATCCTTTAAGGCATAATGTTAGGTGATATGGTTTTTTATTGCAAATGAATTGAGCAAGTGTAAGACCCTTAGGCGTCTTTCCAAATACCTTGGCATGATTGTTGATAGCCTTTGAGAGATCCACAAGAGTAGAGGGTATAGATGTTTGAACATATCAAGAGCACATTTGTGAGATTACACCATGGTTCCCTTTTTTAGAAATTTTGTCATATTGTTGGAGCTTATTACTTTATAGGGTTCTCTTAGAGACCTTGAGTTCAATTTACTTTCTATATAAGAAAAAATCCATGAAAATTTCTTAAAAATTAAGATCCATTACTTCTAGTGATTGTAATCAAGGGAACCCTAATACATCATCAACACCGCAATTTTTTTAGGGAAATTTTGAGGTTTGAAATGGGCCTCTTAGGGGAAAATAACAAAAGAATAGTTAAAATAATAAAATAATAGTTATGGATTTTCAAAGGGAAAGAAATAAAACTGCTTGTTTAAATTGTACTTCTACTTACCTCCTTATATATTTACTCAAATTTTAAGTGTAGGTAGTCATTTGATGCAAAATTAAATTCTACAACCAACAAGTACACACCATGTATAGTTTTGATTGTCCAATTGCAAGATAAACTAGAAATACATAAAAACATGTGTTTTTTTTCAAGGAACACATTTTTTCATGTTTTCCATTTTATCTATCCATATATTTATGAATAATATGAAAAGTGGATACTCATTGGATGTGGAGTTTAATTATTTATCCAATACCATTGAAACTTGAGAAAATGTATATGGAGATAAGTCAACAATATTATTGAAAAAGGTGTTTTTTCTTGCTCTACCTCCAAAAATGTTCTCCCTTATAGTTGGCATCATTGTCTTGAATCCTATTGATTCCTTCAAAGTTTATTTTGATAATAAAATTTTTATTGTTATTATTTTGAAGCCCTTTTTTGACCTCAAAATTCTCCTAATGTGCATTGTAATAATGGGATTATCCAATAAATACTCCCCCTTAGTGAGATTAATACTATGACACTTACTTGAAAAATTTATGGCATCTCTATTTGCAATCATTGGTTGAAACATTAGTGCTAGATATACAAAGAAATTGAGAAATTTCACTAATTTACAATTAATGAAGTTATTGGTACCATAAGAATAAATCAACATTGTTATATTTTTCTTTGTAATATATCCTTCTATCTTAAGGATTTGTGGAGTATTGATGTCAACCAATGCATGATTAGATATGGTTGGAGTAGTCCTTTATAGTTTCATGTATTGCAATGGTTCCATTTTTTGGTATTATTATTTCATCCATTTTCTAAGGTATGAAATTTGTAGCTTGAGAGAGTTTAGGAGAGGGAACATGGTGGTCTCTATTTTTGTTAGTGGCCACTCTTCTAACAACAATATTTTTACTTCCGACTTTCTTTTCCACACTCAAATCATGCTCCTTGGATTTAGTTTTGAAGATACACACCTCATGTTGATTTCTCCCCATTAAATTGCCCATAAAGAGAGATAACAAATTATCCTCTAGAATGTTCTTTACTGCAAGATACAATTTTTGGAATTATTGATTAGACTCTGTAATTTAACCTCTTTACTAAATATTTATATATTTACTAAAGAATGTATTGCTCTTAATATCCCCTTAATTTTCTATGAATTCAATAGTAAAAGTGGACCAAGATACAATTGAATCCTTGTTTTATTCATAAAGTCATTAGTATCAAACAAATTTATTAGATTCTAAATACAAGGATGTAAGAGTTACATTTTGTAATTTTTCATCTAGTCCGAATCAAATAATTGTTCCACTAGATATCCATGTTATAGGATCATCACCACAAAATTTCCCCATGTCAATCTTGGAAATTAAGTAGTTCCTTGGTGCTAAGTTGAACCCTTGATGTTTTGTGTAACAATCCTGGGTTAAATTTCCGTTTAAATAAATAATGTATATACATTATGAAAACAAAAAATTAAACCAAGGTCATGTGACATGTATTCCAAACTGAATGAGGGGAAACAAATTACATTGGGATCCACTTGTGGTTAACTATTTACTGACTATGGAAATTGGCACTTGCAAGAGGCAAAAGGAAATAAATGGAAAATTAATTATTACAAGTTAGCAATGAAATGAGGAAAAAACGCAAAAGAAATAAAGGAAAATGAAATAAATTACACTTCAACAGGCAGGGAAGAGGAAGAAACAAGAAAAGGATAAAAATAGTAAAAGAATATGCATGAATGGAAAAATGAAGAAAAAGAAAGAGAAAATAAAAGAAAATTGGAGAGAGGATTTTCTTGGCATTCTTTCAGGAAAAGAGAGGAAAAAAGAGAGAGAAGCTAAAACAATTGGGAACAAGCAAGACAAGCAAGGAAACAAAGAAAATCAGGAGGAATTATAAGGGAATCCAAAAAGAGGATTGTCACAATAATATTTAGATGCAATTTCTAGCTAGCAGAAGGCTTGGACAATAACAGTAAGAAGGTGTTAAACAACAAGCAAGGGTAGAAAATAACTGAGGATTTTTGCAGGTAAAAATGCACAAATTTGATTTATCTTGTTGGGATTTGAATGCATGGTTTATGCATTGGTTTTTTGGTCATTTTTGATGTCATTGACATGGATATTTTCCTGGATTGACAGTCATGTACAACCTTGCCTTATACCATTTCCTGGATAGCTATGATGTAGTGGGTTTCATGAAAATTGTTTGGTTGAGATTTGAATGCCATTATATTTTGGATCCTAGGTGAGGTGGTCTCAGGAAAATCCCAAGGGTTGAGGTTGGATATGGTTTTTTTTGGGTGAGCCCTTGAGAGGCGGGTAGAGACAGGTAAAATCCTCTAGATATGGTGAATAAATTCTAAGGCATCCAAGATTATATTGGTTTTGGAGATTTTTGGACCTTGCCTTAGGTAAAATCACTGTGTATTGAGGGTGGAGGTAGTTTCCTTTGTAATCCCCCTTTTGGTTATGTTTTGGTTTATCCCATGTAATCCAAAATTCAGGCTTTGAATATGGCATGGTGGTGATTGGGATGGAAGAACAGATGGGTTTAGCCCAATCTATGGTCAGGTGGAACGTGGAAGTCCCTGACTTGGTTGGTACTATGCATATGTTAATATGTGTCATTATTTAATGAATATAAATGAACACAGTTTTTAGTTTAATGTGTTGATTATGTGATTGGTTTGTCATGGATCCATTACTGATTAAGTGTGTGTTACATGTATAATGTATTTATTTTTATTGATTTGTTTCGTGTATTGATAAGATCTTGGATAATTTATATGGATGCATGAGATAATATGTGTTTTATCGCAACTAGTATGAGAGGGAAACAAACCTTATTGATACACATCTGATGAAACTAATGAAAACAATGAACAATATATGCATTCATGACCTACAAGTACCATAGTGACCATAAAGTGTTTATATAAATGAATAATATGTGTTGGGGAAAGGTTGAGTCACAACAGAGCCTAAGAATAGAGCATGAATACATATACATATTTTTGACATAGTTCTTGAAAATTTTAGGTAGTTTTCTTGCATACTAGCCCTAAATTTCTAGAATAAGGTGCATGGCCGCACCATCAGAACTAGGAGATGTTGACCAAATCCGCACCGAGGATGGGTTATCTGTGTAGTTGGAGACCTATAATTGCACTAACAGGCATGCATCCCTGTGGTTGAGAAGTAATATAGGTTAAGGAGTGGTCTAATATTAGAGAAAATTATCACTAGGGAAAGTTAGTATGATGATATTATGATCATGTGTCTTTGAGTGTTTGTAGTCAATTCTGGAAAAGTGGATCCCATTTCTGTAACAACATCTTGGAAGTTGGGTCATGCATAGTAACTCTTAACTCACATTTACCTTGGTAAGCATGTAAAAGGTAGGTAAAAGTGGGGTTGGGTGTTACAAGTAGTATTAGAGCAGGTTCACAACACTCGACCTCGAGGTAAATGCAAATTTTTATGGATATTTATATGTTTATCATGCATGCATGTCTGTTATTTAATTTTTATTGTTGCTATATCCATGTACATGATGTTCTTATAGTTTTGGTGTCATTATCTTGATTCATGCATGAAATAATAGGCTCTTGATATTATTATGTATCTTGCTAATCTGGACTTGTGCAGATGCAATTGCCTCACCAGAAATAAATTGAGGTAATGCTTTTGAATATTCCTTTTATTTAATTTATCTAAAAATGTACTGTTGTAGGAAAATATAAGGCCAAGAGATGACGAGTAGATTGGTTGAGTATAGTTCATATGACTCCCCGCACATGGCAGAAGAGAAAATAGTGGAATGGGAAAAATTAGTTGAGAAACAGGGAGATGGAGACACTCCTGATCTAGTAGACACATTAAGAAGTATGTAGGAAAAGATAAAAATTTGTAAAGATGACAATGAGAAGTTGATTGAAGACCAAGAAAGGATTTCAAAGCTCAAGAAAATCAAGATGAGATTAAGGTCGTTATTCTTCAAAGCCTTTTGGATTTACAGAAGCATGGAAAACTAGGGACCAGTAATGGAGATATACAAGAAGAAAAGACTAATGGGGAAGATGGAAGTCAGTCTAAGAAAAAGCATAGGATGGACAAATATGATACAATAAAGAGAGGAAGACCCTTGATTACACTTGAGAAGAGGGATAGTACGCATGGATTTCATTCTAGCTCTACTTCTAGGAGACATCATCACCATCATCATTATCATCATAAGAGGAGTGGGAAGGAGTATTTTACATAGGAATTCAAGAAATCAAAGCCTCTTAATTTTTATGATAAGATGACCAAATTAGAGGATGTAGAAGCATGGTTGTGTGGATAGAGAAAATTTTTCAAACAACTTCATGATTACTCAAAGAATATGAAAGCCAAGATAACTACTTTCACTCTAAAAGGAAAAACATATATCTAGTGGGAAGATGTCAAGAATGTCAGGGGCATCACGGAAGAGAAGTTGACTTGAAAAGAATTTGAAAGACTCTTCATAAAGAAGTACCTATCGGAGAGGTATTATGATGGAAAGAACAAGAAATTTTATGAGCTCAAGATGGGTTCCATGTCAGATGAAGAATATACAGCCAAATTTCTAGAGCTACTGAGATATGTTCCATATCTTAAGGAAAAAATCAACTATAAAAAAGATCATTAGTGGATTTCCATTATCATTCAAAGACTAGATTAAGTTTGATGAGCCTCAATCATTGGAGGAAGCCATCAAAAAGTTGAATCATTGATATGAACAATCAAAGCACAAGCATGAGTTCAAGCGTGAATCAAAGTGTGGCGAGAATACTAAAGGAAAATGGCTCAAGAATTGAGGAAGATCTCATGATGCAAGTGAGAAGGAAAATATGGATCCTCATAAGAAGTTCAATGCAACTAAGAAAGGATGTGTGTCTCAGCCCGTGGAACAAAAAATAAAGGCAGTGGAAGAGAACCATTTAAGTTTTGGACTTATGGTGGAGACCATCGCAAGAAGGATTATTCATTGTATCAGGGTGCTAGGCCTCATATCTACAATGATCAATGTTTATTTTTGAGTATATTGGGAGGTACACCAAGCCCTAGGGTTCTAGATTGGAGGAAAAAGCGCCACAAGAATCACTTGTGGGCTTGGAACCCAAGGTAGGGGTTTTTCAACCATCATGATTTGGGCCAAAACCATGAGAAAATTTTGACATGTGATGGATGAGGATGATAGCTCTCGGTGAGACGAATCTAAAGAAACTAGAATCAATTGATTATGAGTTGTATAAATGAAGATATAAATTTTTGAAGTTTATAAATGGGTTTTGCACATGTATGTCTAGGTCGGCTTGGTGTTAAGAAGGCATGTGATAGTTGTCAAATACCATGGATGGTGTTTTGGAGGAGCCCTCTTATGTGTATAAATAAGAGGCGAGGAGGAGGCATTTGTGCATCCATTTGTGCAAAAAAAGCACAATAGAGAAACTTGTTAGAGAGGATACATTCTTTGTTTTGGGCTGCAGTTAGAAGGAAATACCAACAAAGAGTTTGGAGGACTGTTTGAAGGGTATTTTAGGCATCCAAGAAATTGGAGGGAAGGCGGAGGATCCTTGCTAGAAGGCTAAGGTAGAGGAGTTGTGTTGTAGTTCTGTTGGGGGAAAAAAGAGGCAATGTAAGGTTGTTTTGGGTGGGATGTAGGTTTTAATGCAGTATTGTGGTAGGCTACAGGCCTAGCCACTCTAAAACAGGGCAGTCTGAAGGTGTCAGGGGCTACAAAGTGCCCAGAACACCAGCACATGTGTGGAGGAACCTTCCTTGCCTAGGCCACAACAAAAGAGGAGTTTTTTGGTGACTTATTTAAGGGCCATTGTAGGATGTTGGGTGCCCTAACTAGTCACTGTTAGGAACATAATAAAGATAAAAAACTTAGAGCAACATTTGTGTTTTGTGTTGGGTTAATGTGTTGGCTAGTTTTGGATCATTTATATATGCAGCCTATGGGAGACAATTTGGAGGCTTGATGTGGTGATAAAGAGCCTTCATAGGGGTAGATCTTGCAGTAAACATTGGGTGCCATTGATCTAGTGGAGGGTAGTGTGTTGGCTACCCAAAGTAGCCCTAGAATAGCAATATTGAAGTGACGAAGATAGCTGAAGGTTGGGTGAAGATGGGTGCTGAAAGTGAAATGCTTTGATGGAAAAAATAACTGCTAGCCTGGTAGATTGGAGCTTGGGAATTGGCTAGCCTATAGAGCAGATTGGATCAGCCCGTGTACATGCAACAAAAGTGACTTGCAATAGTGTTTAGTGGCATCCCTCCCAGAGATTCTATATGTTTTCCTTTGAAGGACTAAGGGGTGACTAGAGAGTAGTATGGAAGCGAAGGACTGATATGAAAAGATACGACATCGAGTCTGAGTAGCGTGATTTTCATTCTATGTTGTATTCCACAAATTGTTGTATTATTCATATTGGTTTAGTATGACGAAGATTGGGTTGTAAATTATTGTACAATATTTGTTAAAAATTGTGTATACTTGTGCATATGCGATTTACTGCTTTATATTTTCTATTGTGAAAAGTAGTTCTAGTTGAGATTCTTAGTTTAGTAGCGTTAATAATTTTGAGACTCTAACCTAGACCCAAGATCATGGAAACTCAACATGGTATCAAAGCATGTCTGAGCTACTTTGGAAGATAGTGAGTCAGAGTGTGCACAACGAAGTATAACTTGAGAAAGACTTGGTAACATTTTAGGTGAAAATGTCGAAGTTGCAGGCAGGTCTCTAGTATGAGGATAGGTTGGAAGGGAATTCCAACTATAGTCTATGGAGGAAAAAGATTAAGTTGGTCTTGCAGGTAAACAGGATCTGGGAATTTTCCGAGAAATACATTAAGAAGCCAAATGAACCTAAGGAGCTGAAAATGTACGAAAATTTGGATACGAGGGTGAGATTGATCATCATAGATGGTGTGAAGTATCCCCTAATACCTAATTTTTCAAGGAATAACACTACAAATGAGATGTGGATGGCTCTTAAAAATTTGTTCCAAAATAAGAACGAGAACCATGGATTGGTATTAGAGGATAAGTTGAAGTCCACCAAGATGATAAAGGGTGAATGAGTGACTTACTATATAATGAGGTTGTCTCAGGTTAGAGATGATCTTGGTGCTGTCAGTGTGACTATTTTAGATAGTGATATGGTAGGGATTGCTTTGAAAGGGTTCATCGAGGAATGGGAGCCCTTCATCAAAGGGATCCTTCCCATAGAGAAATTTCCAGATTGGAGTAGGATGTGGGACAGATTCATTTAGGAAGAGTTGCAAGATGATGATCTTCATCCAACAAAGAGGGAAAATGAGGACATGGCACTTGCAACACGAATGAAGGGCAAGCAAACAAAGGACTTGATTAAAGTCAAGAGTTTTAATTGTGGTGAGATGGGTCATTTTTCATCAATATGTCCGATGAAGAAGAAGGGAGATGACGAGAAGAGGAAAGGGAAGCGGGTTTCCGGTGTTTCCACTTCAGCTGAGATAGATTATCTCACTAGGATATTGGAGGAGGAGGACTTTGCTATGATATCTTGTTTATTGTAGGGTACTGTCAATGAAGATGGATGGTACGTGGAAAGTGGTGCGACGAAGCATATGACATGGTCACAGGAGGTTTTTTGAGACTCTAGTTGAATGGGACTCAAAGTTCCACATGGTGTTAGGCGACAAGAGTCAGTTGGAGATCCAAGGATCGAGTGTTGTTCCATTCAAGATGGAGACAGGACAAGTGATGTGAGTCCAAGATGTAATGTTTGTACCAGGACTCAGATATAGCATGATTTATGTCTCGATGACTGAGAATAATGGGTTTGAGGTCTTATTCCAAGATAGGAAGGAAAGAATAAGACCTAGAGGCTCTAGCTCCGACGAGATTGTACTTTGATTTAGAGAGCATGGCCTCTACAGGTTGGCAGGCAAGATTGTTGATCGTGGGAAGTGTTATCACTTATAAATTTACTTTGGGATGTGTCAAAGTATTTCCCAAGGTAACCATTTCAGACCAATATTTAGGCTAAAAGTTTGCCCTTTCAACCAAAGGGGGCTCCCTTAGCAAGTATCCTACCGAAGATCACTACAATAGCAGCTTGGATTTAAACATAGTGGCCAGATATGTAAATGAACAGAGTTGGATTTAAGAAGGATGGTTGGAAAATATTTAAAAAGAAACCATTGGGAAATGGATTTAGAATGGGAATTTATTTACACAAAATTTTTATTCATGGAAGCTGAGGTACATGAGTTCTTATAACACAATTTTGACAGTAAACAAGATACATAAAAGAAGTTGGAGCATAATAATCTATGAATTCCAAGTAATTATGTAAGAGTAATTTGAGGAAACATTAAAAATGAAAAGGGTACAAATGCATAAGAACTCAAACATAATCTCAGGTTTGAAACAAAACTCTTCTGCAACTGTCTATTAAGTGAGAAAAATATTATAGTTGGGAAATGAAGTCAAAGCGTGAATCTTAATGGCTTAAAACTAATAACTGGCTAGATTATTTCTAAAATTATGAGACAAGGTAAGCACACGTTTAGCTAATAAAGGTAATGAAATGACAATTTGAAATAAAGGAAAGCCCACAGCAGAAGAGGCATCTATCGAGGATGAATCTCCTAACACAGTTTTTAGAAGAAAGTAAAAAAGGGAAACCACTAGAACAAATATTCAAGAAGAGATGAATTCTATACCAGTAATTTGTAGATACATAATAGGTATAATCATAATGAAAGGAGCATCTATCATGGATGAATTCCTTCACTAAACTACAGAGTATACCAGTAGGAAAACACAATCATGAATGTTGAAGACATGAACACATACTAAAAAATAATTTCGTAATCAATCTCAGGTCTAGAAAATAAAATTTTCTATATTAACTTCAAAGAGACAAGAAAGTATCAATATACAATACCAAAGGCCTCCTTTCAAAAGGGGCCAACCCTTTTTTTCATTCTAATAACACAAATATATAAAAAAGAGGCTCACATGCCTTCCTCTCCTAATACAAATTGACAACTAAATCCTCATCTAACAACTAACTACAAGCTGTTACATGAGAGCTCTATGAGCTTGCTCCGCATAAAGACATTCTAGCATGTTGCTGACATCTCGAAGATCTGATCTGGAGAAATTTTAAGAAGAGTGAAAGTCTTCGAATAGGTTGAAGTAGAAGACTTCTATTTGGCTTAGAAGTCTATTTTTCATAATTTTCTCTGATTGAAATACCTTCCTCATGCTTTCAAAAATGTGCTGATATTGATGGTGATGGTGTGCTATGCATGACAGGAGGAATAATGGTGGGCACAGATCGATTATAAGTTTGAATGGCTACCCCGAGAAGTAATTTAATAAAATGAAAATTTTGGCCACCCGTCAAGATGAGAGTGGAGGGGAGCGCGCAGGAAGGAGAGTGGTAAATGGATTGGTTTGGTGGATTTCGGGGGGGGGGGGGGGGGGGGGTGGCGAAATGATGAGGGGATGACATGTCAATGTGGGACCAACAAGGAGGAAACCACTTTTCGGAACCCCCCCTCCCCTCGCCCCCCCTACTGGTAAAGGTCAGATGAATAGGGGGGTGCGAAAAAGGCTGTAGGTCGTCGATTTGGTGGAGTGATTTATCAGGTGGTTGGGTGGTGTACAAGTCTTAACCACCAGTGAAAAAATTATTTAGTTGTTTTCAACCATTATGAAATGAGCATAAATCTTTTGTTATAATTCATATGTCGTTAGTTAGATAGTATTTCGATGTGAGTAATGCACTAGTCCCCCTTGTGAACTCTAACTTGGTACTTGGTCTGGAGATTAGACCTAAGGGCTAGTAAATTTTTATAAACTTTGATGAAAAGGGTATGCTTTAGAGGGGCAGGTACAAGTTCTGAAGAACAAGGTATATTTTCAAGAGGCTCATAGGGAGTCAAGTTCTAGCGGGAGTCTGCAGGTTCAGAGGGAGAATTTGCAGCCCAAGAAGAGCAAGTGTTCAGTGGGGAGAAAGGGTGCTCCTACAACTTACAATAAGGAATCATGGAGAGATTGGAAAGAAATACATGAGAAGAAGAATAATCATAATGCTTCTAGTGATAGCGACACTTCAGATAGAGGCATAGTTCATGCTTCAACGATTGTTGCAGTGGTGAGCGCCAGAAGTTGGGTGAGTGTTGCAAGTAATGATGATGATGATGAGTTACTTCCTAGTATTGGAAGTAAATCCCTTGCTAAGAGGGAATGTTGATTTTTGAGTGGCTTGGGAGGTACGCCAAGCCCTAGGGTTCAGGAATTGGAGGAAAAAGCGCTATAAGGGTCACTTTTGGGCTTGGAACACAAGGTAGGGGTTTTGCACCCATCAGGATTTGGGCCAAAACCATGAGCACATTTTGACATGTGATGGATGAGGATGATAGCTCTCGATGAGATGAATCTAACGCAATGAGAATAATCCGATTCCGAGTTGTAGAAATGGAGATATGAATTTTTAAAGTTTATAAATGGGTTTTGCACATATATGTCTAGGTTGGCTTGGTGTTAAGAAGGCATGTGATATTTGTTAAAGCCCATGGATGACGTTTTGGAGGGGCCCTCTTATGTGTATAAATAATAGGTGAGGAGGAGGTATTTTAGCATCCATTTTTTCAACAAAAACACAATAGGAAATCTCGTTGGAGAGGAGACATCCTCTATTTTGTGCCGCAGTTAGAAGGAAAGAATAGCGAAGAGTTTGGAAGACTGTTTGAAGGGTATTTCAGGCATCCAAGGAGCTGGAGGGATGGACGAGGATCCTTGTTAGAAGGCCAAGATAGAGGAGCTATGTTGCAGGTTAGTTGGGGGCAGAAAAGAGGCAACATAAGGCTGTTTTGGGTGGGATATAGGTGGAAACATAGGACTGTGGTAGGCCATAGGCCTAGACACTCCAAAACAGGGCAACATGGAGGTGTTAGGGTCTGCAAAGTGGCTAGAAGAACAACATGTGTGTAGAGGAACCTTCCTTTCCTAGGTCGCAACAAAATAGGAGCTGTTTGGCGAATTATTTATGGGTTGTTGTAGCATGTTGGGTGCCCTAACTAGTCACATTTAGGAACAAAATAAAGATAACAAAATTAGAGCAACATTTGTGTTTTGTGGTTGGTCAATGTTTTGACCAGTATTGGATCATTTGAATATGCAACCTGTGGGAGCCAATTTGGAGGCTCAATGTGGTGATAAAGAACCTTCATAAAAGCATATATTGCAGTGAAGGATTGGGTGCCATTGTTCTGGTGGAGGGAAGAGCGTTGACTACCCAAAGTAGCCCTAGACTAGTAGTATTGAAGTGATGAATATAACTGAATGTTGGGTGAAGATTGGTGTCGAAAGCGCAACACTTTGATGGACATAAGTGATTTCTAGCTTGGAAGATTGGAGCTTGGGAATTGGCTAGCCTAGAGAGCAGATTGGATTAGCCCATGTACATGCGAGAGAAGTGACTTGCAATAGTGTTAGGTGGCCAACCCTCCCGGAGACTCTATTATGAAACCAACTCCAAAAATAGAAGAAAAGAGAGATCAACACCTTATAAATAAGCTCCTCAATGTGCTCCACCATCAAAACCTTTTGTTTGAGATTTATCAATTGGCTAAAGAAGGCGTTTCTCTTTATATCCTCATAATGTGCTATCATTTCCTCCGTAAAAATTGACCAAGTGGCAATTTTTTTACAGGAGCAAAGCCGTCGATACCATACAAATGTATTTTGTTCTAAATATAAAGTTGGAATGCGTACCTTTTGTGTGTTTTGCACATTATTGAGATCAAAATATTGCTCCATCTGTAGTATCCATGTTACGAGATCCTTGCCATCAAACTTCCTCATATCGATCTTTGAAATATGGTGGGTCTTCCATCCAACATTCAAGTTTATGAAATCATGATTAACAATTATTTTGTTCTCATCACAAGTTTCCTCTACTATATTTTCACCATTAGGAATAATTTCTTGTATAAACTTTGTCAAACCTTCCTTCAAACCTTCCATGTCTTCCATGCCATTCTTCAAACCATCCATATTATCTTCCACGCCTTTCTTCAAACCATCAATATTAGCTTCCACGCCTTTCTTCAAACCATACATATTAGCTTCCATGCCCTTATTCAAACCATCCATATTAGCTTCCACACCTTTATTCAAAACTTCCATTTCATTTTTTGTTTCTCTTTGCGAGAGCGAAATTTGGTGCACTTGCTCTTGTAATTTTGATATATCATGTTGCACTTCTTCATCTTCATGAGTCATATTAGAGTATTCTGAGGGCTTAATGGGTGTTGAATTATTTTTAGGGGGAATTTTAGAACCCAATACTGATATCTATTCTTCAATATGCCCTTGGAATCACTTAAAACTAATTTTCAAACAAGATTTATGCAATTTGAAAAACAAATACACACCTTTTTCTTGCTTTTGAGGAGCTCAATATTGAAACTAGTTTATCTCTACGATTTCAAATCTTCAATATCTGACATTCGGTCCTATAGTAGCCCTCTGAATCTTCTTTCGAATTCCGTAGGTATGACCTGATTTGGATTATTCAAGACAAATTTATGCCCAATATCCCTCAATGACCTAATTATGGACTGGTTTAGTAGAGCGAACTTGTACGGAATTCCATGTGTCATTGTTTCCTCATTCAACTCTGAAATTAATACACATGAAACTAAAACCTGTCTAATTTCGACCACTTTTTACATAATTCCAATCCGATGCTCAAAGTGAGAGTTAGGAATATTTTCCCAAGGTCACCTCTTTTAGATGAAATTCGGGACCTTGCAAAAACCCTAATTTCCATAGATCATATCTTCGAAAATATTGCGAACCAAGATCTGAAATTTTTACACAAAGTTTCTCAAGATTTCGGCTTCTCGTGGTAAAAATTTCAGCTTCTGAACCTTCATAGAAACAAAGTTATAGTGAAAATTCCACGATGACCTGTTTGGAGCAACGAAACCCTAGAATCCAAAGCTCTGATACCTTATGTTATGAAGTGTTGCTACTCCTAGACTTCCAAAACCTACAAGGTTGACACCACAAAAATTGGAAGAAAAAAGAGCAAAAGGGCTTTGTTAAAGTTGTGATATCAAATACACTAAAGGTCATAATTGTGCTGAGAAGAAATTATTTTACATAGATTGTGAAGATGAGGAAGAAAATGAAAAAGAAACTTCAAAAGAAGAGGATATACACAAGGAACCAACCGTAGAGAAAGAATAAATGAGTTCGACCATATTGTGTAATGTGTTGAGTCTCATATGTTGAGTCTCAAATACGCATCTTTCCTATACACCTTTCTAGACTTTTTCCATTTACCTGGACCTCCTAAGCCATCAATATCATTGCATATTAATTATAAAAGAGCATTTAAAGTGGTTTTTAACTATGTTTTGTGTCTGCTATTTGAATTAGATTTTTTCTCATTGAGCTGCGGAATCTTGTCACTTTCCGCAGCTGCTGCAACTTTCCGCAGTCATTTTGTTAAAGTCTATATTGCAGGTGTCTTCAGGCAAATCGAGCCACATGGGCAAGTTGGAAATGACATGGACATGGATCGAGTCCTATTGGCTCAGTCGAATTCACCTAAGAAGGTTGTGGTCAAAGGTAGTCAAGCGGTGGTCAACCGAAGAGTCCCACGGTGACAGAACTCTGTTTTTCACCACGTGAAGGCTTGCGTGACCGTTTCTAAATCACGGGAGACATATCAACACTTGTAAATGGCTCCATAAGCCGAATCCAACGACCACTCTCCATAGATTTAATCTTCACGGCAGCCATGATGCTAGATTTCTGGACGTGGTGGTTCACGTGTCTTGTATCAGCACAAAATGTAGGAAATTAGTTATGACATTCTCTGTTATAAATAATGCGTTCTCATACGCATAGGAGTTAGCTGCTGTAATGTAATTTGTTGGATAGAAATCCCACTGTGCCGTGACATTATTTCTTTGTTATGACTGCATTTTAAATATATGAGAAGACTCTGTTCATAAGCATAATTCGTGTTTGATAGCTGCTTCCCGAGGATTGTGCAGAGGGCCCCTGCACACGCTGAGGTTTTGTGTATTACAGTATAGTTTCATGCTTCATTTCCTTACGTTCATTGTGCCATAGTCCTTCACGTGTATATATTACATCTTTTATGGTATTAACGTTTTATTTCTGTTCATAATTTTTCATGTTTTATACTGCTGTTAACTGATCAGTGTCTTTGTTCCAGATTATAGTAGGTAGCCCAGGCATTTGCACATAGTTTACAATGACTAATGACATGGAATCAATCTTGTCCTTCTGCTGATTTCTTTTTCTTAGTTTTTAATTCCAGCATTGTTTTATTCATTTCAGTTTTGTACATTTGCTTTACTAGTTAGTTAGATATTAAATTGCTCATGTCATTATCAGTTACCTCCGAAAGCCATAGCGAGACTAATGGTGAGGGATTGAAGTATGAGTGTGTAGTTTGATATTAGTTTGTTTTTCTGCAAGTTAGATATTAAATTTCTCATGTCATTATCAGTTACCTCCGAAAGCCATAGCGAGACTAATGGTGAGGGATTGAAGTATGAGTGTGTAATTTGATATTAGTTTATTTTTCTGCAAATTAGACATCAGATTACTCAAGTTGTTTATGATTACCTCTAAAAGCCATAGCGAGACTAATGGTGAGGGGTCAGAATATGATTTGATGTAATTTGATTTTAGCTTTACTTTGCTTGCAATCTTTGGATTTCTTTGAGTACAGTTTCTTTTGTGTTTAGACAGCAGCAAGGGTAATGGGTTTCATGATCAATAGTTCACTGTTTGTTTGACTAAGTATAGTGGCACATTTTCATTTTCCTTTAGGAATTAATTTTTTCATTGTATGCTTTAAAATCTTTTTGAAGTTTGAAGTTTGGAAAATCATTATAAAGGACATTATTGCCTTGAACATTTATATCCATACTTGTCTTTTAGAATTTCCATCTCACATTAGGAAACCAACCAAGATAAATAAAAAACCCAAAAATGACAAAAAGTAAGAGATAGGTTATCTTGCACATATAGTGCGCCACACTTCGTCAGCTTACGAATCCCGGATTGACAAATTAATGTAGCAATTTAGGACACACTAAATTGACCAAACATTTTGGCGCCGTTGCCGGGGAAGTGTAACTAGGTAGCCAATTTCTTTAAAAAAAACAATAAAAAGAAGGGAAAAATTGATAACTTCTTGAAGTATGCACTCCTCTTGCACCAAGTGTGATCTGGAGGATCAGAAAAGAGAGTTATTGGTTTAATAATTTCTTAAGTATGCTCTCTTCTTGCACCTAGTGTGACCTGGAAGATCAGAAAGAGAATTATTAGCCCAACTTAAAAATAAAAAAATGACATGCATAGAGCAAGAGATTCTGGGGGAAGGTTTATAGCTAGAGCCAAGAGTTCGATTTTCACAACTCCATCTTCTTCAAGGCATAGACAAGATTCACCACCATCTACCCCTAGCCTTAAGATTCCTAGAATTCAAGAAGCAGCTGAATTAGAGGATTCTCCTACACCATCTACCAAATCTCATTTAGAAGGAGACCCTTTCTTTATTGTAATTAAAGAAGTAGAATCATCTGAAAAAGAAAAGGAAGAAACTCCCTCTCATCCTCCCTTGATAGAAGAACCAGAGGATTCTAAAGAAACTATCATGGCAGAGGAAATAATAGATGGATTCGAAGGTAGAGGTAGAGGTAGAGGAGGAGGAAATAATGGAGGCAACAATGGTGGAGGTAATAATGGAAGAAATAGGGAAGGAGACAACTTGTTTGGATTCCCTATAGTTGATGAGGAAACTCATACAACGATGAAAAACATCTCACCATCTGTCCTCCCCAAATTTTATGGATTGTGAAGTGAGGATCCTGAAACATTTCTGTTTGAGTTTGAAGTCGTGTGCCGAACCTATGACTATATGGAAGACTCTAAAAAACTCAAACTGTTTCCTTCAACATTGAAGGGAGCCGCTTTGAAATGGTTCATGGGATTAGTCACCCAATCTATTAGGACTTGGAATGATACGAAACAAATTTTTTTGGATAGATACCTGGACTATTGCATGCCCACCAATCACAAGGATGAGGTATTCAAAATGGTGCAAAAAGAAGATGAAAATTTGGAGGATTTACTTGAAAGATTTCAATACAACTTAAAAAGAGCAAAGATGAGCAACTTAGATGAGGAAAATTTGAAAGCCCTTCTATTAAAAGCCATCAAAGATGAATGGATAGATATTTTAAACATGATGGGGAAAGGAGACATTTCTCAACTTCCACTTCGTGACATAACAGAACTATGTGTCCATCTCTCAAGGGGAAAATCTAAAATGGGAAAAGGGCCTAGAGATCCTTCTCTTATCAGGGCAAACAAATCTGCAACTGGATCAGTAAGTAGGGCAGAGATTGGCAATATGCTTGATGAATTCAAAACTGATATCTTAGGGAACCTTAGTGAACAACTAGACACCCTTAAAATTCAAAACAAGCAGAAAGCAGAAACTGATGCTCTAGCCATCTTTTGTCCGAAATGTAGGAAGAAACATGCTTTAAGGGAATGCCCCTTGGATGCAAAAGTTGTAGAAACATGTATGATTTTCTCAGAGAATCATGAGACCAAGGATTGTCCATCAATTCCTGGACTCAAAGCTGTCTTTCAAGAAGATCCAAATTCAGTAGAATCTCTCTGTTTTGTTGCAAGAAGACCTTGGCAGGGACAACAAACTCAAGGGTTTAACAACCCTATGAATCTTCAAACCCCACCAAATTGGAATCCTTAGCAACAACCTTGGCCCCAACATCAAAATCCATATCAGCCATGGGTACAAGGGATGCAAAATCCTTATGGTAGATTTTCTCAATTTTATCAATATCCTCCATCTTTTCAAAATCAACAAGCTCCACAACTTCCAAACCCAAATCCACAACTTTCATTGCCATTTCCACAACAACAACCTTCTCAACAAAATCCAAATCCTCAATTTATGCTTCCATTCCAACAAAAGAAAAATCAACTTCCAGCTCAGCCATTGCCAAATCCTAACAATAAAAATCCTCAGAATACTTACATGATAGAAGGACAACAATTTCCTACCTATATGATTGTTCCTCTCAATGATGTACAACTCAGGTCTGGTAGAGTTTTAGAAAAACCTTCTATAGATGTTGAAGAGAAAGATACCTCTGAAGAGGACTCTCTTAAAGCCAATAAGGGTTTTGAATAAGCATCTCTTCAAAAATCGAACATTCAAAAAGAGAAAGAAAAGTTAACACCCACAACTCCTATAGTTGAGCAACCTGCATCTTCATCCACACCTCCTTTCCCTGAAAGATTACAAATTGATAAAGGGGTGGAAAAACAAATCTTGTTGCCTAACTATGATTTTCTAGATGAATTAAAGAATGTTTGTATCAAGATTCCCTTTCTACAAGCCATTAGAGAGATTCCTATTCTAGCAAAAACAATAAAGGAGTTGAGTCTCAAAAGACCAGGAAGGAAACTAAGAGATACAAGAAGAATCCACCCGGTAGGAAAAATTGCAGATATCATGATGGGAAAAATTACCATGCAGAAGTATGTAGATCCAGGTAGTCCAATTGTCAAGACACATATAAATGGGATAGAAATTCCAAACACATTGATTGACTTAGGGGCTGCTATCAACATTATGAGTAGACATACTATGGAACAACTAAAACTTCCTAATCTTCTTTTTACACCTACTTTACTACAACTTGCAGATCGATCAATTATCAAACCAGATGGTGTATTAGAAGATATTTCAGTCTCCTTAGATTCTTGGGAATATCTAGTAGATTTTATGATTTTGACTCCCAAGAGTAATCTAGGAGGACACCCACTTATCTTAGGAAGGCCTTGGCTAGCCACAGCTGATGCTTTCATTAGTTGTAGATCTGGGGATATGTACATTTCTAATGGTAATTCGACAAAGAAATTCAATTTGTATCCTCCAGCAAAAGCAATTATAGAAATAGGAGACAATGAATGGGTCGATGATGAGGACACTATACAACCTGTCTTTACCATTTCTGAAATCAGTCACGATAGTAAAATTCTGAACACATTAGAAAATTTTGAGACATCTTCAGAATATGACCCCCCACAATTTCAGTTGGAATCTAACATTGAATATTTATCATCAAGACAAATGTCTCTTTACTCTATGGAAGAGTTCGGTAGTTCTACTATTGAGATTTTTCCAGGAAAAACATTGAATATCAACAAACATTTGGAAAAGTCACAACAAGAAGAACTAACCAAAATCTTGCAAAAACATTCTACTGCATTTTCATGGGAGTATACTGACATGAAAGGTATTGATCCTAAGACTTGCATTCATCATATCTATATTGAGGAAAACAGTAGACCAATCAGACAACCTCAAAGAAGGATGAATCCAAATCTTAGGGAGATAGTGAAAGAAGAGCTCCAAAAACTTCTCAATGTAAACTTAATTTATCCAATTTCAGATAGCCGATGGGTTTCTCCTTTGGTTATAGTACCTAAAAAGAATGGTAAATGGAGAGTATGCATTGATTACAGGGAGTTGAACAAAGCAACTTTGAAGGATCACTTTCCTTTGCCTTTTATTGATCAGGTATTAGATACATTAGCAGGTAAAAAGTACTTTTCATTTTGGATGGTTTTAGTGGCTATAATCAAATTCAGGTAGCACCTGAAGATCAAGATAAGACCACATTTACTTGTCCATGGGGAACTTTTGCCTACCGAGTGCTTCCTTTTGGGTTATGTAATGCACCAGCAACATTCCAAAGAGCAGTACTAGGAATTTTTTCTGATCTAATCCATGATTGTGTATAGGTTTATATGGATGATTTTACAGTTTATGGTAATTCATTTGAAGAGGCATTAGAAAATTTGGAAAAAGTTCTTATAAGATGTAAAGAAACAAACCTTCCATTAAGCCATGAAAAATGCTTTATGATGTTTACTGAAGGGATTGTTTTAGGACATCATATTTCAGGAGATGGGATTAAGGTTGATAGATCAAAAGTTGAAGTCATCTCCAAGTTGCCTATTCCAAATTGTCAAAGAGATGTTAGAAGTTTTCTAGGATTTACTGGTTACTATAGAAGATTTATAGAAAGCTTCACTAAAATAGCATCTCCACTCTTCAAATTGCTTACAAAAGACTGTGAATTTAAATGGGATCCTGATTGTCAATCAGCCTTTGAAACTTTGAAAACAAGAATATCTGAAGCACCTATCTTAAGAGGACCAAATTGGAAACTCCCTTTCCATATTTCTATAGATGCTTCAGATACAGCTCTAGGAGCTGTGTTGGGTCAAAAATATTTAGTCGTATAGGTGGACTATACCGGTAAAAAATTTGGTTCCCAGCAGGGTTGAACTTCTCTTGCTCATGAAAAAGAGTTTTTAATTTGTTGTTCATGCAATCAATAAGTTTAGACATTATATAACAGGCTATGAAACTTTTATTGATACTGATCATTCTGCAATTAGATATCTAATGAAAAAACCTATTACTAATGGCAGAGTGACAAGATGGCTCTTAATTTTGCAAGAATTCAATATTACTGTGTTGGATAGACCAGGAAAACAAAATACAGTAGCTGATTTCTTGTCTAGGATTCAGAATACTAAAGAAGATTCTCCCTTAGAGGATAAGTTTCCGGATGAATATTTGTTTGCGGTAACTATTAAGACCCCTTGGTATGCAGATATTGCTAACTGTGGCAATATAACCGAGCTGCCTCACATTTGTTCCATTGAAAAAAAAAGAAATACCGGGGAGAGTTCAAAATATTCATGGATTTCTAACGAATTGTTTAAAACAGGGCCAGATCTTATGATCAGAAGATGTGTTAGGGAGGATGAAATGCCTGATATTCTTAAGGCATGTCATGATGAACCATGCGGCGGAAACTTTGCAGACAAAAGGACGGCCGGACAGCCTATAAAATCCTCTTTTTAGGATATTATTGGCCTTCCCTCTTCAAATATGCAAAACAATATGTCAAAAGGTGTGGCAGCTGCCAAAGAGTAGGGAAACCTACCCTTTCAAATGAAATGCCATTGCAACCACAGGTACTCATCGAACCCTTTGAAAAATGGGCTTTAGATTTCATAGGACCTATTAATCCACCATCTAAGCAAAATAAGTATATATTGGTTTGTAATGATTATGTTACTAAATGGGTAGAAGCCAAAGCATTAGTATCTGCTACTGAAAATTCAGTTGTTCATTTTCTTTATGAGGATATTTTTACTTGCTTTGGTGTTCCAAGAGAAATTGTGACAGATCAGGGGAGCCAATTCACATCCAACTTGGTGGAGAAGTTGATGGAAGAATACAAAATCAAGCACAGAAGATCTACTCCTTACCATCCGCAAGAAAATGGTCAAGTGGAGTCCACAAATAAAGTTCTTGAAAGTATCATCACTAAAACTGTTCATCTACATAGAAGAGATTGGGCAGAAAGGCTTCCTGAAGCCTTGTGGGCCTACAGAACTACATGGAGGAATACAACAGGACATTCTCCCTATGAACTTGTTTATGGGAAAGAAATCCTGCTCCCCATTGAGTTCCAAGTCAAGACCTTCAAGATAGCAGTTCAGTTGGGGATGGACTTATCAGAAGCCCAAAAGCATAGAATGGAGCAGTTGAATGAGCTAGATGATATCAGATAAGAAGCAATTCTAAGAACTGATCTAGTTCAATATCAAAGAGCTAAATGGCATGACAAATACATCAAAGAGAAGAAGTTTCAAGAAGGAGATTGGGCATTGCTATTTGACTCCAAGTTTAAAGATTTTAAAGGAAAATTTTAGACTCATTGGCTTGGGCCATATGAGATTGACAAGATCTTTAGCAATGGAGCGGTAAGAATCAAGACCATTGATGAATTTCAAACTCCTCTTATTGTTAATGGCCACAGATTAAAGATCTATCATAAGCCACTCTCAAAAGAGGAATTTTTCAAAATGTTTCAAGATAATTCTGCAATAAGGCTAGTGAAGAAGAATCCTTCTTCTCCATCAGCCTAGTCTTTGTTCTTTTCAGTTTCAAGTAAAAAAAAAAGTAAAAAAAGTATAAGCCTGGAAACAAATCACTGATTGGCAGTCTTATACAGAAAATGTAGGGTGAAAATCAGGAACACCTGATACCCTATATTTTCCAAAAAAAAATTCTCTCTCTCTTATTTCACAAGTTTTATGACAACCCACTCCATTTCATTCCATTTCATTCCACTTCATTCCACTCCACTTCATTTCACTTTAATCCATTTCATCTATTTCATTTCATTTCATCAATAAAATTTTCTTTCATGACCATTTTCATTCAGACAGTTATCATCTATCCATCTCCATTCATCCAAATAATTGTTGTGTCAGTTTTCGCAGCTGACACCAGTTTCCGCAGCCAGAAGCAGTTTCTGCAGCTACCACTCTGTTTTTCAAAAATTCAAACAGATGTTAGTTCAACAATCATGAAATCAAATGCAGGTATGAAGACATATTATGAAGACATGAGGCATTCAAAGACATCAATGAGGAGCAACTGATTGAAGACCAATGAAAAATGGCAAGAATTCCAAGGTATGAGTAAAAATTTATTTCAAATGGCATTCAAGCACATTTTTACATAGTTATAAACCATAGCTCCATTATATGCAATGATTGCGTTGATAACTCCGTAGCCATCCCATGATCTCTATACGATTCCCCCACAATCCTTGCATTCATTTCTAAACGGCCTCATAATCAAGCCTCCGGTCTTCATTAGTGTTCACCTATACGTTGATACTCCACCTGTAGTTAAGAAACGTAGTTGATTTGACTACGGCTTCTCTTAACCGCACAAAATCCGTAGCCGTTGCATAAACGTGCTTGCATCTACTCTGCAGCCACCCAATTTTAAATATTGCCGGATGCGTTTTACTCCCCCTACTGTTCTATTGATCTCACGGCTGCATTTCCATCGTGCTCACATAAGCTTTCACCCCATTTTATTCTCTGTTCCGCTTCATTCCATGTACCTATTCTCTGATATCCGCTTACAGTCACTGGCCTCCTTCACAAACCCTGATCATTTCTGTCGTTTTACCTCCGTTAAAACCCTCTTCACGCAGAAAAGTTTTAAAGTACAGAAGAAAGGATGGGTTAGTTTTTGAGAACAGAACCAGAGGGACCCAAATTTATGGAAGGATACCCGCAAGTTAGAGATATATTGAAAAAGGCAAAGTGGCTTCGGTTTATTCAAAAGTTCAAAGGCTACCATAAGGAAGTAACAAAAGCTTTTGCGAGGTCTTTCAACGGTCTGGAGGTGGAGATTGGGGACCTCAAATTTATAGTAACTGAGGCATCCATAGTAGCTACTACATAACTTCCTCAAGAAGGTGAACGCTGGTTCAAGAACAAGAGCATTAGTGATGATGCCTGGAGAGTGATCCTACGTAACCCAGGTATGGATGTCACCATTTTTAAAAGGGGAATTCCTGTTCATGCTTTAACAGAAGAGTGGGCCAGTTTATTGTTAGTTATTCAAAAATTTATCACCTGTGAGGGCCGTTTTGGGTCAATGTACATGTATCATACCCGACTGTTGATGAATTTCCTAGACAACCAGGCCCTCAATCTGCCATACTTTTTATTAAACAGTTTGAAGAATATGTCTGTAACCATCCAGAAGCATCTAGGGGACGTAGAACCACATTTGTATCACCATGGTCTCATGAAAATTTTGGTAGAAAAACAATTAAAGGAGAAAAAGGACACCAGGGAGCAATTTTTAGTTAGAAATTTCTTTGAAGAACCTCAAGAAATTCCTGAAGGAAGTACATCAAAAAGAAGTAGAAGAAAGAGAACAAATGATAAAACTCAAAGCACTCCTACTAACACAGTTGAAAGAACTAGTAGAGAGGAAAGACTGTCAAAAAGAAAGAAGGAAAAGACTGAGGATAAAAAGCCAATAAAATCAAAAGAGAAAAGAAGCATTGAGGCTGTGCATCAAACCCCTTCCTCAGAAGAAGATCATCAAGTGTTATCTCAGAGACTAGTTCACCTTCAGGAACAGTCATCTATGGCCAAAAAGAGGGGAAAAGAAAAACAAAAGGAAAAAGACAGTAGTCCACAGTATGTAAGAAGAAGTTCCAGGCTTAAAGGAAAGTGGAAGAAAACACAGACAAAAGGACCTCATTTTATTGATTTGGGAGAAGTAACACCTGAACAAACTCCAGCTGGCCATAGTCCATCTCATTCTCAGCCAAACGTTGAACATAGTCCACCTCATTCTCAGTCAAACGTTGAAGCTAGTCCTCAAGACGTTGACATGAGCCCTTTTCAGCCAGATTTTGAAGTCAATTCTCCTCCACAGCATTTTGGGGACAGCCCAAGGAAAACGACACCCGAGATAGATCCAAAGCAGCAAGAGGTGTATGATTACATAGAATCCTTAGAAAGAACAGCCACGGGTCCCAGCACTTCATCCACTCAGCCTCACACAACACAAGAAGATCTAGTCCAATCGTTGAAACAAGAAATTTTTGAGTTGGAGGTTTTAAATAGACATATTAAAAATGAAAATGAAGCATTAAAGGAGAAAAATAGATTGGACAATATCATTCATGACAATACCATGCTACATCTGGGACTGTGGCAGAAAAAGAACAGGAAATTGAAGAAGAAATGCCAGAAGTTAAGTAGAGCACTGATTAATATCAAATTCAGATGCTTGATGAAGAAGCCCAGGATGTTAGCAGCACCAAGGAAGAGGAGAAGAGGACTGGATGTACTGGCAGAGGTATCAAGGCATATGAATTGAAAGAGGATGATCAAAATTTTGGTTGCATGAGGACATGCAACACCTTCACAGTGGGGGTATGTTGAGTCCCAAATCTGCATCTTTCCTATACACCTTTCTAGACTTTTTCCATTTACCTGGACCTCCTAAGCTATCAATATCATTGCATATTAATCATAAAAGAGCATTTAAAATGGTTTTTAACTATGTTTTGTGTCTGTTGTTTGAATTAGATTTTTGCTCATTTAGCTGCGGAATCTTGTCACTTTCCGCAGCTGCTGCAACTTTCCACAGCCATTTTGTTAAAGTCTATATTGCAGGTGTCTTCAGGCAAATCGAGCCACATGGGCAAGTTGGAAATGACATGGACATGGATCGAGTCCTATTGGCTCAGTCGAATTCACCTAAGAAGGTTGTGGTCAAAGGTGGTCAAGCGGTGGTCAACCGAAGAGTCCCACGGTGACAGAACTCTGTTTTTCACCACGTGAAGATTTGCGTGGCCGTTTCTAAATCACGGGAGACATATCAACACCTGTAAACGGCTCCATAAGCCGAATCCAACGACCAACTCTCCATAGATTTAATCTTCATGGCAGCCATGATGCTAAATTTTTGGATGTGGTGGTTCACATGTCTTGTATCAACACAGAATGTAGGAAATCAGTTATGACATTCTCTGTTATAAATAATGCGTTCTCATACGCATGATAGTTAGTTGTTGTAATGTAATTTGCTGGATAGAAAGCCACTATGTCGTGAGATTTTTTCTTTGTTATGACTGCATTTTAAATATATGAGAAGACTTTGTTCATAAGCATAATTTGTGTTTGATAGCTGCTTCCCGAGGATTGTGCAGAGGGCCCCTGCACACGCCGAGGTTTTGTGTATTATTGTATAGTTTCATGCTTCATTTCCTTATGTTCATTGTGCCATAATCATTCACATGTATATATTACATTTCTTATGGTATTAACGTTTTGTTTCTGTTCATAATTTTTCATACTTTATACTACTGTTAACTGATCAGTGTCTTTGTTCCAGATTATAGTAGGCAGCCCGGGCATTTGCACATAGTCTACAATGACTAATGACATGGAATCAATCTTGTCCTTCTGTTGATTTCTTTTTCTTAGTTTTT
Organism: Pinus albicaulis; assembly: GCA_034641835.2. Taxonomy (NCBI): domain Eukaryota; kingdom Viridiplantae; phylum Streptophyta; class Pinopsida; order Pinales; family Pinaceae; genus Pinus; species Pinus albicaulis. The sequence goes on along the minus strand of CM076570.1, from coordinate 614,601,984 downwards.
AATTCCAGCACTGTTTTATTCATTTCAGTTTTGTACATTTGCTTTACTAGTTAGATTAGATATTAAACTGCTCATGTCATTATCAGTTACCTCCGAAAGCCATAGCGAGACTAATGGTGAGGGATTGAAGTATGAGTGTGTAGTTTGATATTAGTTTATTTTTCTGCAAGTTAAATATTAAATTGCTCATGTCATTATCAGTTACCTCCGAAAGCCATAGCGAGACTAATGGTGAGGGATTGAAGTATGAGTGTGTAGTTTGATATTAGTTTATTTTTCTGCAAGTTAGATATTAAATTTCTCATGTCATTATCAGTTACCTCCGAAAGCCATAGTGAGACTAATGGTGAGGGATTGAAGTATGAGTGTGTAATTTGATATTAGTTTATTTTTCTACAAATTAGATATCAGATTGCTCAAGTTGTTTATGATTACCTCCGAAAGCCATAGCGAGACTAATGGTGAGGGGTCAGAATATGAGTTGATGTAATTTGATTTCAGTTTTACTTTACTTGCAATCTTTTCTTTGAGTACAGTTTCTTTTGTGTTTAGACAACAACAAGGGTAATGGTTTTCATGATCAATAGTTCACTGTTTGTTTAACTAGAATAGTGGCACATTTTCATTTCCTTTTAGGAATTAATTTTGTCATTGTATGTTTCAAAATCCTTTTGAAGTTTGAAGTTTGGGAAATCATTATAAAGGACATCATTGCCTTGAACATTCATAACCATACTTGTCTTTTAGAATTTCCATCTCACATTAGGAAACCAACCAAGATAAATAAAAACCCAAAAATGACAAAAAGTAAGAGATAGGTTATCTTGCACATATAGTGCGCCACACTTCGTCAGCTTACGAATCCCGGATTGACAAATTAATGTAGCAATTTAGGACACACTAAATTGACCAAACACTTCTGCAGAGGTTTGGAATTCAGACAACAGGACCTGTTCTTGGAAATCAAAAGAGTTTTACCAAAAGGACTCTTATGCAAAATCTTGAAAGAAGGTGTTCAGACATGCAGCAAGAAATTTTTACCTTCAAAGAAAGATTTGATGTTGTGTTAAATAAAGGTTTGCCCAGTCCTATTATTGAAGAAGATAGATTAATGGATTTGGAAAGTTTTGTTAAGAAAATAAACAAACAGGTTGATGATCAAGCCAGCTCTTCAACCAATACAGCAGAAGGAACATTGCCAACAGGGAAAAGTCTTTATGAAAAATTGGAGAGTTTATTTTATCTTGAACATGAAATAAAACATTTGTTTCCATATCAGCCTAATTTTTTCAAATACACTGAAGCTGATGAAACATTGAGAAAATTTCAAAGAACCAGAGTGCCAGAAGTTCAATGGTGGGATGAGATGATGGAACTTTTATAAAATTTATCCTTGGGTAAAAATTTTTGGCCTATTTTACTGAGGTATATCTTGATAAAGGATAAATAGGTGAATAAAAGTCAAAGAGTATCAGTTCAGCAGTTAAAGTGTATCAGTAAGAATAAAAGAGTATCAGACAAGCAAGGCAGACAGAAAAGAATTACTCAAGAAGACAACAACGAGCTAAAACAAAGGAACTACTTCCAGCACATTCTAAAAAAGAGGAGACAACACACAACATCAACTGATTTATCCTATCTACGAGACCATATGTCTCCATTTGTATTGTAACCTATTCATTAGTCACCCTAGATTATATCTCTTTTGTTATGAGATATTTTTAATAGTTTTTTGTATAAATAAGCCCTCGAAAGGAGTATTGAGGGTGGATTCTACTACTTTGCTGTAACATTGATCTTTTGGAATAAAAGTGCTTTGGAGAAACTTCTTTGTGGCTTGCTGGATGATGATTTGAAGCTCAAGACTTTTTGCAGGATTCATGTGTCCGACTACAGTTCAATAAGTCCTTTCTATCCTATGTTTTAAGTTTTATATCTGTTTATAATTTCATTGTGTTCCATTTCTAAATAATCGACAAAAATGAATAAATGAGAAATTGCTTAAGTGTACTCTGATTTCAATTGTGATTATTCTAAATGTTTTCTTCTAAACTGGTTATAAACAATGAATTCTTAATTGCTCTTGTTTCGCTGGTTTAAACATTTTGATTAATATAGTAAAGAATTCTTAACTGCTCTTTATTTGTAATCATTCACTTTCTTTCTTTGAACATTTTGAAAGATTCTTAATTTCCTTTCATCCCTTCAAAATCCATTCCATTCACTTTAATATCTAAAATTGTTCTCTGTTTGGCTATCTTGCCCTGCAAAGCCATCTTGTGTGTAGAAACTTAATCCAGTAAAGCCATCCTTTCGACTCCATAGCCCAATGGCCTAAAAATACTCAATCTTTCCCTCAGTTGGCGGATTCCACCATTCAAATTCAAACCAAATTTCTTGGACTTATAACTAGCCTAAAACTTTCTAAGAACAAAGCTAAATTTTAAAGAGAGAGCCCTCTCTGGATACAGATTGGCTAGATTCTGTATCCGAAGGTTGGTTTGTGGTTACCTCGGGTTTACTTTCCTTTTCCGCAAATTCAAGGAAAACCTGAGTGATAACA